>CM060920.1:370777915-371380665 GCA_030737875.1 Allium sativum
TTCGAGTTTGATCGCAAACATAGTTCGAATTTAGCAAAATCTAAATTAGCTTTTCTAATAATTCAAAGCTTCACATCTTAAGTTTATAAATTTGAGTTTTGATTATTGATTTTTAGAAATACAAACTTATGCATAATTTTATTTGAGAACTTCAGGTCTTCAATATTGGTTAAACAAAAATGAAACAAGAGAACCCTTCAGAAATGTATTCAAACATGAGAATAGCGTTATTATTTCTCTTCAAGAAAATACCATTAACTACATTTATAATTTCACAAGATCGGAGTACATTTCCAGCACATTGTTCTTACATTAAAACTTTTGGACCTAACATCTTTTGATGTTGCTATATAATAAACAAAGATGAAATAGTTTAGAATCATATAAAGTAAAAAAATACATGCAAAATTGACAAATTAACCATATAATAAAGGTACAATACAGGAATAAAGACAACATACACTGCCCCACTTGTCACAAACCATCAATTTAGTCATAGTAAGAATCACGTACTAAAAAATACAGATATTTCCATGCTATCGAAAACAATATATAAAACATGCATATGAAAGCAATAATGAAGTATTAGCATGTTTTATTGTGCCTTTACAACTTATATAAACGCAAAGTATAACATCCATACAAATTAATGAAAGCCTTGATGTTCTTACAAAATAAAAAACGTGTAGTTATTTAAGTGAGTATAATAGTGCCAATCTCTTCTTTTAATAATATTTAATTGATGGTTTGCGTTTTAAAATGAGCAAAGGAATGAAGGGAACGACTATTGAAATGTAAAATTAAACACAAAAATAGACAAAAGAATCGTAAACAATTAGATTATGAAATGTGAAATTCAAAGGAAGATTTAATAGTTAGGATTGTGACACCATTTTAAGTCCACGTGAACCTTTTCAAAGTAGAAACTATAGCAATTTACAATAGAATTGATTTTTTTACCATCTGAACAAGTTAAAGGAAAAAAACTTGTTTATGTAGATTTTTTTTTTTTTTTTTCCTTTTCTTTTAACCCTGTCATAATAAACAAAATTGTACATGTTTAGATAAGATCCAAAAATTTGCATATACCTGAGATCTAACAAGATCAGATTATCATAAAAAAGTTTGTAAAATAAAACAATAAAGTTAGGTTTAAGATGTTAGATCTATGACAGAATAAGATCTAAAACGATAAAACTGATATAACCATATCTATAAGATAAGATCAACAGAATTAAACATTAATAATTGATTATCATTTTAAGATCTATAACCGAGTCTAGAAAAGAATAGATCTAGTCTTTTAAATTACCACAACTTCGGATCTATGACTTTTAATTATTTTTTGTAGAGATCTTGATAACATGTTCTAAACTAAAAAGGAATAAGAACCCATTAAAGAAAATAGAACAGAAATTTTGTTCATATGAGATTTGAACAAACAATACCACAAAGCTCTATTTACGAGGCATATGTCACAAAAAACCAAAACTATGATAACACCCATGTAACACTAGCATATTTACCCCTTTAAATTATATACAACGAAGTTATATTATATGATAAAGCCGCGCGGGCTTTATATTCCAAAAGTCAGTAAATTGTGAGGTCCAAATCAAATCAAGAAGAAAAAGAAAGAAAAAAACGATCATGCATACAAGATTGGGAACCGGTTTACAATTCTAAAACTAGCCAAAAGATTTACGCCAATTTTATTTGTGTTGGCTTGCTCGAAAAACTTCTTTGGTGACACCATAGTAGACTGGGGAGTTTTTCTGATTATGCCAGAAAACGAAATTCCAACCAACAGGCGACCCTCCAGTAACGCTTATTCCTTGAAATTTGCTTTCTTTCAGGTTTGATGTGTTTTGCTTTGGATTCTTCAATGGTATCTGAAACGCTTGGTTTGCTTTCCTTTTGTTATTCTGCTCTGATTCGGTTGATGTTTGTTCACAGAAGTTAGATTTAGGCTGAGGTGCTTCATACTTGAACTCTTTTGTCAGCTCCACCAATGTCCTCATCTCTGTGGTTTTGATCATGCAAAATTATAATCAAATGAGATATGACCGTGTTACAAAAGACAAACAAATCCCCTGTTTTATATATGGGCTGGTCCTGCCCAGAATTTCAAGTCAGCCCAAATTATTCAGGCTACATACGTAACGGGTGGATGATGGAATTGTCAAAGTCGCTAAATTTAGTATGACTTCATGTTAGTATAAGAATACCACATAAACGAGTCATATGGGTTCATAAGCGATAACAAGTAGATCGTTTTTTTTTTATTGAGTTAATAACACAAAATTCAAGTGCAAAAGGGGTGCCAAGAATTTGGGGTGCCATATAACAACCCTCAAATATATTTATATATATATATATATATATGGTAGGTTCAGTGGCATCCCTGTTTTGGAGCAGCCCAAACGAACATCGGTTGTGGCCACTCATTTATATTGTAATGGGTTAGTGGGAAGAGAGAGAGAGAGTTAGTGGAGGGAAAGAAAATGGATGTGGTGGAAATCATGATGCCAAAGAGGTGCTAGCACTGTTTGGGGGTGCTATTGAACGCTTGCCTATATATATATATATATATATATATATATATATATATATATATATATATATATATACACACACAAAACATGAACACAATTGGTGACACACAACTGCAATTCCCTCTGTAAGTTCACCTCCTGTAAACTCACCACCTCTTGATCGTCGCTGGCGAATTCCGATAACTGTAAAATCTTTTGCGTGTAGGGTGAAGAAGTATGGAGATGACAGTGAGCTGTCAATCATCGCGCCAGACGTCTACGTGTCCTTCCTGGCTTCAATCGGTAATTGCAGACATCACTCACAGAGTCAACACCCTAACCAAAACCCTAGAGTCCACCAACTCGGACTCCGATTCCTTCTCTGTCCATGCTTTAATGAATAAATTAAAGCTAAGAGATAGACATGTTAAGTATGGTAGGGTTAAGTTAACCAAGGAAACACTTAACCAACACAACATGTTAACTAAGCAAATGGGTGGGGTTAAGTTATATAGGGCACACTTAACCATTATAACATATTGATTAGGAAACCCTAGTAACGGGGACCCGTTTCAGCAGTAACTCACATAGATGTATCATGGTACCTTGAACTAGACAGGGTGGGGCACAATTACTGGGTTGATTATAAGCGGTCAAAATAGCGGCGGGTGGTGCATTAGTGTAGGTTCTGACGGAGTACGGACGTGCACGTACTCCGAAGTGGAAAAAGCAGGCACTGGGCATCAGTAGTTATACACTGTGCATCTTGAATCGTGTCGGGTTGCCACCACAAGACTTGATACACCTCATGGTGGGACCAGCACAGGTATCTACAATCGAGCGGGGCCGTATGACACAAGTAGTAAATGCATGCGAGTAGGAGCCGATCGATAAAAGGGATCACTTTGTTTGAACACATAATGATGATTAAAACATTTAGTAGGTGCAGAGAAATTAAAATGAGTGCGATAGTATGATTGGTTTATCTTATGTTACCTTATTTCTATGTTTATGTCCTACGTCCAGTTTATTCATGTCATGGTCCACCAACTCGGACTCTGATTCCTTCTTTGCGTGTAGGGCGGGGAAGGGTAAGAAGGGGAAGAATGTGGGTGGGTGGGTGCTGTGGGATTCTTGCTTTTGCTTCTAGGCTTTGTGGTTGGTTTTGCTTTTACTTTAGGTATACGAACTTAGAAGTATTGAACGAATATATATGCAATATATGGTACTTAACTACGAATGTGTGGATTGCGTTTTAGTAATGTTTTGTGGAAAAATAGTGGTACTAATTGTTGGTGGTATAATTTTGATGGGTGCTATATATATATATATATATATATATATATATATATATATATATATATATATAATGGTGACGCAAATGATTTGCACCGTTGGATCACCCCATGAATTCCACTTCTCTATATAAAGACAAAAAGATTCAACAGTCGAGGCTGTCTTTTTGTGTTTACTTTTGTGTCCAAATAGTCATCCCTATGTACATACATATATATACACATGTATATATATATATATATATGTGTGTGTGTGTGTGTATGTATATATATGTATGTATGTATGTATGTATACACGAGTGTAATGGCACACGCGTCGTGCGTCGGTTGTTTTTTAATATTATGATTTTACATTTGTTTGCACGTGAATTGTACGAATGTTGTATAATTAGTCAACTATCACTCAAGAAAAAAAATAGAAATATTAAATAGTATAAATAAATTCAAAAATTAAAGTTTGAATAAATAGATAGTGTGAATATAGTGCAATAAAGTTTACGGTTACGTGGTTTCTTTTTTTTAATTGATGGTTTGCTTGAAAAGGATGTTGAATATGTCAAACAATTATGTTTTCGCGATACAATTTATGGCTGAATCGAAAAGGTAAAACAATTTTTTTGGATCTTAATTTTTAAAAGTTGATGGTTTGCTTAAAAAGAGCGTTCAATATATTAAACTGTTATGTTTTACGACTGCAATTTATGGTTGAAAACTATAGAACGAACAAATTATTAGAATTTTAATTTTTTGAATATTCTATCTAATGCTCATTAAAATTTTGAGTTGTATTGTTATTTAATAAGATACGAATTTATAAAAGATTTTTATTTGGTAGATCCTACTTTCAAGTACTGTCGAGTTTTGATAATACATATAGGGAAGCGGTTAAAATTTGTACTGAAAACTTATTTAAGGATCTTCTTTTTGAGCGATATTAACGTGATAATTTGAATTTGTTGAATAACAATTTAGTATATTTAAAAACTCATACACGCAAAGGCATTTTGAGAAGTTCACGGTCGGACCAAAATTTTGTGCTATCAAGACAATTATTAATATATATATATATGTGTGTGTGTGTGTGTGTGTGTGTGTGTGTGTGTGTGTATTATTATTGAATTTGTTCAGGAGTGAAACCGACTGGAGTCGTAAAACCTTCTCTAGTGCACCTAACCCGGTCCACGAGCACCACAGCAGGGGATTATATGACACCCCTCTTTCGTGACACCCATTTCGCACCCTAGGAAGTGTCCCTTGATTTCCACTACGTGAACTATTTTCTTTTTCTTTCCATTGATTCTCTCACGCATTATACAAATATAAACGAGAGGATGTTCAGCAGCAAAAGGGGTGCTCCAAAACAGGGTGTATGTATATGTGTGTGTATCGCATGTGAGTACATGTGTATAAAGTGTATTGTGGTAATATACACACTAACCACATGGTTGCTGTGACAACCCGGCATTTGAACCCCCGACCTCTCGGAAAGCAACATCACGCACTAAGCACTGTGCTAAAAGATTTTATGTCAGCTTACCGAGAGGGGTGTTACAGACTACCCCTTAAAGAGTCCAACGTCCTCGTTGGCTCATATCACTCACCACCCAGGCGTTGTGCACGTAACCCGCATCAGTACCACATCAACCGACATCCGCAGCATTACACACAATTCCGACTGTGTATAGGCTCTGATATCTTTGTGTCAGCTTTTCGAGAGGGGTGTACCATTGCTACTTGGATATAAATACAGTAGGAAAAGATGACTAGGACACTGCTACATACAACGAAATAATAGTTCACAAAACCTTATGTTATGCATGCAATTCCTAAAGTTGTCAATGAAAAAGATTTTTAGCATGCAGTACGATTTAAGTTACTTGCTTGATCTAATATTTAGTAAACAAAATTATGCTGCAGTTCATCTTTACTTAAAAAAACAGAGTTGCTTATAATTGTTGACCATATCTTTCATAAATCAACTGATGTTGAGTGGTCAATCTTGCACAAAAGTTAAAACATCCTCCTTTTGAAATATCTGACATCACTGTATAAACCTAGGAATATCAACTATGAGTAGCCTATTGTCTATCTCCATTTATTGTCAGAGACGGAGGCACGTTAAAGCTGGTGAGGTCATGTGACCTCACCAGGATTTTTTTTTTTTTAATAATAATAGGGACAAAAGATGGAAGAAAGCAGCAAAATTGTGAAACGTAGAGAAAAAAATGGAAGAAAGCAGCAAAGGGATTGTCAAACAGAGAGCAAAAATGGAATAAAGCAGCATCTCTTTCAATTCTTTATAAATCTAGAGCACACGCAAGCTATGAAATCACCATATTTCTTTCCAATTTCGCCTCTTAATCGATGATGCTTATCGTTGCTCCTTGATGCTGGCGGTGCGGTGCAGTGCAGTGCAGTGGTGGCTTTTTTCATGGTTTTGTGGAGCCTCTGATTGCTATTTGGTTTCCGTTGGTAAGCCCTAATTTTGACTATGATTTCGATCCTTGTTTAGTTTAGAATTTAAGGTTGAAACTGGGATGAAATTGAATGGAACTGAGTTACAAATCGTGCGCCGAAAAATACCTAAAAGAGAATAAGCCAGTTGTAGTAACAAATTTAATGGATGATTGGAGAGCTTGTCGAGATTGAGTAGATGAAAATGGTGAACCAAGTCTCCAATTCTTCTCTATCCACTTCGGGAAGTCGCAAGTCCAGATGAATTTTCATTTTATTATTTCGAGGCTGTTAATTAATGAATTGGATGCTCCAGTCCTTTGCATATAAATTGAGAAGAAAGGTCATCTTACTTGTAAACTATCTGGATGAAGTTGGTTGTTTTACTAAAAAAATAGCAATGATTGTGCAACACCCCTAAGTTGGCTGTTCTTCTAATAATAAAAAAATTAAAAAAAATTAAAAAAAATTCTGGGGGCTATCGCCCCCGAACCCCCTTTCGCTCTTTTCATTTGTGACCTCACCAACCTTAATTCCTGGCTCCGCCACTGTTTATTGTCCACAATGTTATTATTCTCATTTATTAACATATTCCATGACACTCCAAAATATTTTCATTGCTTCCCAACACTAAATAAGTATAAATCGCATTAATATTCCACATTTTTCCCCAATCAATTCCATTAACTTCCTTACTAAATCCTTACCAAATAACATTATACTACCGAGCGAATTTGTGGTTTTCCCTTATTCATCAACACGTAGATACAACATAGAGAAAGACACCACTGTACTCAACATAATAGACGCATGAAGACAAGACAAATTGTCATTATCAACAGAATGATAAAACAGAATGAGCACAAGTCAACTTCAATTGGATGAAGAGCTACCAGGTACAATAATTTATTATGTAACTACCTAAGTATTTTGGTATATATGTACATATATATGTACACACACACATACACACATACACACACACACACACACACACACACACACACACATATATATATATATATATACATATACATATATTGTGTGTGCATGCATGTACGCACGTAGGTATGTATTTTGTTGTGAATACGTGTGTGTATATACCAGACCCGGCTCTTTGCACAAGCAGAAAAACCAACCGCTTTGGGCATCCGATAAACCAGGGCACCATTTGATCATCGGTCATATAGAGAGAGAGGGAAGAAAATTGTGATCGCAAATCAGCGAAATCACGAACCAAGAAACCGAATCACAAAATCGCTGATACAAATCACGAAGGCGATACAAACCACAAAATCAATGAGGAAACGACGACGATCCATCTCCAGACGACGGCGATCCCAATCGCAATTCTCCAAGGAGGCAAAGGTTGAAACTTGAAAAGCAGGGCATGACAGTTTCAGATGAACGTCTTGAAGCCGAAGGACCTATCACCATAGGTAAGCAATTTGGATAATTTGATTTTCTGTGTAAATAATTAACTGTATATGATTTAGATTTACGGCAGTCAGCAGCATCTATGTTTTTGTTTTGTAATTATAATTTATAAACAACAATTACGCTGTGTTGTCTTTCAGCACCTATCATCTATGAACAGGGTATTATTACCATGTGATTTGAATAATCGAATTTTATGTCCTAAATATAAATTGTGTATGGTTTATGTGCTGAGCCTGAGTTGTAAAACTTAATTAATCAAATTATGAACAACATCCATGCTGAGCCTGAGTTGCAAATCCAATTTTGCTCTTATTTTTTTATTTTAGGTTTGTGGTTGTACATTAATTTAAGGATTAATTCATAATTTGAACATTTCATGATAACTAGTTATAATTAATTCAAAATTGATAGTAGTTAATGTTTTTTTTAATTACTAGTTAACGTACAATTAGTCGATAAATAACTATGTTTTCATAGGAAGTTGCGATTAAAAGATTTTAGTCAAATCGATTGATTTAAAAGAATTTTTGCTTCAAATTATCATTGCAAATATTTTTGATAAATTATATCTAGTAGATAAAGGGGTGGAATCGGTTCGGTACCGGAACTTTGTATTCAAAACCATTACCATACCGATTACCGACTTTATACGGTAACTGAAAAATCATGCCATTACCAACCAAAGAAATCGATTACCGACAGTTCGGTTTATGGTTGGAAATGGTTGGTAGAGATCGGTAATAAGTTTTTACTGATCAAAAGTATGAGATCTTTTTATTTACAATATTTCACGTCAAAATATTAAATATTAAAATTGACTTTTTTTGTTATTATATTATTATTTATCTATCTTATTTTACATAGTCAAACATGCATGAAAACTTTATGGATGAACGAAAATATCGTACAAATTATACCGTTTCTAAGATATATGATAAAAATTGCATTCAATCTTGTATCGTAATCGTATTTTCCTAGGTATTTTATTAAATCGTTATATTAAAAGTTCTTTGTTATGTAATAAATATATATGATGAAATATAAGAATATACATATGTATTGTTTAAGATATGTGGTAGGTATGGTAATTACCATTGTTAATGCTTAATTATTGTTACCGTACCGCATATTTTCATGTGGTTCGGCATACCGTACCGATCAAATTGGTTACCGATTGTTCGGTACACTTTCGTTGGTAGCGGTTGGTAATGGCTGGTAAGTAGTAATATGGTAAAAACGTCCAGCCCTTACCATATTCATCGTTTGAATTTTTTTATTTTTTTATTATAATAATCATTATTATGTTTTATTATTCAATGTTATTTTTATAATGTTTAAAAATGCATAAATAAGCAAGGGTTAGAGCAATTCACTAATTCGCAGAAAGGTGCTCTTAATATATTTTTCATCAAAAGTGGTCCAATAGAAGGTTCGAGTTTGAATATGGATAAACCTCTGTTATTGATGAGAATGATGATAACATTGATGATATTTTAATGCGCGAACATGACAATGAAAATATGAGCGAAAAGGAATCAAACATTGGTTCATCGTCCCATGTGGAGAATGTTAGTAGTTTTGAATGATCCCGCCACATGAAAAAAAATTGATCAAATTTCGATAGACTTAATAGTTGAAAGAGACCTTTTCGAGTAATAAAAGATAATGACTGTGATTATCCAAAAGATGCTATTAACAGACATCTTTCCTCCACATAATATGTCAGACATTTGCCTAACGGGGATAAACATGATAGAAAATGATTGGTATTTTCAA
Source organism: Allium sativum (assembly GCA_030737875.1). Classification (NCBI taxonomy): domain Eukaryota; kingdom Viridiplantae; phylum Streptophyta; class Magnoliopsida; order Asparagales; family Amaryllidaceae; genus Allium; species Allium sativum. The sequence continues at coordinate 370,787,415 of CM060920.1, forward strand.
ATTCACTCGATAAAGTATTTCGCTTTCACTGCAAATTATTCATCAATCAAAAGACGACTAGTCAGCTTGCTACTGAAGGAATTAATGATTGGCGCAATCTTAGTATTAAGTTGAAACATGAAAGTAGTAAAAATCATCTTTTGAATATGAGCAGTTGCATTGAGTTGGAAAAAGGATTGAAAATCAAAGCAACCATAGACCAGAGTGTAGTAAATCAAATATAAAAAACGCTGGATGAAAGTGTCGATACGAATAATTGTTGTTTGAAAACACTTGCTTTCAATAATTCAGCATTCCGTGGAACGAATGAAAGGCTTTATAAAAAGATAATGGTTTTTTGCAAATTAATTGAAATGATAGCGAAATTTGATCCAGTAATGCAGGAACATGTTTGACGGGCTGAACAAAAAGAAACTCATAACATTGGGCATAAAATTCAAAAAGATCTAATATTTCCAATGGCGAATGAAATTAAAAATGAAATTCTTAAGAGAAAAAACCAAGTATTTCTTAGTTATATTAGACTGCACTCCATACATTAGTCGCCTTGAATAGATGTCTCTCGTAATAAAATGTGTAAATGTTTCAACTAATCCCACAAAGAAGCAAGAGTTTTTATTGAATTTTTGAAAGTAGATGACACACTGGATTTCAGCTTTTTAACAAGCTTAAAAAATAATAGAAGATACCAAGCTTGATATTTACGATATCAGGGGACAAGGCTATAATAATGAATCAAACATGAAAGGAAAACACAAAGCGGAGCAACAGAGACTTAGAAATTAATTTGGGAGCTTCTTACATACACACCTTGTGGTTGTCATACTCTTAATCTTGTGCTTTATGATATGGCTAAATCATGTCCAAAAAACATCAAACTTTTTTGGGGTGATCCAACGAATATGTAATATATTTTCTTCACCTACACAGAGATGACAATTTTTTAAAGAACATATATCAAGTTGTATGATTAAACCAATATCAGACACATGTTGAGAAAGTCATATTGAAGCAGTGAAGTCTATAAGATATCAAAGTGTGAAGATAAGAGATGCTCTAATATTTTGATCAAATAGCACCAAGGATTCTATGACGAAGTGTGAAGCAAAAAAGTCTTGTAACAAATGAGACTGAAAATTTTGAGTCATTGTTCGGGTGGTGCATTTAATATGAAATTTTAAAAAATGTAAACATTGTTAGCAAGATTCTTCAAACCATGGTTTAAAATCCCACTTTTCGTTCCCGTTCCGACCATCGGCAAAATTTTAAATTTCGGTTCCGTTCCGGCAATTTCGAAAATCCCGCTTCAATTCTGTTCCGGTACTTCTTTAGAAATGCACTATTCAATGTATATACAATAATTTCACTAATAAATGTGATAAACAATATTTAAACAAATTTATGCATTCAATATTTTATAATATACTACTCAATGTAATAATTAGTATTTTTACCGTTTGCTCAACTACAACATGCGCTACAAGTTTAAAAACATTCAAAATCTATTGTACTGGGATGTAGTTGGTACTTTGAAGTATAAGTTGTGTTTATCTAGTTGAACTAAAATGTGATACTAACTAGAATAAAGATGCCTGACCCTACGTAAAACTTAACCTACTCAGCATTTATTTATTTACGTATAATACTGCAGCCTACTATCCAATCACCTTAAAGCCTAGCTAGATCCAATGACTCCGTCTTCTTCAGTATTTTCTCACTAACCAGCTCCCTCATCAAAATCCAAAATTTTCTCTAGCACGTCAATGAAAAAAACACTTCGATCAAGGATGAGAATCGAACGTTTGTATATTGTTGACCTAACTGAAAACATAGAAATTCCTAACCCTAAAGCATTTTCCAGATATTAATTTTTGTCGATTTTAGACTTAATTCTTTGGTTTTCTTTCTACCACTTTTTCCATTTTTTTGAGTTATGTGAATTTCTGATTTTGGTTATACTTTCTCACTCCGTGATTTTCGTTTATTATTTGGAGAGCGGAACGGAATTTTGAACGGATTCCGACCCGGTCATCACCAGAACTGGAACGAGATGGCCGAAATTCCCGCGTGCCGGCCGGAATCTTAAACCTTGCTTCAAATTAAAGATATGCAAATTGATATTACAATCACTAAATTACAAGGGCTTATCGATTTTTTGAAGATTTCAAAAACATGGGTTTTATTCTACGATGGTTGATGTTAAAGAGATAGCCCAAGTGTTGAAAGAGATAGCCCAAATGTTGGATGTTGAACCAGTTTTTACTCAAAAAAGAATTATTCATAGAAAGAAAGTTCGATGAAGATGTGAATATTGAAGAACCGATGCAAACATTAAAAGGATCTTTTCGAATCAATTATTTTCTGCAAATTATGGATAAAGCTCGTGTTTTGTTAATGAACTGATTTGAGCAATTCATAGAATATGATCGTAGATTTGGCTTTAGATTTGATTTAAAGAAATTTACTTCTGTAGATGATGAGAAATTGAAACAACATTGTCTAAAACTTGAGGAACATTTGACATATGATTAGCACTTTGATATTGATGCAAGCGAGCTATTTTCAGAATTAAAAGTGTTGAAAGTTATCTTGCCAAAGGAAAAAAAGAAACAATTGAATTGTTGAATTTCATAAATTTTTGTTCGCGAGAGTTACATTTTCCTAATGCTTGAATTACATTCTGACTATACCAGTTATATTTGCCTCAACCGAAAGAAGTTTTTCAAAACTAAAATTGATAAAGTCTTATCTCTGTTTTACTATGTCACAATAAAGATTAAATGACTTGGCACTTATCGATTGAACAAAACATGGTCAATGAACTTGAGTATAATAATATTATTAGTAATTTCGCAAGTCAGAAAACTAAAAAAATATTCATAAGTAATTAGTATTTATTTTATTGTATAATTAGAATTATTCCTTACGAATAAAGATGTTTTTTTCTCTTCTCGTTATTTTTAAACAATATAAATTGTTTTCATATAATACATTAGCTCATGTAAAAAGGCCTCGTTTTCATTTTTTGCTTATACACATATACAGTATACTCCACAATTTACTATTGTTTATTAATGGTCACTAAAACATGACCATAGTAACTTAGTCCATTATACGGTAATTTTTGAAAGAGTAGGTATTAATGGGGAAACATTAATATTGAACTTATCATGATATTACTTGATATTACTGTATATCTCAAATATCTTCCATTAGTTGAAAATGGTAGGTTGTAAATGTTTCAAAATGCTATGTAGGGTAATTTTCAATGTACATATGACAAGATGGTATATTTTTTAATTTTCCTACAACCATGCAAAATATGTTAAATTTGGCATTGTCTTTATTCATCATATGCATTATAAAAGCATGTAATGTCTTTCCATATAATTATGAGATATTTCTCAGATACCACTACTAAATAATGTAGTTAGCATAACACGATGATAGAATAATCGCATTTATATATGATACAAATCAACTATCATTTTTTTTTATATGCCTTTAAGGGAGAAATAAATTTGAGCCTTTTAAGCATGAAGTATAAAGATTGAAGTTAGTTTTAAGATTCAATTAACTGAGACTTCATATTTAATTGGACATAGAGGAATCAAATATGTGAGAGGAAGAAAATTAATCATGATTACTACTATTTCATGGTGGACATTTGGTATTTTTATTACCTTTTTCTAGCAATCCTTTTTTCCTATGATTTTTTTTCCCTCGAGTGGATCCAAATGGACAAGTTGGACCAAAAGAATGTTATTCTTTTTATTTACCCGAGTTGCTTTATATTTGAGTAAATTTGTGGTTTGCTGTAATGCGTTCTACATTCTATACCTAGCAGTCCCAATTTTAAACTAGATTAATGGAAGTTATCTGACATCTAATAACAGGTGTACGCATGAAAGATAATGCTATTAAGATATTCGTGTTTTTTTCTTAATATAAACTTCTTTGACATAATAGTTTATATTGAATAGGCAAATATTTTATTACTATGTAGGGAGTCGTCATACTTAATACCAAAATGAGAGGCACTATTCCTCTACATTGCCTTTTAAGTTATCATAGTACATAAGGTACACACACATACATATGTGTGTGTGTACATATATATATATATATATATATATATATATATATATATATATATATATGAGCGGTTATTGAGACACAGAATTAGAGACAAACTCTGGACCGTAGGATTTGTTTGTCTTTATGTGGAAGGTGGAACTCAAGAGGAGATCAGTGGTTGAAATTGTTTGTGTCTAAATTTGTGTCACCATCTTGTATCTAAACAGACTATCCCTATTTATATTCATATACATATACTGATATTGAGTACTTAGATGGTAATACATATATGTACTACAATTACGTGGCATACAACATAATGCATGTCAATATATGTTTGAATTACACTATACAAATTTTGAATATATGACATTTCAGACCAAATTTGAAGCGTTTTACCCATTGAATTTGAGACAGACAGTGGTGTTTGTCCATACCTAAAGCTTATTTTCTTACACACTTCCCAGCCTCCGGTCATTATTTTGCATTAACAAGTTGTTGAATGCATTTCATAGTTTTAACAGTTATTTGTTGCAATTGAACTTTCTATTTACATGTGCATTAAGATACCAAACATTTTTTTATTTATTTTACATTTTTCAGTTTTTAATGGTAATGGATGGTAAACAAGTGCTTTAGCTTCCATTATTTGTCCCAAAAAAAAAAAAAAAAACTACAATATATTAGTTGTCTACATAACATGACAAGTTAGATGTGAGCTTAATTCTTGCCTTGTATTAACATTTAAAGCACAGTTTGCACTTATCGTGATGTTTGATTGAAATCATCACTAGTCATAACCGAGGTTTCTGTACCGCTGAAAAATTCTTTTAGGGAACTTTACAAAATTGTAAATGGTAGAGATGGAGTTTGCATAAGAGTTGCTTTCAGGTCAACAAGCGCAAGATAGATTAGATATAACTACTACGATTTCTTAAGCAAAATTAGAGCTAATAAAACATGAATTGTTTGACGTGTGCTATTCGTGAGTCATTGTGCATGTACATGTCACTAAATCCGAAAGGAAAAAGAAAGAAATGCCGCACTCACATATTCTAATTATCCCAGAAGAAAATGACAAAATAACAATCTGATGATTATGATATTTAGTTGGAGTTGAAATATGACATGTATTATGTTCAAAAATATACTTTTGCAATATGACTACCATTTTCATATTTCAAAATTATTCATGGGGCCATTTTCATATTATATGTTTGTTTTTGAAATATGACTACCATAAAAATATCGACATTTGCTAAGTATTAGTAGCATGTCTACTATTGTTGATGACAGCAATGATGATGAAGACAGCAATGCAATATCAAATGTTGTTTATGCTAAATGGATCTGTGCCGTCAAGGGTTTATGACGAATATTTAAATTTTCATCGAGTAACAGTTTCCTTTCTGTCATCAGTTTACAAGTAAATCTGCCAAACATATAATAATTAATAACCCATTATGTCATGGAAAAAAGCACTTATGAACCATTTTGGAAGATGACCAAAGATCTAAAAGAATACTCACTGATTTTTTTTCAAGAAGATGGGATCGATGAAGAAGCACATCGATACTTATATTAGGAGTTTTCTGAAAAAATTGGTGGAATTCTTCATGCAAAGAGTAGTTTTGTAGAAAAATAAAAATAGGACAATTGTAGAATTCATACGGTATATCGCACTAAATGTGGTGATTATTAACGCATTATGGATTATTTATGTTATCACAACTTATATATGACAGAAGTCACAGAACACAATACAACACACTTAATGAAGCATCAAACACATATGTTTGCTAGAAACAATGATGGCAAAAAGGATCGCCTAGAGAATGTAACAATAGCTCATATGCTTGTAGCTTTGAGCAGATCAGTCAAAATGTATTGTGAACCATGTTATGTGCATGAATAATGGAAAGAGTTTTCATGTTTCACCCTATTTACTTGATTGATATCCTTCTACATCCACTGATAACATGAAAATTAGTACAAGAAAACAATTTTTGATTAAGACATTCCGCATAATGGTTTTTTTTTTCCTGACTCCCTCAACTCCACTATTTATTTAGAAGAACAATCCATAGAGGTACCCCCAAATAAATATAGAATTGGTAAATGTAAATCTGGAACAAAAGAATGCATTCACTAAAATTTATTGTACATAATTGGCGAATGCGCAATTTATTTAGATAAATAATAATTATCTCAAAAACTAGCAATAGACACCTGAATTTATTAAATACATACTAATACTTATTTATTCATTCATGCAATAATATTAATTCCTATGACAATAGCAAGTCAATTTACACCTCATTTATCATGATAAAAGGTAGCAAAATTAATTAATTTTCACGTATAAAACCCAAGGTTTGAGATCCCCGTTTCGGTAACGGCTTTTTGTTATTTTAAAAACTTCGAGCTAATTCATAAATTTAGGTTTGCATTTGATTTTTAGATTCATTGTTTATTTTTCATATAATTACACATACTTTTGTTTAATTAATTAAAACAAGATGAGTAATTTATCTTTAGTTGAAAATTAAGATATAAATGAACAATACTGATTGATTACGAATATTTATAACACTAACAAATATTTTATTATGTTTGTATTTAACTTTATTAGTTAAACTACTAGTAAATTTTTGATTTTGAAGGTTTTCTAAGTTAAAAGTTCAGAATATTATATACTTGAAACTTGACTTTTTCTTTTTTCCTATAAAATCTTAATTTTAGTTTTTATTATTGGATCAGACTTGCAATTTGGTTTCGTTGATACCCCTGCTTAAATGGGAATGATGGCGTTGTTTCGGTCGAAACCTCAGACATTCATAAAAATGTACAAGTAATGTAAATAACAAACTAAAAAGCCAATAAAACACGTTGTTTACTGCTAACGACACCATACAGAAGTCCTCAGCTAAATCTACAGTATGCAACCCTTTTTTTTGGTAAAATCATAGGTAATGATGAATCACAGTTTTCCAATGGCAGGGAGAGTATTTTTCACACCAGCTTTTGACAAGAGTACACATTCTAAAGCGCATAATACTCTAAAAGTGGATCCCCATTAAACTCATTTTGATGTATTACAATGACATCAAGCTTCAATACATGACACGGCAATGATTGGATGTTCACGTCCTAGCCTAAATGAGCACCTAAAAGCACATAACATCCAAAAAAGCATATCCAATTGAATGATTCACTAATATTCATATGACTTCTGTTTTCATATTTCCTTCAATAAATGCATGTTGCAAAATTTGGGGTGGGGACAAAAATACAAGGGTAATTTTTTTATGGTGTTGCCTTTAAATTGGTATCATCATATAAATTATCTGCCTTGTAAAATTTATAATAAACCAAGATAAAGAAACTTCACTTTAATTTGATAATACCTAGAAAACTGGGATGAAAACAGCAACAAGCCACCAGCTAACTTAACCATGTCATGATAAACATAATGAATCAAAAATGATTGATGCAGTACTATAATGATGAAAATAAGGGAACAGGAACAATGAAAACGGATATGTTTTGTTGTGGTGCAGAAAAAAACTGAAATTATTAACTACAGTAGAAACCATCGATTGTGCATAGACACACATACATGGAAAAACCTATTGGGACAAAATATACCTCAGTCGTTGAATCTTATTTACATCTCTGATTTGATGAAGATCCAACATTTGAATTTCGTTATTTCACCGATTATGTTTAAATTTGTGCTCCAATAGCCACCCCCCATATAAACAGATTACGTCTAAGCGTGTCGATGCTTGATAATTGAATTGGCAATATTCAAAATGCTACATAATTGGGCATTGCATAAAGTTCAGCAGTAAATAACGCTGAGCTCAGCTAATTAATGACTTCAACGTTGAGATACTAGTTGCACATAAACTGACACACAAGTATACCCAAATGATGAAGCAGGTTACACAGTTAACACCAGAACTTAAAGTTCAGCTCAAATTAAATGTATTCAATGTCTTACTATGTTCTCTATAATCTATATGACATCGATGTCATCATCTTATCAAAATGAAAGTGTACTGAAAAATTGTTATTTTAATTAGATTATATGTTCTTTTTATCAAGAGTAGAGTTTTATTAGTAGCAATCTTATATGGCAAATTACAACGCTCAATTTAATCCCAACATAATAACAAAACTTTTATAAATGACCTACTACTTCCTCTTGCTGATCTGCTGCACATATTTTAATAATAAAATTAATAACTTAAAATGGTAGGCCCACAACCAACGAAAAGCATCACCAACAACTGAAATTTTGTAATATTATGCTTGGACTTATCTGATATTCCAAATATAGCGTAAAAACTTGCTACCGAGCAGTAGATGTCTGATGCCATGCAACAAGAATTGATGGTGTTGTTCCCCTTAAGCAGTGCCGGCCCAAGCATAACTGCTGCCCTAGACAAAAGGCATCGTAGAAGGCAAAAAATTCGGGAAAATGTTGCCTCAGGCAACGTGGGAAGGTAAAATTATGAGAAAATGGTGGGCTACAACAGGTATTGAAGTTCCAACCTCACTGCAATAAAGCAGGCGCTTTACCGCTGAACTACAACACCATTTTGATAAAAAGAGCAACTAAATATTCTAAATAGAAACTAAAGGCTACTGTCACCACACCTCCTCCTCCCTCCTCGCTGCCCTTCCGGGTGGGTTGCCCTAGGCGGCCGCCTAGCTGGCCTACCCCTAGGGCCGGCCCTGCCCTTAAGCTACCCTAACATAGTAGCAACTGATTTTTTTTTAGTTAAAATGAAAGTATGTTAAAAATGTGTTTTTTTAACTAAAATTGTTTATTATTGATGGCATGCTTTGCTTACTCTAGGAAGGGAGGGAGGGAGGGAGAGAAGGAAGGGGGAGGGTGTAGCAAGAGAAGCAGAGAGTTGAATCAACCCCGAGGGGAATGCTTCTTTAGAACAATCAGATACAGCGAGTAGTAATCATAACTTCACTCCCAACCGTCTACAATGATCTCATGTTCTTGTTGACTGTCTACAAAGCATTAAACTACAAACTGGAGGGAGAGAGGGAGGGGGAGAGAGAGAGAGAGGGAGGGAGGGAGAGAGAGAGAGAGAGAGGGAGGGAGAGAGAGGGAGAGGGAGAGGGAGAGGAAGAGGGAGAGGGAGGGGGAGGGGGGAGGGAGAGGGCGAGGGGTCGAGAGGGGAGAGAGAGAGGGAGAGGGAGAGGGAGGGAGAGAGAGAGAGAGAGAGGGAGAGAGTGTTAAATCATCCCTCTAGGAGATACTTCTTTGGACCAGTCAGACACGGCAAGCAATAATAACTTCATTCCCAATCATAGTAGCAAAACTTCTAAAAAAGACTAATCTCATTTGTTGTTGATTGTCTGCAAAACATAACTACAAATTGTAGGACCAACTCAAAACCAACAGAAATCACCCACCCCTGAAAAAAGTTGACTTGCTCGATATTCTGAATACCAGATTAATATTTGCTATCAAGAAGTGGTTGTCCACCACTCGGGCGGAAGAGGGGGGAAGTGGGAGAGATATTGCAGCAAAGCTACCTTTATTCAGGTAGCAAGTGAGTATGAATTACTCATAGGATACTCCTTATGGATGCTCTTATAGAATTTGACAATATCACTGTAGACGCTTAGGGAAATATTTTCATTTCTGCTTTCAACTCTATATATCAATTCTAACGCAATCCTATATGTGTAACCTTAATCCCCTAAATAAGATTTGAGCAAGATTTATGTGAAATTCAAAGAACATGTTGTTCCATGTAACCAAAGAATATGAATTATATAACCAAATTTACTTCTTAGATCTTTCCTTTTCTATTTCACGAGGATATAACGAATGAGAAAATTGTTCATTTGCAAAGATATGTGGTTGACAACTGCTGGACATCAGCCAGCCAAAGATTGAACATCTTATTATTTTAAAACAGAATGCAAATTTAATTATAGAGGAGTAATAATTCAAAATTACTGTTGTATTTGAATCCCACAAATTAGCTCGTTTATCACTGTCATTTTTCAAATTTAACATACTCATTGTTTCCGTTCCACAACTCGAAAAAATCGAAATTTCCCCATCATTATTTTTTCCCCTTCTTTATCATATAATGCTATAAACAAATCTATCTATTATAAAAATATATAAAAAAGACAAAATGAAAATAGGTAATAACAAAGGCTGATTTAGAACAAGGTTTTTAAATTAGATTAAGTTGTAAAATTCAAACTTTAAATCGAAAAGGGATTTAAATCGTAAATCAAATGTTCAAACTATCCATATTTTTAAGGTTTTTGTGCACTTCAAAATTAAATTTGATGTTTGAACTTCTATATCCAAACATAAATGTTAGTTTCTCTTTCTTGGTCCAATTTTATTTTGTTCAGAAACCTTTAGAAATGGAATTGTAGATCCAAGTCAGTACCTTGAATGTATTATGAATTGAATTTTTCTGAACTGCAAGTGTAGCTAAATTTGAATCGGACGGAAGACTTGATGTGAAGCGGACTTAGAATCCTAAGATTTCACGATTCTTGACTGCAAAAATTTATAACCCAACAAATATTTCATGGTGGAAATTAGGGTCCGCTCCTTGTTTTCAAGCTTAATACCCCCAAAAAAAAGAAAAAGAAAACAAGGAGTGCATGTGTATTTTGAAACTTAAAACGGGTGTTTTAAGTTTCAGAAACGGTGAACTGCAAATAATTGCAGTTTGACTGAAATTAAAAATAGAGGTATCTTCAAAACGTGTTTGCAATGTGCATTTTGAAACTTAAAGGGGTGTTTTATAAAAGTTGAAACTTGCCTAGACATACTAAGTTGATCCAAAATGCTTATCATACTATAATACATATCACAGAGAAAGTAACTTACGTTTTCGAATGTCATCAGCTGCCTTGCAACCATGAAAATCAGGAGAATGGATAACCTTCATAAGCACAAAAATTATTTCATTGACCAAATGAGAATAAACATGAAAAACTGAAGGTTTATTGCATTGATTCTCTACGCAAACGTCCAAACTAAAAGATCATATTAAACATCAAATCATAATGGCTCTGGCTATTCTCACCCTGCCAATTGCTTTCCCCATTCTGTTATTTAGAAAATAAAATTCTCATACCACTTTTTTACTTTACTCACCCCGTTTATTCTAATTTTGCCCTCACCTTTTAGATAGTGATATCTGATCTTCTTATTCTTCTTTCTTTATTACACTTCCATTTAACTGTTTCTTTCTTTCTTTAAAACTATTTAAAATCTTAGTTCTCAAAATCTAAGAGCAATGGAAAGTGGTAAAACATAGAGAAATACGAGGAGAAATAAGATCAAAGTAGAGCCATAATTCTCAAACTAAAATTGTCTTTTTCTTTTTTCTTTTTCATCATCTATTTTCGTTTATGAATGGATTTAAGTCATTAACTTCAACCTTCCCTCCTTAATGAAATTTTCAGTATTCATTTCACAATTTCAGCCAGTAAAAAAGTACCAGTTGAAGAGAGACATCAAGAAAACTAATTTTAATTGACTGATTAAGGGTAAAACTGGAATTTATAGTTTAATATTATATATGAGTGGAAAAGCAATAGAAGGGTGAGAATAGACGGAGTCAATAAAACCACACCCAGATGAACTGCCTTGCGAAGGTCCAAATATGGTCCCTGAAGACATAAGACGGCACGAGGGTAGTAGATGAACTTTCTTGTATAAGGAGACGCAAAATAACAGCAAAATCATACCCAGATGTAACAAGTGAGGAATGCCCATGTCAAGGAATAGAATCTAGACAAGTCTAAGGTATCAAACTGCGAATAAAAATCTTACTAAATGTTGAAGAGCCTGCAGCTAAACCTAAATAAAAGAACATCAGTAATTCGTACCTGAACAATAAGAGGGCGCAAGTCACATATCATGGATCGGATCTTAAAGTAAGTGGAGCTCCGAAGATCATTGATGCGTTTATCTAACTTCCTTTTCTTGCTTTCGCTTTCGCTTTCGCTTTGAGTTTGACCTTGATTTTCAACCTCAGAAGAAGGCACGGTTGCTGCTTGGACTTCGGGCTTCTTGTCGTCTTCATCTTGTTTTGGAGAAGCAGCGGGTGGACCCGGATTTGGGGTTTCGGATCCAATATTTTTCGTTTCCGGTATTGGTAGGTTTTGAACCGGAGGACACGGAACGTTGGTCTTAGTTTCGTTTTCCATTTTGACTTGAACTGAAACTGTAAAAACGGAGTCCGGCAAATTAGATTCCCTGAAATCTGCTCATACCCTTTATATTTAGAGCATTTTTTTATTTTAGCCCAGTTTTTTTTTTTTTTTTTTTTTCCTATGTTTAGCCATTTTTTTAGAAATATTGCATATTTGGCCTCTTTTTGGCCAACTCGGCGCTGAGTTGGCCAACAAAGGAGATTTTCAAAAGACGCAATCATTGATTGCACCTAAAAAAAAATTTAAAAAAAAAAATCCCACCTGGGCGCAATCCTTGATTGAGCCTATAAAGTTTTGAGTTTTTTTTTTTAAAAAAAGCAGAGAGTTATAAACCATTTACACTTACTTTACCTTTCCTTCTCCCATTTACCATCATAACTCATTTCTCACTCGAAACCTAAACTTCTAAACCATTAAAAAAAAATCAAAATCCAAGTTGATTAAAAATCAAAGTTAAGAGGAAGCTAGTTTGGCTATTTGGAGTATCAAAAGGTATGAATTTGGTTTTTTTAATGTTAATTCTATTTTACCCATCGTAGTTAAAATTATTTTGGTTTTAGAATAGCGCCAAATTATATTGGAACTATATGCTATTACGATGGAGAATTGGTTATTGATGAACATAAATGTGGAATATATAACGGTGGATCTAGCAAACCGACAAAAATTTTAAAAGGGTCAAATTTCGTACAGTTGAAGGAGGCCGTGTATAAATGTACTAAAATTAATCCGATTGAGTTTGACATTGAGTTAGTTTGCAATTGGCCGACAGATTCCGGATCTAAGGCAATTAGAATCAAAGACGACGACGACGTTGAAATTATGTTGTCATCAGTGTCAAAATCTATTGAATTATTTGTAATGAAATAGCAGAGATTGTCAACAGAGCCAGTCGTTACACCAGTGGTATCGGCTCCCGCAGCTTTTTATCCGTATCCGACTATGAGCGTTACCTCGTATGAGCAACAACAAATGTGTTTTGGGTTTAATCCGTACATGAATTTGCTTCATCCATCGCTACCGGGCTATCCATATCCAACGCAGGAAAGTGTCCAAAATATAACGCACGGGTAACTCGAAATTTAGAATTCTCCTCCTTCACAATACGACCATTTTCTTTTGTATGATTCTAAAAAGTGTGTATATTTCAGGTTCGTACCGAATTACCTCACGACACAAAATTCCGCCGGACCATCTAGAAGTTACCGTTGTTCGCCGATGGAGCCAATGCGCACCCAACAGTAAGTCACTAGTGTTATCGCTATAGATTTATGTAGTGTATTAAATGTACTTCAGAATTTGCCGCTTGCGTACTACAGGTATCCCACACAAGCCACTGAAGCAGAATCTAACGTTGAACCCAATATTCCCGATGTCGACATGGAACTAGATGATCAAGATTTGAGAGAGGTAAATGCAGATCCTTCACTTGACAGCATGACATTTGTTAGCATTCCTGATAATGATACGTCATGGGTTGATTTAATGCGTGTTGACAATGCTCCGCTAAATTTTGATTTGGGAGGCGAAGACAACGCGGCCGAAGACAGTGATGAGGAGTTGCCGGAGTTTGAGATACCATTGGATGATGATTTATGCAATGCACAAATGGCAGCTAGATCCGTGGTTGTAAATATGCAATTCAACAACGAAGTTTTCTCATCGTCCTACCTTCAAAATGGTTTCAAAGTAGGTATAATGTTTGAGAGCAAAAGCAAACTCCTTCAATAGTTAAGTGAATGGTCGATTTTGCACGCAGTTTCGTTTAAGCCGATCAGGTCGAACAAAAAGAAATACACTGCTATTTGCAACATGGATCCCAATTGCTCGTGGAGAATACATGCCATAGATTCTAAAAAAACGCAGAAAGGTTTGTGGGTTATTAAAAAATACCCAGCTGAACATAGTTGTTTAAACCCGACAGTGAACTCCAATCATAAACAAGCAACGTCGACTTTTTTGGTTTCGAATATCATGTCGTTTGTGAAAGCGGATTTGAGTATTACCCCTGGAACAGTGCAAGTTTTAATACAGGAACCACTATTTATAAAAATTGGTTATACAAAGGCATGAAGGGCATTAAGCAGAGCAATCGAAGGCATTTACGGTGACTGGGCCGAGTCATAGTCTACCCTCCGTCAATATTTTGATGAACTTATTAGAGCCAATTCAGGGAGTGTCGCACATATAATAGCCGAACCATGCGGAGTTTTTATAAGGGCATTTTGGGCTTTTGGGCCATGCATTGAAGGATTTGTGCATTGTCGGCCTTTGCTTTCCATAGACGGCACACATTTATATGGGAAATACAAAGGCACGTTACTGGTTGCGACTGCTGTCGATGCAAACGATTCACTTTACCCGTTGGCGTATGGGATTGTGGAGGCCGAATCAACCGATACTTGGGGTTGGTTTTTTGCGTGTATACGAACATTCATCCGTAGTGTGCAAAATCGGCGCATCACTTTCATTTCCGATAGGATGAAGGGCATACCGGTTGCTTTGGAGAATTCTTGGAGATACCCGCACAAACACAGATATTGCGCCAGACATTTAAAAGCCAATTTTCAAGCTGTTGGATTCAAAGATCAAAATCTGACCGGTTTGTTTTATGCAGCAGCATGCGCTTCGGAAGTGATTGATTATCAAAAGATCCGTGACGAAATTAAACTAACTAACTCGTCCACATCAACCATCCACTTAAGAAAAGCACATTTTCAATACTACTATCACTACTACTTTCCAGTTCACGCAAATAAAAATAAAATAAGTCTACATGCCACTTAAAACAAACCCAACTTCAACGTCTAACGTTTACTTTTTTTTGGACCACCGGACACAACTTTTCCTTTTCTCCTGGGAGTCCGTTGAGTTGCCCCCTGCGATGTGCCTGGCTGCGACGAACCGTGCACGAACTCACTTTGGGCCGGCTCAGAAGATGCCCCTTTTCTTTTCCCCTTGTCTTTTCTTGCGGACTTACGAACAGGAACAACTGGAGGCGATGGTGGACGAGCAAGTCTGTTCTTCCTCAAAATCGACTGAAGAATGCGGGTAAGGCTCATGCACTTAACCTTTGACGGCTCCGGCAACTCTGCCGATAACTCCTCAACCAACGCGGCGGTATGGTAAATTGCATCGATCTGCAATACACATATTGTAAGCTCGTATTTTAAAATATCATTTGTGTTAAAATACCATATGCAAAAAAATGTACATACAAGACCACGTTCAAGCGGCGCTCTTGGGATGTAAGGTTCATCGCCTTGCGGAACATCTAAAGGCGGATCAATGGAAAGAATAATATAACGTCGCGTGATGTTCCAATACCATGTGTAGTACGCCATATCGGATGCCGGTTCCGCACTTTGCTCTTGGACAAATTCGAAGCGATTGTTCCATGTATTGATTGCCACTTGATAGGCCCCGTTGTCCCGGGCATCGGTCAAGTAGTGTGGTGGTTTCTCCAAAATATGTTGATGAAGGCCAAACTGTCTCATCACTCTTTCCGGTAGATGACATGCGACGTCGTTAAAGCAAATGAGCGGAACGCGTGCTTGCCAAAGCTGGACTGAAGCAACGCACAATGCCGGTAAATTAGGAAGCGCCTCGGTGAATGGGGTCCATGAAACAACGTCGTAATCGAGTACGTCTAACTCATTACGATAGAATGAAACGTTGTGTCTAGGCGTGAACAACGAGCTCTTCGGCCCAACCCACTTAATGAAAACATTAAATTACATACTTTCTACGGAAATTTAAAAAACCCAATGTTCAATATATACTTTTACTAATATTACCTCGAAGCAAAAGGCAAGGAAACATCAATTGGCGCGTTCTTCTTCATAGTTACTCTCCCAACGGGGAGATACGACCAAGACCACGTCTGTAGACAAGTAAAAGTATTATAAAACATAGGACACAACGAGTAAAGAAACATCCCTCAAAAAAGAACACTAAAAAATTAAATACCTGAACTAATGTAAGGCAACCTCCAATTGAATCGAGCCGCCCCAAAGCCATACGTGTTAGCTCCGCATATGTGAAGCCAAGAACGGTGCTACCCCAAGCGTACTCACGGCATAAATCAAAGTCCTCCAAGTAATGTAACCATCTAAGCCAAACACGAGATTTCGAATGGTCGCAAAACAAACGGGAAGTGATAATGTGAAGGATAATGGCCCGCGCACGCTGCTCCATTTGTTCTTGAGAAGCATCCTCAGGAATGTCTTCGGCTAATTGCTGCCTAAACCACGACATACTAATCATTTCGGGCCCGTGCCACTCGACACCTGGAGGAGAAAGTCCTAGCAAACTCTCGCACATTTCCGCATAATCATCGGATTCAGGAGTGGTGATCGGACGACCATCGATGGGTAGGCCAAGCAAAATCGCCACGTCCGCCAATGTGATCGTCACTTCACCGCATCTAAGGTGAAATGACGATGTCTCCGGTCTCCATCGATCTACTAAAGTTGTTATATGATGGCGGTCGATTTGTATGGATCCAAGGCGATGTATCAACAGAAAACCCGCTCGATCAAGTAGCTCTAACACACCGGCGCGTTTTGAAGTGACCAACTTTAAGGACGATGAGTGCTCGATGGTTTCAACTGCAGTTTTGAGCTGGCACACAATAACAAAGGTGAAATTTTGATTAGTTAACACGCACAAATATTCTCGACCTCTATAATGAAACTAGTATTGAATGGTGAGTTTTGGTTACCGTCATCAACTCCGGTTTGTTTGAACTATGTTGTGCCTGTAAATATAAGACGCTACCATCAACAGGTCCGGGCGCCATCTCCGCATACTCTGAAATTACACAATGCTAACAAATTCAGAGATATCAATTCAATTATCAAGACATTTATTTGAATCTCACTCTTTGTACTTTACTCCTCCTATCTTTCTAATGAAGTTATTTATTTCTATGCATATACGTATGCTAAGGCATCTACACCGACATACAACACCAAGTTTAAAAGCAATGAAGGCAAACTGAACATACAATTCTCCCCAATTTGCTATAAATTTTACAAATAGTTTCTAACACAACAATAGATCCTACCAATTTTCAAATCTACGCAAATTTAACATAACGAATTCGATTACCAATCTTCAATTCTCCACAACAAACTTAACATGCCATTTCAAACCACAAGAAAAGGCTCCACAAATCATATGACCACATTTTCAAATCTCAACAAAACTCTCAAGCAATCATTAATTTTGCATATATATGACCAACACATCAACTATATACACCTGTAAACCATCGGTGTATAAAATTACAAGAAAACTCAAGTAAAACCTAAACCCAAAATCTGAGATAAGCACACAAAAATAATTTCAATAATTACCAAAAGCTTGCTCCTGTGTTGAAGAACTTGCCATGTTTACTTTAGAAGCTGAAATTGGGGTTTTAATTTTGGATTTGGAGTTTAGATTTCGGTTTTGGGTTTTAGGGTTTTTTAGATTTTGATGGATGTTTAAACTTTTGCCAAGGGGACCATCGGTTTTTTTTTTAAAAAAACCTTACAGGGCTCAATCAATGATTGCGCCCGTAGGTTTTTTTTTAAAAAAAACAACTTACGGGGCTCAATCAAAGATTGCGCTCGTAGGTTTATTTATAAAAAAAACACTTACGGGGCGCAATCAATGATTGAGCCCGTAGGATAATCTCCATTGTTGGCCAACTCAGCGCTGAGTTGGCCAAAAGGAGGCCAAATTTGCAATATTTAAAAAAAAGGCTAAATGTGAGGAAAAAAAAAACCGGGCCAAATTAGCAAAACGCTCTTATATTTAGTATGTTGTTATTCACACTCCACTTTTCTCATCCGCCCACCACACATTTTTGTCCCGCCGTTAACGACCGAACCCCCTTCACATTCGTTAGCCATAAACGACCGCCGAACAGTGTAAATTTTACGGGGTAAGCCGTTCGATGGTTAACGACCGAATGACGTGGTGGTCGGAAGGAAGTGGGGTGTGAATAGCAGCAACACACTATATTTAAAGTGTGTTGCCAGGAGCACTCTATTTTAACTTCCTAATACCACACATATATATAAATAATAAACACAATAAATTTTATGTACTTCCTAATACCAATCACATTTCACACGGTAATCAATCATCGTGCAAAATCATTTTGCACGACAAACAACCGCCGACCAACCTCGTTTTTCATGTGCATCATCCACCGAACTGTTGTTGTTCGCTGGTTCAGTGTCGCGAAAAATGGCGTTGGTAGGAGGTTGTTCGCCATACGAACAAAATTGAACTGACATATTTAATAGCTCTTTAAAATGTTTGGTATTAGAAAAAGTGCAGTATAAAATTGCATGGTATTTTTTAGTAATAATATTAGTAAGAAGAAAACGGAGTGTCTTTAGCAACACACTATTTAGAAGAAACAGTGGAAAGAGATAATTAGGGAGATTGGTAGGTTTTGAACCGGAGGACACAGAACGTTGGTCTTAGTTTCGTATTCCATTTTGACTGAAACTGAAAATGGGAGAGCCTGGCAAATTAGATTGCCTAAAATCTGCTCATCTACCCTTTATATTTTAAATAGGAGATTGACAAAAAAAAATTAAAAAAAGGGATAAATTTTCAAAATAGACTAGTTTTAAAAGTAATGACATATATAGATCAGATTGAAAGTTATTTGCAATTGTAGACTAGTATTGGTTAGCTCAATGATGAACTGACCATTGTTTAAAAAAATACGGGATACATTTATGAAATGCCCCCTTTTCAAATTACACCAGTGTAAATTTACAAGTACAAAATCTGGACAGCAACCTTCTAGTAAACAAATGCATATTAAACAAATTCAAGCCACCTGGACAGTAACCTTCCATTTAATATACATTCATACAAAAATTAAAATAAAATTTTATCTACATAAAAGCCAGCAAATAAAACTTCCATTAAACAAATTCAAGCATAACATAATTAAAATTCGATTGCATTCGCATAAAAGTAGAAGTTGTAGTTTGATTACAAAAGCACATTAATATTAAACTAAACATAAGAATAATCAGGGTTGAGTTTGATCGTCTTTGAGATGGTTCATCAGTTTGCGATCGTTAAGTATCACACCTTCTTTTAGTTCTTCACTCGGAAGTCATGTAACTCGTAGTAGGCATGGTAGGAATCTGTTGGTGTACGATACGGTTATTTCTATCGTTCCACTGAATGATAACAAACTCAAAATCTGGCTTTGGTTCGCATGGATGAGGTATGTGTTAATGAAGACCAAATTGCCACATCACTCGATCATGATTATACATCTCTACATCTCGAATGCATATGTTATATGTCTTATAAAACCAACTATGTGTCCTACTTAATCATATTCGTGGAAGATCGACTATCACATCTTGTGTGTACGGATTTCATATAACAACTGTTAACATATTGAGTTGGTCATGATAGTAAGTGGTCACCTTCTTTGGAGACTCAATCCAACTCCTTGAACCAAACCACCTATATAAATGGTTTTACAGTTAGATTTTATACTAAATGTAGTTGGAAATTAACTACGTAGCATTACAAGGCAATGTCCTGTCGATCTGAATGGATGAAGTCACGTTTGGACGACCAATGGGAAGATGTGTCCACGATCAAAGCTGTAAAATCAATAAAAAATTTGATACATAAGAATTACGTATTACATATGAATGTATAACAATTATACATCTAAAAGAGACAGACAACCAGCTATCAATTTGGATTTCATGAGAGCAACATTTGTTAACTCATTATATAATGTTGCCAATATAGCATTTCCCTAAGAATATCATGCACACTCATCCAAATTTCGCAAAACAATAACAAAAAAAAGTCACCCTTTAGAATGATTGAGAAATAACGACAAGATATCAAATGTAGAATAATAGCTCTCGCATGATATTGAAATTCTATATTCGAAGCATTCGATGATTACTCATGTGAAAACATATCGCAAAGCCAAATCAACTTAAATGTTGCACCTCTTAACTCACTTCAAGGTGGAACCATACGTAAACACTCTTGGAAAATATCTTCGTAATTACTTAGCTGTCTAATAGTAATAGGATTTTCTTCTACTAGGATACCTAGAAGACAACTAACATGTGTTAATATGATGTTAATTTCACCAGTAGGAAAATGGAAGGTTGAAGTCTCTGGTCTCCATCTATTTACAAGTGAAGTAACTAGTGCATGATCTATTTTGAAAGAGCCCAATCTAGATATTTCCCTGAATCCAACTCTTTGTAATGCAAGTTGGACTCTTAATTTGCTTGAATGATCATGACACTCAACTGGCTCATTGCTCTGCACATTAAAAACGAACAAAAGTATAAAAAATCTATATCATTGCTTCGATGCTCACTTTGACTAAAATAAAGTGATAAAATTATATGATTTCACAACAAGAAGCTGACATATTAACTAAAACGTAATGACCGTCGATTCGAAAGGCGGGAATTTTGAGGTCGTTACATCCGTCCAACCCCTCAAGATTTAATTTTATAAATTCCCTTTTTACTTTTAAAATTCCATTATAAGTTTATTCTTTTTTTTAATTCCATATATAATTAATAAGTACTAGTTGATTTCTAGTTATCAAATTCTCCTAAATTTTTCAATCTCCTTAAATTTTTGGAAAATTTCACCAGCGTCTCATTTATATAGTTCAACCGGTTCAACTACGAATTGCTTCTCTGAGCCCTTCCCATTCAAAAAGAAAATTAAAAGGCCAAGTGGCTTGCGCAATAGGCTCATAAAATCTCATATTCAATTAAATACGTACCTTTTCGATGAGGATTCAATTTATTTTCCCTTCATACACTTCGTTTCATACCTGTCGAATATATATCCAACCATTCCCAATTTATTCCAAATCAATTCAACATTTTCATTTAACCCCATTCAATTCACTAATTTATACTTTAATTGGCTCATTTGCGCATTTCACCTTTAGTTGGAATCAGTCATGTTTAAACACATTATTATTGACTTATAAACAAGTCTAATTCAAATTCCATGTTCGATTCCAAATTTAATTCAAGTTTCCATATTAAATTCCAGATTTCTAATTCACCAATCCAATTTACTTAACCAAAGTTAAATTCGATCCAACGCCATTAACTAATTATTCTTCTAATTAGTTAATTCTATTCAATAATTAAAAATCTGGTTTTTGTTTCAAAAACCAATCCATGTACTCCATTTGAGTTCATATTTATTTATAACTCAAGTCTAGATTTTTTTTATGAAAATATAAGTTTTATTTGCTTAAAAATCCTTTTATTTTATTAAATAAACCGTCATGGTTTTAAACAATTATACAGCCGTTTTCGTAACGACCCAGATTTTTGACTGTTTTGTTTGAACATTTAATTTTGTTTTAAATGTTGATTTGGAAATATAAAAGGATTTTTTATCTAATGATTAAACAAATTTTGAGCGTATATTTTATATTTGATTCATAAACGAGCTCGTAACATCACGGCAGTTCGTAAATATATGTTTTGAACTTCAATTGAATATATAGAATCCATTATAAGTCGAATTTTTTTGAAATAAGAATCGTCCGAATCTACTTTATTATAATTTTCTAATGAAAGAGAAAAATTAAGATTTCATATTGTAGATTTTGAGTTATGTCTAATTCAAATTTTCAAATAGTCGTTATGGAATCTTTTATAAACCATAACGTTATATTTAATAAAATTAAAAGGGTTTTTAATTAGACTGAGTATCGTTTTAATTTAGAATTTAATCCATATGGTTTTTAAATAGTTATATACACTATTGAAATATAATGAAAGTGTTACGCTCTGAAATTCCACGATCGCCGAAGAGACGGAAAAGCACAGATTGTATGAGAACACGACGCATCAGAACGCAGAACCATAGAACATTTCATTGATATTACAACAATGTACATCAGAGTACAAGAATATCATAGTGCGAATAAATATTACACAGCGGAAAAATACAATTTTCAGTGAATATAATACATAGCAGCATAAATACAATGTACAGCGGAAATACATCAACTATCACAACTGAAAGAAATACACGGATACAAAACTTTTTGAATATATCTCCAACTATAAACCAGGATCCTGTGAAAATAAAGAATCCGCAAAACCAAAACTACTAGCTGCCCGTATGGAAAATGTAACAACACGACCTTCGTTCACGCAAGATATTGTCCCCAACTTAGCCACCGTATAGGTGTGGGGTTTTGTTCCTCAAAAGGCCTTGGCATTAGTAAGAGATGGGGTCTACTATATAAGTACCCACTTCACACAGGCTTCCACAATGTGGGACTTAGGGGTGTTACAGAAAATATGGGCACCCAGAGTTTAGGTAGGAACAATAAACTCAGAGTCATAGGACTAGTGTGAGAGCTAAAACAGTTATTAAATTTTACTTTAAAAATAAGGAAATTCACGGGACTACGACGTATAACATGGAACGGGTTTATTCCTATGAATAGTCTGAAATAAAACAATTGATAAACAACGCAATGCTTTTTGAAAAATGAAGCTATTATAAGACTCAGGTCCGATCACACAATGCAACACAAGCCGGAGGATATATTTTACCTTATAATAGCCAAACATGCTTGGTACGTCTCAAAACAAATATTTAATATACTATAAGTGCATAGTGTCAAAAACAACTTCAAGTATAAATGTATCAATCATAGACGGCATAGGTACCATATATTATGTCGCCATATAGGATTACAGCTAAAACCGAAAAGTCACGTATTGGAAATTTGATTCCATCTATGAATCAAGGTAACGAATGTCTCATTACCATTTTCGAGACACTCTAGCAAATGCCTCAGGATCATACCTATGGGAAACCCTTGGATCTTCAGGGTCGGTCCACATGTAACGTTTGTGGATTAGTTATTCTTGAACAATACGTTTCCCGGTCCCATAGGACCTATCACTCGAGCCTTTTAGTCGGCTCTATATCTGAGGCGCCTCACAATCCAACGTCTACATAAGTAAAAATGTCTGGGCACTATACCATGACACCACTTCTAGCTAGAAAGAAACACATGCACTTCCTGCATTCACTATCCCTTTTTGACTCGTACCGGGGTGTGAGGCTCGCGAATTAATGCTATACACAAAGCTATGCTACTTAAAGCCGTGCTTTGATCATCATCCACAAGGCGCTGCTTTTCAACAAAAGCCTTGATCATTTGCATCTTAGCATGCCACATTGACAATTCATGCCATATTACTGATATCCATCAATATATAACCTCTGAGCTCATACATCTCAAAGAAGGGTGTTATGCAAGAGAATAAATTCTCCGCCACCAAACAGATACACATTTAATAGAAATCAATCAATACATAACAAAATACAATGTCAGATATAATCCATTTACAAGTCCATTCTGGGTCTGAATGAAACCGGAGGCACCTTATTTCCTGTTCCATGTGTCCAATACAAGAGAGATGTCTTCGCATATCCGGTCGATCTCCAAGTACATCTGGACGATCACCAGTTATTACCTCGTTTTGGGTGTACACCCCAAGTCGATACATCAGCAATCATCCCGACGATGTGAAGATCTCCGGTCTTCAATCCACCGTCTTCATATCTTTGACTTTTAGTCGTCGTACAGTTATTCAAAATGGGTAAAACCCGGTCTTTCTGAATAACTAGCATATCTTTATAATCATGTGATAAATACACAAAGATAGCATACATCTCATTCCAATTCAGAATATTCTTTTATTCAAATATTCACATCTTTGGGGACAGGTTCCCATTAATTTTATTAAAGATAAGTTCTTTTAAACTTATTCTTTAATCTTCCTTTGGATATCATTTTCAAAAGATTTTATTATGTCTTTTCACCACTTAAACCAATTTAAGGTTTATCAACTAGTCGGGATTGACGAGCCTTACCGAAGTAATCATTTATTTATTCATCCCTATCCCAACCTGTTCATCCCATAGAGCAAAACTGGTGGTACTCCATATTTAACACCCATCGTGTTATTAGTAAAATTAATTACCATTTATCGTTCAAATCTAATTAAAGATTTAACTATTGCATGGAGTAAAACTGCCGAGGGGGGAGGGGGAAAGAGACTCCATCTCGAACATTTCTTAAATTCGGTAAATTTAATTACCTTATTCACGTCTCAATCTAATTAAAGATTCATTAAAACTCTAGTTCATATTTAATCTTCAAAAATCTTTATTTAATGATTTTCAACTTAGGAAATTAATCTTGTCTTTATTTGGGTTGAAGAGCAAATGTTATTTAAAACACAGTTCACGATAAGCCCAAAAATTATTTTCCATTAATATGGAACCTTCATGGAAATTTGAATAAGTTATAATCGATATAAATTTCCATATTAGACTAATACTATAAATGAAATAACGGCGAAGCCTTTTAAATTCCATAAATAGTAAAGGCCTTCCTTTACTGAAGCTCATTTCGATTATTATTAAATCGAATTCCATTCAATTCTAAATTAATTAAATAAATTGAAAAACTTCTCTAAATCTTATTCAAAAGATTTATTCCTTTCACTTATGGGTTCAAGAAAAGTATTGTTTAAGGTATTATTCACAACGAATTCAAAATCCAATTTGATATTACATATAAGATCTTAAATGGAAATCATATCGACTTATATTCAGTACCAAATTCTGAAATTAACAGGTATCTTTTTGGAACAACGATACCAATATCTTTTAAATTCCCACTAAAATATCCGTATAATTATGGAATCCAATATCAAAATATCCGAAGATAATTTCCATTCAAATCCATTCCATTTTATATGGTGGAATTCTTGGTTAAGTTAAAATTATTCTCAATCCAATTTATTAATTTAAACTTATTGGATTATTATTCTAGTTATTAACTAGTTCGCTCAGACAAAAATCTATTTTATCTTTTCAAGTATGGAATATTTCATACAAATCTTTCCAAATCATTAATTATGATTTAACATAATTTATTCATATTTTTAACAATTTTATTAAGGAACTTACAGTCAGTTTCCAAAATCGGCCACCAAACTGCATCCATAACGACTTTTGTTAAAATTGATTTGGACATATTTTAAAATCTAACTATTCAAATTTAAATCTCATATATTCACTTGAAAGATCTTTTCGATACGAACCCAACGGTTCCTGTTTTAGGAGAATCCAACGGTCGGATCTCCCATTACGTCCATTCGAAGTTAATGGTTGAAATTCGCGAACGATCGCTGTGCGACACATTCTATTCAAGCCATTTAAATATATATAATATATTTCATCGATTTCCATTCAAAACGTATTTTATAAAACGTTTTAAATTCATTTAAAAACGATTTCAAGTTCCATTTCAATTTTAAATTAAAATTGAGCATCCCATTTTATTATAATTTCAAAATGATAATCTTTTCAAAATGTCAGATTTTGAAATTTAGTCTTCTCGATATTCATTCTAAAAATGAATAAAATCGATATAAAAATCCGTTTGAGTCAAAATAGCGTTCATATACTTAACTCGGCTCCATATTTTTTTTAAATTTTTGTGTCCATCCAAAATCAGACATCAAATTCCACTTTCAATCTTCATTGAATATTATATTATAAAAATATTCATATTTATTCCGGATTGGAATAATATTCAACCAATATCCATATAAATAGATTCTATGGATTTCACTCATCATATATATCCAACAATCGTTGCAAACAACTATCAATATCCAAAATGACATCCAATGTGTACTTTATTTTCATATAAGCTTCAATCAAATAATTGACACTTATACAAATCTGTCAATCAATCGATTAACCGTGATTTCACACAAGGGAGATGTGTGAGTCAAATATCATTCCAAGACCCGTGTGGGGTTTTCAACCGACAACAATAAATTTAAATTAATTTTGATTCATGAATCTAATCATAAATAGTTCAATTAAAGTTATTTTTCAAATTATCTAATTTCCACTATTCAAATTATAAATGGATATTTATATCCAATTTTAACTACCACAAATATATTAACATTAATTTAATATGTTAAACAACTCAACGTCATAGTCAAAGCATAATACAGTCAATCAATTCATCCATGGTTTGCAAACAATTGTGAGGTGAGCAAACAGGCACCGTATAACATTTTATGATAATTAAACAGATAAAAATCACATTGGCAATCTATGTATATTCAGTCATAAAATAAATAAATGTACAAATAATTTGAGTGAGAGAGTTCTCACGTTGATTTCCACTATGTCAGTCTTTAATTGAGGATTTATTTTTAAACTAAATTAAATGAACATTTAATTTAGCTCAAAATTCAACTTGCTCTGTTTCTGTTCTGGTCAGTTCCATGTTGTAGAGTTTGTTGTCACGATTCCAACGGTTTCGGTTTTACTGAATTCTGATTCCGTATGAAAAAGATATGATCGTTTATAACTTAACCACATAACTAAAATAATTAAAAATAATTAAGTTTCAAATTACATTCCATAATCTCTCTCTTTTCCATAGTTCACCCGTTCCACGTTGGAACCCATCAGCTCGCACCTCGTTCGCCACCATCGTCCGCACCACAGTCCCTCCGCAGCCCATCGGAGACCATCACACGACAGCCCTACGCGTTGCCGACCTCCGCCATCACCACTATCCAACTCGTCGCCTCCTCCTCCTCGGAATCCATGTTTGAACGCAGCCCCTTTGGGTGTAAAATCCGAGCATACCACACAACTGAAAATGATCAACCCCGTGTAGAATCAATGAGTGAAGGAAGCACAACAATTTTCGTTTAAAGACCATCATCTAATTCAATGTATATTAGGAGAGATTAAGGAGGAAATTTTTGAGCTATTTCGATCATTGAACACATAGAACAACGGCTATAAGGAAGATTGACCGCGGGGCCTTTTTGACTTAGGGTTAAGGATACATACATACATACACACACACACATATATATATTAATATTATTTAATTTGAAAATAACTTGTTTTATTTTCAAACTCCAAATCAAACTCATTCCGAACACAATGGAATATGTTTCTTTAGCCAATTCGGCTATTTCGATTAATTTCTATCAAAATTAAAAAATAAATTAATATAACGTTCAATATTGAATTTCAGCATACATTTAAATTTACTGGGGCTACATACTGACTCCAAAAATTATGAAATTTGAAATCTTGCTATGTTTTGGCGATACGGTCCTAACAAAATTAATTTCGTTGAATTTGGAAACCGTTTGTAAAATGACCTTTTAACTAGCTTATTAAATTCAACCAAATTTACGACACGCAATTAAATTTGCTACGCTTACATACTAATTCCAAATGACTAGAAATTTTAAGCCTAATTATAATTTGACATTCTGGATCCAACAAAATTAGTTTCGTCGAAAACGAAAGTTGTTTGTAAAATGGTTATTTTTAAGGGCTATATATATTATTAAAATATATATAAATTCCATAACGACTATTTTAAATTTTGAATTGGACATAACTTATAACTTATAAAATGAAATCTCGGTTTCTTACATTCTTAGAAAATTACACTTCAAAATATTTCAACGTTTCTTGTTTTATCAAATTCTGATTTATACTGAATTCTGTACATTCGTTTGAAATTTAAAATCAAATTTTCAAACTATCGTGCCATTTCAAGCTCGTTTTAATTATAATTTATTTTTATACGTTCTAACTTTATTTTAAATTAATTTTAAGTCATTAATTCTCAAAATAGATTGATTAAAATATTTAATTTCCATTAAAATCAATTAAAAATCAATTTTAAATTGGTTCTCAAAATACGGGTTGTTACAGAAAGTTAATAGAATTTTAAAATATTAGTTTAATATTGATTTCGCAAAAAACTGGATTTTTATATTAAATTAATACAGTTAAAAATAGCCAATTTTGAAACAGTCACGGATTTCAACGAAATCGGTTTCATTGGATCCATAATTTTAAATTATTGTATAAAAATAAATTTTGTGGCAATATGATATTGTATGTGACCTCGGTAACCATAAACTCATAGCTATTTTGCATAACGTTTAATTATTAATTTGATTAAAAGAAATTTGTTTATAACTTGAGCTAACGATCGAACTAAGACACGAGACCAGTTTCGTCGTATTGACATTTAAAGTCAGGATATGTATAATTCTTTATTTTTTGAAACTAGTTATTTTTTGTGTCCAAAATAGCATCATTTTACATGTAAAATATACAATCTTGGGATGTGACGAAACTTGTGCCGTTAGATTTGTATTAGTACGTTATTATAAGATTTCGATTTTCGTTTCGATCGGACGTTGTATGTGCTCATACAAGCTATAAACGTCGAACATTAAATTAACATTAAATAATACTATAAAGATAAATATCGCTTTTAGAAACGTCAGTAAATTGTTCATTGAATCCTTGAAAAAATTGCACGTAATTTTATTCAAATCTTTATAAGATTCTGCGCAAAATCTTAACTAAATCTCAGCATATTTAAATCAAGGCACAACAAATCTCATCCTATAAATATATCTGTCACTGGAATACGCAAAACAATCCACAATCTTATCTAATCTCTGCCAAATATTTTGCCAGTAAAATATGTCGACAAGGTAGTGCCATCTGTCATCAAAATCCTTTATGACCAATAGAAAACAGCTGCAAATATAATAAGAAAAGGGCATCTACCTCAAATCTTGCGAAATAATCCCAGCTTATCCCTTTGAATTCAACGATTGTGGTTCCATTTGTTTGCATTACCACCTGCAAATGTATTTTAATATATATATACCCTGCTATATTTGACTTTCCCATTGTTCTGTGTACACTCGAAGACAATGCGATCACCTTTTGTTGTTCCCAAATAAAAAAATCAAAATTGTTTCTCCGTTTTGTTCCAAAGCTAAAGCAATAGTCTGTACTATCTGAATCTTCCTCCTATGAATCCTCTTCATCCGTTCATCAATTCCACATATCTCAAACTACAAAAGTGATCGGCATGTCGAGAACTTCCTAACCAATAACTATGATTGAAATTTGAACGCTGGTGTGGTTAAAAAAGTGTCTCGAAGTTACCGCAGTTATAGGGATGCTGCTGGCAAACGAAGGCACGAGGCAGGGCGGGGTCGTTGGTGAAGTGGGAGTGTGCCTTGGCGCACCTAGTGAGGACCTCTGATCGGACTCCGATCATTGGAGATGGCGCGGCAGTTGCTGTTGGTATTGATGGTTCATACGTATAGGTTACTCGAAGTGCTGAAGCCAATTTATGGGACCGAAGAAAGAGGGTAATCGGCTGTTAGCCGTTAAATGGAAATAATTAACATTATTAGCTATATAGTTAAGGGTATAATCGTTGAGCTTATATCAGGGGTTGTAGGTGGCTTATTAGATCGATGTGTGGTTCTGTGTTTCACGGCTTTAATCATAATCGAGAGTAAGAAAACATAGTAGCGTAAAGGAAGAAACAGATCAGTTTGCAATTGTTAGATTAAAAGTAATTGGTTTGGATTAATTTATAATTAAAAGATTATTATTTAATTAAATTGTTAAGCTTATAATATGTAACGTCCCAATATTTTTGACCGTTGAAATCGACAATGATCCTCAATGTCGACATAAACAAATCAAAAATAAGGATAGTTATTGGGATTTATATAAGAAAAAAAGAAGAGAAGAAGAGAAGAAGAAGAACAAATACAGAATCTCGCAGCGGAAGGACAAAATATAATAAATAAATAACAATTCATGAAGCTGTTAAAACATACATTTTATTATATTTTACAATGATTATCAGAGTAAATTAACATACAACATACCAATGCATTGCAGCGGAATAATAATAATAATACGTCTGTTGAGCTCCATCTTCATCTTCATAATGGAATCTTCAAAGCAATGGAATCTTCGCTAACTGCAGCTCGGTCTGACCCGAGCGTATTGCAAAAAGAAACACAACAAACACTCGGATCAGAACTAAATCATTCTCATATTAGTTAAATCAAATTTCATGTAATAATATGAGTGCAATAACTTAAGAGATGTTACGGGAATTTCCATCTCTTAAGGATCCGTCAAACTAATACTATATAATATAATACGCTATTATAATAATGTATATGGTTAAATATAACATAATAAAATAATGTAAGCGGGATTACCATTATTACCCTTACACCGTTTATACCGTTGCCGTACAGTATGCATATAACACACCAGTACGTCGGCGGATAGGGATGCGCCGTGATACGACAACGTTAAATCAAAATCGTAGGGGGCTCGATCAGGATAAATATGACAAGGCATCGAGGCAATACCCATCAGTAGTGATTCTACCGGATTGCTGACCCAGGCCGGTGGTAACGCATAGCCGCAACTACCGCCCACCCCAGACATACCCCAAAATCAAATCAAAGGCGCCAATCAATCACAAAGTATATATATGGTATCGAAGAAGTATGCCTGCTCAGAGTAGCTAACTCAATTAACCTGGGTATGGCTCCTGTTTTAGTCATTTTAATTATGACCCGAAGGTCAAGGCTATCCATCATCGTTCTCTTTCTTCAAATCCAGTAATCGCCTCCAAATCCATCCAACACCATTTCTGGAACTCCACCGCGTACACAGTTGTTAAAGTGGTTTTCAGTATTGACAGAGAGTATGACAATATCTGATCCCGGTCTCTTTAACAACCAAACGTTTACATTTTTCACACCGGTCAGTTCTTTTTACATTTCAAAGGGGTTCGTACTTCATATCAAAATATCACGTTTCAAAAGTCATTTAATATTCAAGCCAGAATATTATTCATACAAAATCTCCATTTAAACCAATTTAAAATCTTGAAACAATTCCAACTTTAAATAATTTGAATATTAAAATAATTAAAAGTATATTTAAAATAGTTTTAGATATAGAATTGAAATAGTTTGAAAATAAATAGTTAATTATAAAATGATTTATTTAAAATAATTTATAAAATAAAAATAGTAATAAAATAAAATAGTTTTAAAAGAAAATAAAATTATTATTATTAAAATAGTTTACAAAATGGTTTTAAATACTATAGTTGGAATTAGAATCGTTCCTTTAAAAGTTTCAATTTCACTTGCAGTCGTATTTCAATTTCAAGTTAAACAACTCAATTTCAATATTTCACCCGATTAAATTTCCAATTTACATTCATTACAACTTAATCAGTTTAATTCAAATAGTAAAATTCCAATTCAGATTCCCATTTTTAACGATTTCAATTTATAACAAATGTCGAGTTCACAATTCATATATAATTCAAATCAATGTTGGTTCATAATAAATTTCAAAGGTGAGTGAAACAATTCAATTTCACCAAATTCAATTTTCATTCAATTTCACTTTTATTTAGCTTCAGTTACAACACAAATTTCTTTCTTTCTTTATTTATTTATTTCAAAATTCAAGGTTCAAGTTCAAAAGAAATCAATTCATAAAACATCAACCTTATCGTCTTTAAACAACATTTCTAAATTCATGGTTAAAACCAAATTTTTATTTAACCAACCGGTGTCCATATAAAATTTTCTATCCTATGGCCAAGTGATACTTAAAATTTAATTTTAGTACTTAGGGAAAGGATATATATCATTTCAATCCAAATCAGGGTCATAGGTATTTATCATTTCAACATACGTTCTTAATTCATTTTAATGATTAACCCCGGGTTTATTCGATGCCCGTAACATCTAGGTTAAAATGGTTGGGATTAATCAGTACACATAACAATTCAATACCAATATATCAAGCAGGTTAATTCAAAACATCATCAAACAGATCCATCCAAACATTTCGGTATCACATCAACTTACTTGATAGACGTCGTGTTTTAGACCAGCAATTTGATTTCACATTCAACTGTATAAATTTAAATAACAGTCAAATTAAATTCCACGCTAAACGCAAGTCAACATAAATATATGTAAATTTAGCTACCAAACAACAATCAATGCAATCATACTGCAACATGATTTTAGTCTAACTAATAAGCGAATATTTTAGTTAATTGTGAGTGGGTTTAACACTCACCTGATTTTTATCGAGTCAAAATCCAAAATAAGCCTCAAAATTCAACCATCTCAGAGTCCATCCAAATCAGCGTCACATTGTTTGAAATTTCGATACGAACCTAGTGGAACAAACCGCGAGTTAATCCAAGTTTATAAGTAAAAGTTATACGCGTTTATGTGAATTGAAATTCAAATTTATACAAAAACAAAGCAAAACAATTCTCACCCCCACATTACTTTCCACGTCAGCACTACTTTCCACGTCAGCCTCCAACCCAATCCTCCTCCTCTCTTTTACCACGTTCTGCTTCTTCCCTTTAAAGCACCATGGCCGATCCTTTTTGACACCACCACCAACTCAATCCTCCAAAAACCCAACGCCCAAGTTCACCATTATCTTTGTCTTCGTCAAAGCTTCCACCTCTGCCTAAAAGCTTCAACCTAGTCTGCTCCTATTCACGTCGGAAAACTGTTCGAGTATCATGGTTTGGGTATAGAGCTGAAACCCTTGTCGAGATGAACCCAGTGCGATTTGTTTCATGATTTAAGGATGAATGGAAAATTTTATATTGATTTTCGAAGCACTGTTGAATGGTGGCCATTTCTGTTTTTGAACGAGAGCGAGATGTGACGGCTACAGGAAAACAAAGAGTGGGATTATGTCATAAGGAAAAAAAAGTATTTATAGAAGAATGTTGCGTTCATTTCAGCCATGCGATTTGATTTTCACTTTTACGTAGTATGTCATTTTAGTGAGGGTTATATGGAAGCTATTTATCACTCATTCAAACACATTAAAAATTTCAAATTCAATTATTCAACCATTTTAATTGAACAATTAATCTTAATAAAGTCAATTCAATGTTAAGCCTTAATAATTTGCCATTTAATTCAATTCAATAGTTTATACATTTTTCCAAACCATAATAGAATTTAAAATAACTGTATGCATTAATCCTTCATTTACAACAAATTTCAAATCTTATTATTTACCAAAATTCAATTTGAATTACAATTATAAATGAACTAAATTGATTTTTATCCAAATATTTTAATATTAAATTCAAGTTATCAATGTTTATCAATATAAATTAAGAAATAATTTTATTTGCAATCAACTCAAGTTACTATTATCAAAATAAGTTGAATTTCATTATTTAAACAACTATATAAAGTTCATAGCATAATTTTCAAATATTCACTATTAACTTTCAAATTTCAATGAATAACAATACAAATCAAATCATGGTTTCATTTACAATTAAAGCAAATTATTATAATTAAAACAAGTTAAATTTCGTTACTAAATACATTTGGTAAGGTTTACAAATAAATTCATGTAATTAAATCTCCAATTAAAATTATAGCCATTAAATATACAAAATCATTTCAATTATTAATCACACAAATCAATTTCATTAAATACATATTAATATGAAATTCCAATTTTCACTGTCAATCAATATAAATGATTCATGAACCTATTTGGAATCAAAACAAGTCACAATTGTCATAATAGATTGAATTTCTATACTTAAACCATTCAATTAAGTTTTCACCATAAATTTCCAAATTAAGTCATTAAAGTTTTAATTATAAATTCATTGACTCGGTTTAATTTAATTAAATAAAAATCAAATTTCAATTCTCAATAATTACAATATAAACCGGCCTATAATTTATATTGTCAATCCATATAGATAATGACATTTATTACGAGTTGACATTTATTGTACAAACAACGAATCTATGTTATTATCGTATTCAATACATATTTTTTTCAGTATATAAGAAATTCCAAAATAAGCTAATCTATTTTATATATTGTTAATTAAATATTAATTTAAATTTCAATATAAGTAACTTACCAAGCACAAGTTATTATCGTATTCAATACATTAAAAATTCTTAATATAAATATGAAATATCAAAATTTGTTATTTCATTATATACCGTAAATTCAGTATTAACTTCCAATTCCAATGTAAGTAAATTATCGAATATCGGTCATTATCATATATAGTTATAGTTATTGCAATTCATTGTTTAACAAGTCAATTTTAGTTCATACCTTATCAATATGCGACATAAATCATTAAATTTAATATTTAAACAAAATTGTTCAAAGTCACATGAAAAATAATATTTCAAATTATTGGAAAAAAAATCTCGGGATGTTACACTCTCCCCCACTTAAAACTTTTCGTCCTCGAAAAGGGCGAAATAAAAAGTTGTAAATTTATATATTTAATCATATAATTTCTTATTCACTTTCAATTATTTTAATCGATTCTTATTAAATAGTTTTTTTCCAGTTACACTTAGCTTTGTTTACAACCACATAATCCAATTCCATTTACATTCAATACTCATTCCATTTGACTTCATTACTCACGTTTAGGACAACTATAATTCAAATCACGTAAAATTTCAATTACAACAAATTTCATTTATCATTTGATTTTTTTTTCTCACTAATATAACCAACTCTAGTTACATTCCAATGTTCATTCTCATTAACCTTCATTACTTAAGTTTGAGATGATTGTGATCCAAATTCATACAAAATTTAAAATTTTACACAATTTCAATTTGCATTTCTACAGTAAACTCATATGTCATCATTTCTCTTATTTATCATTTAAGTTGCTTTTGTTTTATTAACATTTCACTCTATCTCAATTTGAATGAAGATAAATAAACATTACTTAAATTTCATTGGTTTGTATAATATATTTACATTTTCCCTCTTATCATTTGATATGTTTCTATCATGTTCTCTATAGATTCATTTTTCCTAATTCAGTATTACCTATTCAACCTTTTGAGTTTATTTACACATTATATCAATTTTCATTTTCATTATTCATATATAGCTTGATTTCTATTTATACACCAATGTTCATTAATGAAATAAAATTTTCCTTAAGTTCTTACCTTTCATGATTCATTCCTACACTTATATCTTATGCACTTACTTAATCCAATGGCATTTTTACCTTCTTATATTTGGAAATGTTTTTCATGCTATAGAAAGGAATTGATTATTACACAAGTTTAGTGGTTACACTTTGTTTCAATTCGTTATATTAAATTCTTAACAGTTTTATTTTAATTATAACTCTCTTAGGTTCATAAAATTTAGATGTTTTTAAAGTTTAAGTTTATTTCATTTCATCAATTATTTAGGATTTTGAGAATTCAATTTCGGGTTCATTTTCAAATCAATTTTGTAATAATATATATAATACTTTTTTTTCAACCATACTTCAAAAGATCCAAATAAATTCGGTTTTCTCAAATCAAGATAATTTTTTTTTAAGTGGTCTCCCCCACTCAGACTCTCAAAAATAAACGTCGATGATGCGTGCACTCATCACCGAAACCATTTTCCAAAGGCAAGAGGGGAGTATACACTTATTTCAAAAATTTATTTGAAAACAATTTCTATATGAAACAACTTTTAAAAGTATATATATATTATTTCAAACCATTTTCAAATTAATGATACAAAACCACCCGAAATTAAAATCTCAAATTCATATTTAACTTCTATTTCATTACCAATTAATTTTTGACCGTAACAAATGATGAAAATATAATATTATCATCAACAAAATCAAAATTCATATATTTTCAAATAATTCTTTATATATAGAAAAATATAATTCAAATAATATTATGTCAATAAGCCCTATTCGAGTGTTTAGAAATCCCAATCGATGCCTTGGCGTCCCAAGTACCGACCAGAATTCATAAAACTCAACAGAACGAATCAACACAATACAATATCATTTTATATCAAAATTACAAGTACGCTCTCTCATATACACTCAAACTCATTCTAGGGTATTACTACCCTATCTCTAATGAGTTAATCCCAAATAGAGCCAAGGTTTTCGCTAAACCAAAGCTCTGATACCAAATGTAACATCCCGATATTTTTAACCGTTGAAATCGACAATGATCCTCAATGTCGACATAAACAAATCAAAAATAAGGATAGTTATTGGGATTTATATAAGAAAAAAAAGAAGAGAAGAAGAAGAACAAATACAGAATCTCGCAGCGGAAGGACAAAATATAATAAATAAATAACAATTCATGAAGCTGTTAAAACATACATTTTATTATATTTTACAATGATTATCAGAGTAAATTAACATACAACATACCAATGCATTGCAGCGGAATAATAATAATAATACGTCTGTTGAGCTCCATCTTCATCTTCATAATGGAATCTTCAAAGCAATGGAATCTTCGCTAACTGCAGCTCGGTCTGACCCGAGCGTATTGCAAAAAGAAACACAACAAACACTCGGATCAGAACTAAATCATTCTCATATTAGTTAAATCAAATTTCATGTAATAATATGAGTGCAATAACTTAAGAGATGTTACGGGAATTTCCATCTCTTAAGGATCCGTCAAACTAATACTATATAATATAATACACTATTATAATAATGTCTATGGTTAAATATAACGTAATAAAATAATGTAAGCGGGATTACCATTATTACCCTTACACCGTTTATACCGTTGCCGTACAGTTTGCATATAACACACCAGTACGTCGGCAGATAGGGATGCGCCGTGATACGACAACGTTAAATCAAAATCGTAGGGGGCTCGATCAGGATAAATATGACAAGGCATCGAGGCAATACCCATCAGTAGTAATTCTACCGGATTGCTGACCCAGGCCGGTGGTAACGCATAGCCGCAACTACCGCCCACCCCAGACATACCCCAAAATCAAATCAAAGGCGCCAATCAATCACAAAGTATATATATGGTATCGAAGAAGTATGCCTGCTCAGAGTAGCTAACTCAATTAACTTGGGTATGGCTCCTGTTTTAGTCATTTTAATTATGACCCGAAGGTCAAGGCTATCCATCATCGTTCTCTTTCTTTAAATCCAGTAATCGCCTCCAAATCCATCCAACACCATTTCTGGAACTCCACCGCGTACACAGTTGTTAAAGTGGTTTTCAGTATTGACAGAGAGTATGACAATATCCGATCCCGGTCTCTTTAACAACCAAACGTTTACATTTTTCACACCGGTCAGTTCTTTTTACATTTCAAAGGGGTTCGTACTTCATATCAAAATATCACGTTTCAAAAGTCATTTAATATTCAAGCCAGAATATTATTCATCCAAAATCTCCATTTAAACCAATTTAAAATCTTGAAACAATTCCAACTTTAAATAATTTGAATATTAAAATAATTAAAAGTATATTTAAAATAGTTTTAGATATAGAATTGAAATAGTTTGAAAATAAATAGTTAATTATAAAATGATTTATTTAAAATAATTTATAAAATAAAAATAGTAATAAAATAAAATAGTTTTAAAAGAAAATAAAATTATTATTATTAAAATAGTTTACAAAATGGTTTTAAATACTATAGTTGGAATTAGAATCGTTCCTTTAAAAGTTTCAATTTCACTTGCAGTCGTATTTCAATTTCAAGTTAAACAACTCAATTTCAATATTTCACCCGATTAAATTTCCAATTTACATTCATTACAACTTAATCAGTTTAATTCAAATAGTAAAATTCCAATTCAGATTCCCATTTTTAATGATTTCAATTTATAACAAATGTCGAGTTCACAGTTCATATATAATTCAAATCAATGTTGGTTCATAATAAATTTCAAAGGTGAGTGAAACAATTCAATTTCACCAAATTCGATTTTCATTCAATTTCACTTTTATTTAGCTTCAGTTACAACACAAATTTCTTTCTTTCTTTATTTATTTATTTCAAAATTCAAGGTTCAAGTTCAAAAGAAATCAATTCATAAAACATCAACCTTATCGTCTTTAAACAACATTTCTAAATTCATGGTTAAAACCAAATTTTTATTTAACCAACCGGTGTCCATATAAAATTTTCTATCCTATGGCCAAGTGATACTTAAAATTTAATTTTAGTACTTAGGGAAAGGATATATATCATTTCAATCCAAATCAGGGTCATAGGTATTTATCATTTCAACATACGTTCTTAATTCATTTTAATGATTAACCCCGGGTTTATTCGATGCCCGTAACATCTAGGTTAAAATGGTTGGGATTAATCAGTACACATAACAATTCAATACCAATATATCAAGCAGGTTAATTCAAAACATCATCAAACAGATCCATCCAAACATTTCGGTATCACATCAATTTACTTGATAGACGTCGTGTTTTAGACCAGCAATTTGATTTCACATTCAACTGTATAAATTTAAATAACAGTCAAATTAAATTCCACGCTAAACGCAAGTCAACATAAATATATGTAAATTTAGCTACCAAACAACAATCAATGCAATCATACTGCAACATGATTTTAGTCTAACTAATAAGCGAATATTTTAGTTAATTGTGAGTGGGTTTAACACTCACCTGATTTTTATCGAGTCGAAATCCAAAATAAGCCTCAAAATTCAACCATCTCAGAGTCCATCCAAACCAGCGTCACATTGTTTGAAATTTCGATACGAACCTAGTGGAACAAACCGCGAGTTAATCCAAGTTTATAAGTAAAAGTTATACGCGTTTATGTGAATTGAAATTCAAATTTATACAAAAACAAAGCAAAACAATTCTCACCCCCACATTACTTTCCACGTCAGCACTACTTTCCACGTCAGCCTCCAACCCAATCCTCCTCCTCTCTTTTACCATGTTCTGCTTCTTCCCTTTAAAGCACCATGGCCGATCCTTTTTGACACCACCACCAACTCAATCCTCCAAAAACCCAACGCCTGAGTTCACCATTATCTTTGTCTTCGTCAAAGCTTCCACCTCTGCCTAAAAGCTTCAACCTAGTCTGCTCCTATTCACGTCGGAAAACTGTTCGAGTATCACGGTTTGGGTATAGAGCTGAAACCCTTGTCGAGATGAACCCAGTGCGATTTGTTTCATGATTTAAGGATGAATGGAAAATTTTATATTGATTTTCGAAGCACTGTTGAATGGTGGCCATTTCTGTTTTTGAACGAGAGCGAGATGTGACGGCTACAGGAAAACAAAGAGTGGGATTATGTCATAAGGAAAAAAAAAGTATTTATAGAAGAATGTTGCGTTCATTTCAGCCATGCGATTTGATTTTCACTTTTACGTAGTATGTCATTTTAGTGAGGGTTATATGGAAGCTATTTATCACTCATTCAAACACATTAAAAATTTCAAATTCAATTATTCAACCATTTTAATTGAACAATTAATCTTAATAAAGTCAATTCAATGTTAAGCCTTAATAATTTGCCATTTAATTCAATTCAATAGTTTATACATTTTTCCAAACCATAATAGAATTTAAAATAACTGTATGCATTAATCCTTCATTTACAACAAATTTCAAATCTTATTATTTACCAAAATTCAATTTGAATTACAATTATAAATGAACTAAATTGATTTTTATCC
Organism: Allium sativum; assembly: GCA_030737875.1. Lineage (NCBI taxonomy): Eukaryota > Viridiplantae > Streptophyta > Magnoliopsida > Asparagales > Amaryllidaceae > Allium > Allium sativum. The sequence continues at coordinate 370,827,239 of CM060920.1, forward strand.
AAATATTTTAATATTAAATTCAAGTTATCAATGTTTATCAATATAAATTAAGAAATAATTTTATTTGCAATCAACTCAAGTTACTATTATCAAAATAAGTTGAATTTCATTATTTAAACAACTACATAAAGTTCATAGCATAATTTTCAAATATTCACTATTAACTTTCAAATTTCAATGAATAACAATACAAATCAAATCATGGTTTCATTTACAATTAAAGCAAATTATTATAATTAAAACAAGTTAAATTTCGTTACTAAATACATTTGGTAAGGTTTACAAATAAATTCATGTAATTAAATCTCAAATTAAAATTATAGCCATTAAATATACAAAATCATTTCAATTATTAATCACACCAATCAATTTCATTAAATACATATTAATATGAAATTCCAATTTTCACTATCAATCAATATAAATGATTCATGAACCTATTTGGAATCAAAACAAGTCACAATTGTCATAATAGATTGAATTTCTATACTTAAACCATTCAATTAAGTTTTCACCATAAATTTCCAAATTAAGTCATTAAAGTTTTAATTATAAATTCATTGACTCGGTTTAATTTAATTAAATAAAAATCAAATTTCAATTCTCAATAATTACAATATAAACCGGCCTATAATTTATATTGTCAATCCATATAGATAATGACATTTATTACGAGTTGACATTTATTGTACAAACAACGAATCTATGTTATTATCGTATTCAATACATATTTTTTTCAGTATATAAGAAATTCCAAAATAAGCTAATCTATTTTATATATTGTTAATTAAATATTAATTTAAATTTCAATATAAGTAACTTACCAAGCACAAGTTATTATCGTATTCAATACATTGAAAATTCTTAATATAAATATGAAATATCAAAATTTGTTATTTCATTATATACCGTAAATTCAGTATTAACTTCCAATTCCAATGTAAGTAAATTATCGAATATCGGTCATTATCATATATAGTTATAGTTATTGCAATTCATTGTTTAACAAGTCAATTTTAGTTCATACCTTATCAATATGCGACATAAATCATTAAATTTAATATTTAAACAAAATTGTTCAAAGTCACATGAAAAATAATATTTCAAATTATTGGAAAAAAAATCTCGGGATGTTACATAATAGGTATAACTCATGTATATTTTACCAGAGTTAGGCCAACTTGGAGGCGTTGGAATCATAATCCAGAATACTGCGATCTTGAACTGGTTCGGAAGGGTTCGGAAATCATTTGGGAATTCGTTTGATTTTAAACGTCTTTTTAAAATTTAAATGAAACAAGGCGAAATCACTAAATCGTAAACAAATGCGAGTTAACTCTCATGCTTTCTAGAATTCTATGATGTGGTTAAATTCATTTAATTTAAATTTACCGTTGGTAGTATAAATTGGTCACTTGGATACCTTGGATGCTATTTGTTTGTTAATTAGTTGAAGTTAATTATATTTATGTCATTTTAATACATTGGATGATATTTCTCTTTCATATATTATTATAAAAATGTTATAATAAGTTGTGATGCAGGGAAGAACAGGTTAGAGGGATCCAACCAGATTCCTCAAATATTATATGTGTTATTTGTTTTTATATTATTATATATGCACTGATTGAACCCAGATGACATTGAAAACCTATTTGGATGTTGACGTTGAATTGAAATTCAATATTGTTGTGTTTTTAATCAATAGACGGCATTGATTGAGGAATTGGCAGCAAATGGCCTAAAATCCACCTTTTTGTTCAAACGTTGATTTGTCGTCAGGCGAATTGACGAAGTTAAGTTACAAAATTATTTTTATAACTGAAGCCAAGTTTTAAGTTATATCTTATATAAAAATAGAAGTTCTATTATAAAATAATATTTTATAGTTGGTTTTTATAAACTAAATATAAATGATTTGTTCTAACATTTTAAATGAATTTATAAGCGAATAACGATATTATTAACTTACGGGTTAATATTTTGGGATTTTTTTTAAGAAAACGATTAAGCAATATTATTAGATTAACTATATTAATCTAGTGGGAAGAAGAAATAGAAATTTGTTAACGAATTAATTGATGGTTTGAAATTGACTAGGTAGGGCAACTATTTTTGTTTAAAACTGATTATTGATTAATTGGTTTTCATTTAATCTAATAGAAACGGTTTAGTAAATAATTATTTTAAATTAATAAGATTTCTTAAATACTAATTGTCTTTTTTTAACGACGCTAAAAATGATTATTTATTTAATGTAGTTAGTTATTGTTTTGATAAAATAATTGACCAATATATTTTAGTTAGTGAAGATGTAAAATTGGTTTTACTTTAGTAATGATAAAGTTTATTATTATTTTAATTAATAATAATTACAGTGATTATTCTTAAATGAAATTCATTTAAGAAAACAACTGAGTTGTAGTGAGTTTTTTGTGAATATTCGCAAAAATTCTAAAAGAATATTTTATTAAAAAAAATCAAAATGTTTTGTGAAGGGTTTACAAAGAAAAGCAAAGGTAAAATAAAAAATAAATTAAAGAAGTGTAACAACCCGCTATTTTTAACAATTTAAATTCTGATTTAAATCGAATTTTTATTTTGAAAAATATTCTATGTTTTTCATAACTGAAATTTGGAATTTGAAATACGTTCAGTGAGACGTAGTAGCTATGAAAATTTCATTGGAAAACTTGAATGTTTGTCGGTCGCGCAATTTTCAGTGCAAAGCTGCGCATAACAGTTCAAATTTTAGCGATTTTAAAATCTCTCTGAAACCAGTTCAGACAAACATGAAAAATATTCTATTTGTTGTCACGAATCTAATAGAGAAATCCGTTTTGCGGAAATCAGACATTTTAACGTCTGTTTAATTATTTTTCTGTCCAAATTTTATGTTTAAAGGCGTCTGTAGCACATTTTTGAAGGGAGTATCGTGACACTGTATACCTTTGCATCCATCTCGTCGAGCTGATTACCCTAATATATTCGTTTGTCTTTCAATTCTTGGTTCGCGATGTAATTGCGAAAAGGCTTACGCGGTTCATTTTCGAAACAAAGTCATTTGAGTTCAACGTGTCCTTATTCGGGTTCAGCATATTTTTCAGTCATTTTGGGTCTTGGAAACCTGTCATTTTGTTTTACTAAACCATCCATTCATTTTTTTATTTTTGAAAGCTTAGTAAATGTGCACATTTACTGCTTATTTTCAATCTCATGCATGTCTTTATATTTCCAAACCTTTTGCCTTGCGTCCATTATATTTCCAATGCACCTTTCAATTTCCAAAATCCATGCATTCCTTTCTAATACCTTTCTATTTCTTTAAAACTTGACTGTACAAACTTGATAAGAGAAAAACCAGGAAGACATGCTTCGACTTTGCATGCATGTATCGCCATGCTACATAATAATAATAATAATAATAACCGCCGATTTCCTTTTGTTTTAGCAAACGATCCTTTGCCTTCTTAAATTTCAAAAGACTTGTTCAATTCCAAAAGCCTCGTTCTCTCCAAAAGACTTGTTCAATTCCAAAACCACGACTTTCGAATTTAAACCGTTCGTGCATATTAAATAAATAGCTGCTCCACTTTTTTCTTCCCTATCCCATAATTCTTCCTCACCGTATATTTTCTCCCATCACCAAATAATATTGCTGAAATTCTTCCTTTCGCACGCTGATTCATTCGAAGAAGGAACTAGCCGCTCTCTGCCCACGAAGCCAAGCTCTAATCCGCCACAACAGCCTGAAGCCAGTCCCACGTCAGCACCGAATCCTCCCTTCAACAGCCAGCCCACCTGCGCACCCGTTTCTCCACCCGACCAGCCGAACTCTTCCTCGTCACCATCTCCAGCACCCATCACGAACCCGAACTCCGCCCAATTAGCTCCCCGAACCCCTACTGCCTCAACCTGAAGGTTGCTCCACCGTGGCACTGCTGACCCGACATCCGAACCCCACCTCTTGACCTCCGCAGCAACGCCAACACCTTGTCCACATGCATGTTATACATCATGTTGGGCATTGTTGTGTAGCGAAGTATTACTGTGAAGTTTGATCTTGCATGAGTTTAAACCTATATGTGATTTTATGATGTGTTTTGTTAGTGTTGTATGTGTGCGTGAGTGTTTGTTTGTGTGTGTATATTTATGAGTATGCTGTGCGTGAATTTAGTTCTTATGTGCATGAGTATGAGTTGTATGTGTGTGAGTGTATACCTGGGTACATGAGTTCTTATGTTGGAATGTGTTTCTTTGAAATTTATTTGTTTCAAAATATGTACGTATACTTGTATATTTGTTTAAATGTTTATATATATATATATAGTATGGTTTTAGTGTGTTATATAATATACACTGTATATGGGTTTGATGTGTGTGTACGTTTAGCGTTGTGTTGATTTTAAAGATATTTAAAATTTGTAGTTACTGTGTGTGTGTATATATATATATATTATTTTTGTGACATATATTGTGTTTATTTTTTAGTCATATTTGGTGTTGAGTTCGAAACTCATTCCCAAAAACCCAATAACCCTACCCATCTGTTGGGAAATTCCCTAGCCTCCTCTTATAAAAATTAAAATAAATATTAAGAGATATCAAGTTGAATCCATTCTGAATCGTATCTGGGAGTCATCATTTCATTCTTCGTCAATCTGTTTTCCATCTCCATTTTTGTGCCATGAAAGGTGAGTTTATCTCATACTTGACCAACATTGTTTCATGGATGTTAAATTCAGCATAAATGAACTGTTGTGAAATGTATAGGATTGTTAGTAGAAATTGTTTTATCTGATTTGTATCCATCTTTCTGTAACAACCCGGAGAATCAGAACCAATTTAAAAATTTTATTTTGGCTATTTTAATAAATTTTGAATATTCAAAATGATTTATTTTAAATAAAAATGACTAAAAATTTATTTTAATCGAAGTTAGAACGTATAAATTTATTTTTAATTATAAAACGAGCCTAAAATGGCGCGGCAGTTTGAAAATTCGATTTCAAATTTCAATTGAATGTACATGATTCAATATAAATTGGATTTCAGTAAAAACAGAAATATTTGAATCTATTTGAAAATATCTTTCCAACGAATGTGAAAAATCTAGATTTCATAACGGGAATAAAAAGTTATGTCTAGTTGAAAATTCAGAATAGTCGCTATGGAATTTATATAATATATAGCCCTTAAAAGTAGCCATTTTGCAAACGACCTATGTTTTTGACGATACCACTTTTGTTGGATCTGGAATGTCAAATTATTGCTGGATTCCAATTTTCATAATTTTTGGAATCAATATGTGAGCGTGGTGGAGTTAAACATGTTTGGTCAATTCAGTTTGAATTTAATCGACTGAAAATGACCGTTTTTCAAACTGTCTCCAAATTCGACAAAATTAGTTTTGTTAGGATTGTATCGCCAAAACATAGCCAGATTTATTTTTTTGGAATTTTAGGAGTCAGTATGTGGCCCTGGTAAATTACAATGTGCATTTGAATTTAAAATATATTGATTTGTATTTTAAATTTAACGGAAACTAATCGAAACGGCCTAATTGGTTTACGATACATATCCCATTATGTACGGAATGGGGGTATTTGGCTAGGAGCTACAGTCGTTGGGTCTCGTTTGGAGTTCGAATAAAAAGTCAACCTTTTTGAAAATTAAAATAAAATATAAAATATAATCCTTCTTTTCACTAACCCCCCTTCATTTTATTTCCCCGATCAGAATCTTGTCCCTCCTCCCCTCAAATAAAATTCTTCGATAAAAAAAACCCGCTCGTCGATCGCAACCCCGGGCCACCGCGCCACTTCACCGGAGCGCTGCCACCACCGGAGCAGCTCCCCCACTTTCGCATGAAGTCGCCGCAAACCCCCAGCCTCTCCTCCGATCAAAACCCGAACCCCACACCCCCAAACCCGACCTAAACGACGTCGCCACCCCTAAAACCCTAGCCCGACCACCTCTGGCCCTGCGCGCCTCCCCCATGACCTCCTCGACTCCGACGCCCATGTTAGACCCCCTCTTTCGACCAAAACGCTAAAACTTGTAAGTTTTTATTTTATTTTATTTTATTATTTGATTTTGATTTTCTTGATAATAATGCGGGTTTTAGTCACATAAAAATATAATTTTTAGTTGTGATAAAAATATAATTTTTACATGTATAGCGAAGTGATAAAAATTTGATTTTTATATGTATATAGAGTTAAGAAAAATATGATTTTTATGATTATAAAAATATGATTTTTATTCTAAGAATAACTATATAAAGATATGATTTTATTGTTTGGACGGAAATGTAAAAATATGATTTTTTATTATATATATCATTATACAAAGAAGTGAGTTTTATTATACATGTTATGATTTTTAAGAATAGAAAGGTATGATTTTTAAAATTAGAATGGTATGATTTTTAAAAATAGAAAGGTATGATTTTTAAAAATGAAATGGTAAGAAATAACATATAAAAATTGGATTTTTATTTATTTGAATGGCATATAAAGATATGATTTTTATTGTTTGAATGGTAAGATAAAAATATGATTTTTATATGTGAAGTAGCATTATAAAAAAGTATAATTTTTATATATGAAGTAGCAGTATAAAAATATAATTTTATATATGAGTAGCGAAATAAAAATATGATTTTTATTATATGAATAGTGAAATAAAAATATGATCTTTTATTATATATATAGCGATATAAAAATGTGATCTTTTATATATATATATATATAGCGATATAAAAATGCGATTTTTAAATATATATAAACACCGTATTAAAATGTGATTTTTTTACTATGAACAGCATGGAAAAGTCTGCGTTGGAATTTCAGGCAAATCCAAACGTTTCAGAAATTCAGAAATAAAACTGGAGGAGTGGATCCCAAAGGTGAGAACTTCTCACTCTAATTTATTTTCTAGTTAAATATATATACTAGGATGCAGACGGTGCTTAGAAGCACCCGACACCTTTGTTTGAAACCATGGATGTTTGGTTGTTTGTTTTGATTGATAAATTGGTTGAATTTGATTTGGGTTGTAAATTGAATTGATTAGAATTGGTATGTGTATGGCGCGAGCTAGTATTAGGCGAGGGATAAGGCTAGACCTTATCCCGGTTTTAATATCGCGCCGTTATGCTGTCGAAATTTTCTAAAAATGTTAGAACAATAAAAATATCATTTTTATTGTATAAATGAGCTATATAAAATATTCATGTGTTGAAATAAATATTTTATCATTAAAAATATAATTTTTAATGAGTATATGAATGAAATAAATATTCATTTACAAATCGGACGATTTGTTTATGTACACACATTTGAGTGATATTGATTGGGATGATATATTTTACACATTGCCCAACTGCACAAATAAAATCTGTGTGTTTATTGAAACCCCACCCGGGTATTGGGATGATATTTGACGTACAGTAATCCCGATTGTTTAGTTGTATGTCAATCGATGGGTTGACAGACTGTTGTAAGCGTTAACTATTTATATTTAACGCTTATGCAGTTGTGTAATGCACTCTGAATGATGGTCGACTATGTTTGATTATTGTTGTGTATATGTGTGTATGAAATCCATATAAATAAAATTATATGGTAATTGACAGTGTTTGATTCCAATTCGGAAAGAACGAATATTTTAAATTAACGAATATTTTGAACTGACGAATAATGAGTATTATTTTAAAATAATATTCAGTAATGGATCAAAATAAGATTTTGATGTCCGATTTGGGATGGACACGAAAATATTGAAATATATGAAGCCGTGTTGATTAGATATGCGCTATTTTGACGCGAATGATATTTATATCGGTTTTATTCATTTTTTTAATGAATATGAAAAAGGAAGTGATTTCAAAATCTAATGTTTTGAAAATATTATCATTTATATATTAATGATATGGAATATTCAATTTTGATTTAAAATTGAATATGAAGTTGAAATCGTTTTTAAAACGAATGTAAAACGATTTATAAAATACGTTTTAAATGGAAATCGATGAAATATATATTATATGTGTATATATTAAATGGTCTGAATAGAACGCGCCGCGACAGTTTGCGAATTTCGACCATTGACTTCGAATTGACAGTACGGAAGATCCGACCGTCGGATTCTCCTAAAATAGGAACCGTTGGGTTCGTATCGAAAAGTGCTTTCCAACAAATATAAGAATTTGAAATCTAACTGTTGGATTTGAAATTATATCCAAATCAAATTTGGAAAAGGTCGATGTAAGTGTAATTCGATGACCGTTTATGGAAATTGACCATACGGGCCTTGCTAAAATTATTAAAAATATTAATAATTTGTGTAAAATCATAATAAATGATTTGGAAAGAATTTGGATGAAAAATTCCACGTTTGTAAAGATAAAGATATATTTTTATCAAAATGAACTAGTTATGAACTAGAATTATAATCCAATATTTTTAAATAAATAAATTGGATTTTAAATGGTTTTAAAAATAACCAGAATTTCCAATATAGGAATTAGAATGGATTTGAATCGAAATTATCTTCGGAATATTTCGATATTGGATTCCGTGAGTATACAGATATTGTGGAGGAATTTGGAAGATATATATATCGTTATTCCCAATACGATATTTATTAATTTCAGAATTTGATATTGAATATAAGCCGATATAATTTCTATTCAGAGTCTTGTATTTAATATTGAATTGGATTTTGGATTTGTCGTGAATGGTGTCTTCATTAAGACTGTTCTTAAACCCAGTTGCGAAAAGAATAAGTCTTTAATTTAAGATTTAGTGAAGTTTTCCAATAAATTAATATTTAATTGGAATTGAATAAAAGAATTGGATTTTGGGTTTGTCATGAATGGTGTCTTAAATAACACTGTTCTTGAACCCCTTGTGAAAAGAATAAATCTTTTAATTAAGATTATTAGAGTTTCCAATTATATTTAATAATTGGAATAAAATGGAATGTGAATTGAGTTTATTGTGAACTGTGTTTTTAACGACATTCGTTCTTTAACCCGATTTACAATGAGATGTGATTTGGAATTTATAAATCTTGTTATTTAGATTTAAAGGAAATTTTCCAAAGTTAAGTTTTCCAGTTTAATATATTAAATTGGAATAGAATGGAATTCGATTTGGTAATAATCGAAGTGGGCTTCTGTGGAGGATTGTTACTACATATGGAATTTAAAAGGCTTTGCCGTTATTCCATTTATATTATTAGTCGGATACGTACGGAAATCAATATTGATTATATATATTGATCTGTTTTCCGTGAAGATTCCATAATTATTGGAATGTGATTTTGGGTTTATCATGAACTCTGTTTTAAATGACATTAGTTCTTCAACCCAGTTAAAGATAGGATTACATGTCTAACATTGTATTTCAAACTGTATGGTTGATCTTTGCTAAATATATATCTTTTTGGTGGCGGAGAATTTATTCTCTTGCTTAATACCCTTCTCTAAGACGTACGAGCTTAGAGGTTATATATAGGCAGAAATCAATAGTACGGTGTAGACTGTCGATGCAGCATATTTGATTTCCCAAAATTAAATTATCATTAATATTGATTTTTAGGAAAATTAAAACCAAGTGGAGTTTTAATGAATCTTTAATTAGATTAAAAGGTGAATATGATAATTTAAATTATCAAATTTGGGAAATGATCGAGAATGGAGTATCACCAGTTTTGCTCCAAGCGATAGTTATATCTTTAATTAGATTTGAATGTGAAACGGTGATTAAATTTACCGATAACACCATGGTGTTAGATATTGAATATTACTAGTTTTGCTCCATGGGATGAATAGGTTGGGACTGGGAAATATAATAAATGATTACTTCGGTAAGGTTCGCTAATCCCGACTAGTTGATAAACCTTAATTTGGTTTAGAAATGATATCCAAAGGAAGATTAAAGAATAAATTTAAAGAATTTATCTTTGATAAAATTAATGGGAACCTTTCCCAAAGTAAAAGAATATTTGATTAAAAGAATATTCTGGATTGGAATGAGGCATATGTTATGTTTTTATAGCACTTGTTTATTATATACGCGAGTTATTCGGAAAGGCCGGGTTTATACCCATTCTGAATAATTGATTCGACGATAAGTCGATGATGAAGACGGTGGTTGAAGACCAGAGGTCTTCACATCGTTTGGATGATTACTGATGTCTTGCTTGGGCTATACACCCGAGACGAGGTAATAAGTGGTGATCGTCCAGACGTACTTAGAGATCAACCGGATATGCGAGGACCTCTCTCCAGTATTAGACATATGGGACGAGGAATAAGGTGCCTCCGGTTACATTCAGACCCAGAACGAACTAGTAAATGGATGTGTGTATGACATTGGATTTTATTCTGTCTTGATTGATTTCTATTAAATATATATCAGTTTGGCGGCGGAGAATTTATTCTCTTGCTTAATGCTCTTCTCTGAGACGTACGAGCTCAGTGGTTATATATTGATAGACATCAGTCGCATGGCATCAATTGCCTGTGTGGCATGCTGAGATGTAAATGATCAAGGCTTCAGTTGAAAAGCAGAGTCTTGTGGTTGATGATCAAAGCACAACTTTAGTATAGAATAGCATTGTGTATAGCGTTAATTCACGAGCCTCACACCTCGGTACGAGTCAAAAACAGGATAAGGGACTACAGGGAGAACACGACGTTTCTTTCTAGCTATCGGTAGTGTCATGGTATGGAGCCCAGACATTTATTATATTTTTACCTATGTGGTTGTTGGATTGCGAGGCACCTCGGATATATCGGTTACTACGGAGCCGATGGATAGGTCGGTAGGACTGGGAAACGTGTGTTCAGGAATAACCAATCCTCAAACGTAAGAGAGGACCGGTCCTGAAGCATCCAAGGGTTTCCCAGAGTGTGCAGTCCTGAGACATTTGCTAGAGTGCCTCAAAGCGGTTAGGAGTACATCTCTTTCCTTGACTCATGACGGAAATCCAATTTTCAACACGCGACATTTCAGTTTTAATTATAGAGCCTAGTATGGCGACATGATAGATGGTACCCGTGCCGCCTATGATTGATACATTTATATTTGAAATTGTTTTATACACTATGCACTTATAATAGTATCAAATGATTTGTTTTAAACGTACCAAGCATGTTTGGCTATTATAAGGGGAAAACTCTATCATCCGGCTTGCGTTGCATTGTGTGATGGGACCTGAGTCTTATAATAACTTCATTTTTCTAAAAAGCATTGCACTATTTGTTGTATGCACTTGTATTCTTGGGAGAAAACCCATTCCGTGTTATACGGCGTGGTCCCTTGATTTACCTTATTTCTAAAGTAAAGTTTTAAATAACTGCTTTAGTTCTCATACCAGTCCTGGAGTTTATTGTTTTAACCTAAACTCTGGGTTCCCCTATTTTCCACACGGGCAGCTAGTAGTTTTGGTTTTGCAGATTTATATTCACAGGATCCTGGTTTACAGCTGGAATGATATTCGGAAAGCTCTGTATCCATGTATCCCTTTCAGTTGTGTTATGTGTTATTTTTCCGCTGCTATGCAATGTATTTAAACCTCTGATATTTTTCTGATGTAAATTATTTATTCATACTCTATTATATTCTTGTACTCTGATGTAAATTGTTGTAATAAGCAATGAAATGTTCTTCTATTTATGTTCTGATTTGTCGTGTTCTCAACTCAATCCAAGCTTTCCTTTACGGGGAAGTTTAGGTTATTTCACTTTTATTTATGACACGATGATATATGTGACACGTAGGTGCACTGACGATATATGACTTATGATGTGATGAGATTGACATTATGTGATAATTTATATTGTTTATATATGCTGTTGATTGCCATGGTTTTTGAAAATCACTACGGGTTGAAATGATACATACCCAAACGGGCATTAGATTAAAGAAAAATCGTTATGGGTTGAAATTATAGACCTGAACGATTTGTACTGAATTTGGGATTTCAGGTTGAAATGATATATACCTATAAGATTTTAAATTGTGGATTGAAATGGTAAATATCTGTATCACTAGACCATAGGATAGAAAACTATATATGGATACCATTGGTCATGTTTTTGAAGTATAGTGATTTAGAAATTTGAATTTAAAATAATAACATGAGATTTGATATTTTTATATATTTTAAATATTTTTAAACTTAAATTTTGTAAATTTTAAACTATATGTTTTAAAATGATTTTATGAGTAAATATGGATTTAAATACTTATTTAAGATTTTACTTATAACTTTATTTATTTTAAACTATATAACTTAATAATACATGTTTTTAAAAAAATTATTTAATAATAAATAATTCTTTTAAACCAATTTCTTAATTATTTTAAACATATATGTTTATAAAGCTATTTTCTATTAAATTTATAAACTTATATATATATTTTTCAAAATTTATATTTTTAATATACATTTTATAAACTTTAAAAAAAACTTAAAGATACATAGGTTGTGATTTCACGATTTAAATTTAGGTTTTAAAGATTTAATTTGAATAACGATATTTGATTTAACGTTTGAACTCATACAAGATATGAATTTGAATTCGAATCGATACGAATTTTTATTAGAGATGAATTTGAATTGGTTTATAATATGAACTTTTGTAAGAAACGAACTTGAATTGCGTTAACTGATTTTCAGTTTGAATTTATAATTGATATGGAAATGAATTCAATTTTCAAAGTGACTCAATGTGAACTTGCATATATATATATATATGTATGTATATTAATATATATATATATATGTATATGTGTATATATATAAAAATTCTCATGTATGTAATTGATTTCATAAATCGCTTGGGTTGAATTAAGAAATTTGTTAAATCGAATTTATAAGAGTGGCTTTAAATTGTATGTTTTGGATTTATATACAATGGTTTTGAATTATACAACTTGAATGGTAAAACATGATATGATTTGTTTAAATTGAAATGTAAGTTTTGATTTGAATTGTATATCTTGAATTTGAATCAAAATATTGGATTTTATGAGTTGACTTAAGAAGACGTCTTATAAAGATGAAAATCGGATTTTATGAATTGTTTGAACTTGGACTTTGACGGAAATATTTCAAGCTAAAATATAATCAAAGTTAAATATTTTTGTATTGATTTATACTATGCGTGAGATCTTTACGATATGATTTTTCTAAATCAATTTGATTAAAGCGATTTAAGTGAGTTATTTTCAAAATTAAATATAATTGAAGTTAGATATTTAGTTTTGATTTCAAATTCGAATCTGAGAATTTATATAAACGATTTTAAGTGATTTATAAAATAATGACCATAGTGTGAAAAATGTAAACGATTGGTTATTAAAAAGACTGGAATCGGCTATTGTCATACTCTCTGCCAATAAAACCACTTTAACAACTATGTACGTGATGGATGAATCCAGAATGAAGTAGAATGGTTTGACGAACGCTACTGGAATGAAGTAAGAGAACGATGATGGATATCATTGACCTTCGGGTCATAATTGAAATAACTTAAACAGATGCCATGGATGAGCCAAGTGAGGTCGCACCTCCTATCGAACACGCTTCTTCGAATCCATATCTATTACTTTGTGATTTGAGTGGTGGCCACCCGCATTTTTCGGAGTGTTATTCGAGGTGGGCGGTAGTAGCTGCTATGCGTTACCACCAGCTCGGTCCCTTAATCCGGTGGAATCCTTCCATAGGTATTTCTCGGTATCTTGTCATGTTAACCTGGTCGCGCCCACTGCAATTTTGTTTTGCGTTGTACGCATGGAGTGCTCCCTGATATCCCACCGGTTTGGTGGATTTTACAATATTGTATAGACTACAATGTTTATAAACGTTGTAAGGGTAAAAATGTAATCCTGCTTACACTATTTTGATACTTTACTTTACTGATAGACACTATTGTATATAGCATATATTACTATATAGTATATAGTTTAATGGATCCTTAGAGGATGGTGATCCCAAACGTCCTTAAAGTTATTGATGCATTTAATTGAAACATTACATTTGAGTTGATTTACTTCCATGAGAATGTTAGTCCTGATACGAGTTGTTTTGTTTTGCATTAATGCTCGAGTCATATTGAGTATTACAGCTTTCGTGGTTCACTCTTGGAGTTTGGAGATTGTATTGGGTTTTTACTCACTTGTATCTATTGATCGGTTGATCCAGTTTCAATTATTCTTGTCATTTCTGTTTCATATAGTTACCATTATTTATGTATTAGAAATTCATTGTATTGTTTATGTAAACTTTATTAAAAATTTTATTTAGTAGCTTCATGAACTACTATTGTATTATGTAATTTTCGCTACGAGATATTATATTGCTTTGTGTCTACGATCTGTGATTCCGTGATTTATTCTATTTACCTTAGAAGCTAATAACAATATGTTGTTTCGGATAGTTTGAGTTGGTTTAATTACCAACTTGAAGCGGTCGAAAAGGCGGGTCATTACAAGAAGTGTTTTACTTATTGAATTGATTAAGTTCAATAGCTCGAATCGGATGTTAATCGTTTCGATTAAAAAAAGGTGTTAAATGCATTTCAGTTTTAAAATTCAAGTTTTCATAAACAAAGTTATAAAAGAGATTTTAGCTAATGTGATAGTTTAAAATAAATATTATATTTAATATTTGAATTGAGTAAAAAGAATTATGAAGAACCAAAACAATGTTTCCAAGTTATAGAGAATAAAGGGGATTTGGTAATATATGGTAAAATTTCCAAAGTTAAGGAAATAAAATGGTTTATAAAAATATAATAATATTTCAAAGTAAAAGGAAACAAAGTAGAGATTGATAAATACGTTATTTCTGAGAATTTAGAAGAGTTATTGTTTTCAAATGATGAAAATAATAAGATTTGCGATAAGAACATATAATCGATTTCTAAGAATGGATGAGTCAGTTTTGGATAAATGATATAAAAGACAAAGACCTGCGCTGCCAATATACTTGACTGTACTATCTGAATTGATATTAAAAAACCCGACTATTAGTGAAATACTATTCTTGGACTTTTGACGTGTTGTTTCGAGGAGACCAGGATGGGAACTAGACCCAATACCACTTCGAACCAATGTTGCGTTCGGAACTAACTTGTAGAAAATAGAGATGGAGAATTGAAGACTGTAGATCTTCGTAAGGAGAGGAACTACTTATAACCTCTGATTAGCTCCCAGAGATACATTGTGGTTCTATTGTGGTTGAAATCTATGGATCACAAGGACTACTCGCTATTTATCCATGGGGTGATTCCTATATAAGATGCAGTTGGAGAGTACCTTCAGTTTCTTTTGAATAAAGTATTGTTGATATATTATTTCTTATTCATTCCGCTGTGAGACTGTGATCTTCTTATTGTTCTATTCTAATATATTTTTTGGTAAAGCCGACGAAAATTGAATGGCCCCCTACCATTTTATTGATATACCAAAGACGATTAAAAATGTTACAAAGAGAGAACAAAACAGACAAAGAAGAACAAAGGCAACAAGGTATACCAATGCTTAAGAAGCTAAAACACACACATATATATTGTTCTATTCTAATATTTCTTTATGAGACGACCCAAACCCCCCTTACGGAAAGCTCGGATTGAATTGAGAACACGACAAATCAGAACACAAACATAAGAACATTTCATTGCTTATTACAACATTTACATCAGAGTACAAGAATATATCAGAGTATAAATAAATATTACACAGAAAAATATCAGAGATTAAAATACATAGCAGCGGAAATTTAAAATGTATAAATACAAAGCACAGCGGAAATACATCAACTAACACAACTGAATGAAATATATGAATACAAAGCTTTCCGAATATAGCTCCAGCTGTAATCCAGGATCCTAGGAAAAGAAATATCTGCGAGAACCAAAACAACTAGCTACCCGTGTGGAAAATATGGGAACCCAGAGTTTAGGTTAAAACAATAAACTCCGAGTCAGTCGTAGGACTGGTGTGAGAACTAAAACAGTTATTTTTTTTTAAAGTTAGGTAATTCACGGGACCACGCCGTATAACACAGAATTGTTAGAGTTTGTGCCCTAGAGGTAATCTTTTAGATGTGAATAACATTATTGATGTTATGTTTTATTTGGAATAAAATGTTCTATTATTTTATATTTACTGCGTAATTTAAATATTAATATAATAGAAGTCCTTAGAATAATAATACGTAATTATATAGTTCGATAAGACTGAACTTGAGATTATATAATGTGAGAAGTATTATAATTCTTAAAAGTCCCTAGTCGAGTTTTATTGTTTATACAGGACAACAATAAAGCTTTGAGACTAGTATATTGATTTACTGATGATCACATCTCATTGATCATTAATATACGTGATATTAAAGTCATGATATAAATACGTATTAGAGAATAACGTATTGGGCTGACCCACCATGAGATAACTACATGGAATATAATCAACAATATCATAAGTTGTTCTCATAGTGACAGTGATGTAATGGTCCTCAGACCTGAAATCATTATAATTTTGTTCGAGGATATTTGTGTTTTGATATCATCTAAAGTTATTTCGTAACAGACTAATGATAACGGTGATTATTGGATATATCTCAAATCGAATGAAAATTATGAATGATCTAAATGAAATTTAACGCTACGATATATTCGTAGTGATATCCATGGGCCTCTGGATTGAGTGAGACTGTAAAATGCATGGTCGTGCTCAAATATTGATTTGTTTTAAATGGTCTACTCATTGATCAAGAAAAAACGGATTAAATTATAAAGAGGATGATACGATCCATGCCTCCAGTTTAATCCTGGATATATCGGTTAAATGGATTAAATTATATTGAGACACTATTCATAAAAGGTTATATCGAATCATTGATATTATTGCAACTTGGGTAGCAGTGATGTATTACTAGATGCCGCTCATTGTTTACAGTTTAAATATTTAAATTGTTTCCAACGTTATGATAACCTATAGGGTCACACTTATAAGTGTTGCAAATAGTGATAATGTTTAAATAAAAGAAATCAAAGATGTTTGACAAATTCTTTTATTTTAAAAGAGAATAAACGGGTAAAGGAGGTTACGAGATATCGGATAACGTATTATAAAAGAGGGGCTACTTTCTTTTATTTTACCTATCCAATTACACAAAACCCTAAATCCAAAATTCATCTTTTCAGCTAGTACCGAATCACTATTCTTCGATCTCGATTGTCGTCATCGAAGGGTACGTTTGTGGATCTCCAATAGAGGCGCTGGAATTCAAGCGCTCGATTTGATTTAATCTGGAATCAGCTTCAACGATTTTCAAGCTCGACCCTTTTAATTTGATTCGGAAATCAGAAGAAAGGTACATGTTTTAATTCAATTTTTGATTCGAACTTCATAATTGATGTGTAATATTGTTAAAATCCGCTGCTAATCGATCCTAATTTTACTTCAATGGTATCGGAGCAAGGTTTATGTCGATTTAAATATTGGTTAGGTTTTGAAATTGTTACTGTAACATACTAATCGATGTTGTGAACATCGAAAAGATGAGATCTTGAATTTTATGAACATTAATTTAAGAACTGAAATTGTTTTGTGATAAACAAAATTCAGTCTTGTTCATCCGGCTGAATCTGAATTAGTATATGATATTAATTCAGTTATGAATGTCTGAATCTCCAGTTCTTATGTATGTATAATATGGTTTAACCTATATTTTGTATCTGTTTTGAAATGGAATCAAGTGTTGTTTCTATTTTGTAATTGTTACTGAAACTTTAATATGTATAACAGATTGATTTCGAATCATATCTATTATATGTATTTAATTGTGCTCTGTTGGATCCTAAGAATGTGATTAAGATGATACACAGTTTTCATATTAGTATGTGTTCGGATTTGATTACATGCTAAACTCCTAAAATTGTTAGTTGTTACTCTGTTACAATTATTTGATATTCAACTCCAGATCTGAAATTTTGGAGAATCCTAGTTATTGAACTACAAATCTGAAATTCTAGATAATCCTAGTTATTGAACTACAGATCTGAAATTATGGATAATCTTATTTCTTTCTAGTTGTGACTGGGTAATTCATTCATTTAAACATAGGTTAATCTGTTATAATCTGAACCGAGCCTCAGACTCACCTAAGTTTCATATTCTGGCAAGTTCAGATTCAGTTGTACATATATTTTATCTTCAGATTATATGAATAGCAGAAAATGTTTCTATAACTTTAGTAAACAAGATATAAGAATCTTGTATATATATTCTCATGTATGATATACTTGGTAGTTTAGATAATGTTAATTCTGTATATAGGAAATTACCATAGTTTATTAACCTCTGGAATATATGTACACATATATATAAACATCTATGTCGCCATGAAGCACAGTATCATATGTTTGATATATATGAACACTTGTGATGATCAAATATAGAAAAACATGCCATAGTTTAATCAAATTTGATCGGTTATGTATGTCAAGCAAAACAGTCGTAAAACACATCAGATTTGATCTGATTTGTTCTGTTTAATATTACAGTAACATGTATACAAGCTAACTGATATAAACACATCAGATTTGATCTGATTTTATCTTGTTTTATATTTCAGTTATAGGCAAATGTGTAATACTGTAGTAAATATATCATATTTGATCTGATTTACTCTTTTTCTATATTACAATCATGTGTAATAAATGAAACTGATGTTAACATATCAGATTTGATCTGATTAATCTTGTTTTTATTTAAGATATGTGTATATATGATGAACAGCAGTGAGCACATCAGATTCTAATCTGGTTCTCATGATTCATGTTCCAATTAAACATTTGTAATAAATCCGTTGTGAACAAAACACATTTGATCAGTTAGATTGTCCTCTGATTATATGCAAACACTAAATTGCTATGAATTGTTCTGAAATGATCTGTTTATCCTAGTTATTCTTTGATGTTTGTATATTGATCTGTTTATCCTGGTTATTCTCTCTCTCTCTGTGTGTGTGTGTGTGTGTGTTTGTGTGTGTATGTTGAACTGCTATGATTTCATCAGATTCTATCTTGTTAAGTCATATTTTGTTTCCTGTTAATGATTCGTGTATTATAATGATGCATATATATGAGCTGTAGCAGGTAAGAATACCTATAGATGTTCAATGTTGCAATGATATAATCATATGACAGTTTGAAAGTTAATTGTTTATTTAGTTTCATGTTAGACATAAAACTGTAAGCGATTTTATTTGATGTAGGATTCATATTGTGTATATATAAAGTGATATTGATAAATACTGGGCTGTTTGTTAACATGTTGGGCTTTCATTTCAATCTGTCTAGGTTGGTTTTAAAGTAAAATGAATGGTTTTGTTTATTTTGTTTTGCAAATATATTATCATGTTTTAGCATTTTTGCTAAAAACGTTTCAACTGAATTAATTTTATTTATGAAATACCAACAAATGATTATAGTATATTTAATTCCAAAATAACACTATTGGTTTTAGAAATCCTTGTGCTCTTTTAATTTTGGAACTAAAACCCTTCAATTTAAAATATTGTATTTTAAACATGTATAAATAACTTGTTTTACCTATTCAATTTTAATCCCTTTTAAAACTATTGTTTATATTAAATCACGGTGACGTATTCCAATATATACTCATCACTGTCCAAAATTACTGATTGTAACTAACGCCAAAGCGTTGTGCATTTTTTAACTTTAGTTATATGCGATGGAGTAAAATGTGGTGCTCCAACCTATTATTGGGTCTGATTTAACTAGGCTGCAGATTATGGCCTTAGAGACAAACAACATGATTTATTCTATATTTTGAGCAAATGAATAATACTGAACAACATGTTCAACATGCGATCCAAGAGTTATATATATAATATAATTGACATAAAGATGTCTACCTAAAAGGTTGTATTTTGAGTTTAGCCAAAGCTGGGTTAAGGCATGATTAGATATGGATTTTGGAACACCAATATATATATATATATATGTATATATGTATGTATGTATGTATGTATGTATTAAAATAGGGATGTTGATTTGAGTGGGAGCATATTTATTTATACATTTACTATTAGCCATGATTATTGTCATTTTGATTGTCAAAATTATTTATTACTATTTATTATCTCTTGTAGATTCTAAATGGCTAGCAACACCAATAACTTGTCATTGAGATCTGTTCTTGAAAAAGAAAAACTGAATGGAATAAATTTCCAGGACTGGCACTGAAACTTGAGGATTGTCTTCAAGCAAGAAAGGAAACTGTATGTACTTGATGGACCTATTCCAGGGGCTCCACCAAGTATTGCACCCCATCCAGAGATCAATGCTTATAAGAAACATCAAGACGATGCTCTTGATGTTAGTTGTCTCATGCTGACAACCATGAATCCTGTGCTTTAGAAGCAACATGAGTTCATGGATGCTTATGATATGATCGAGCACCGTAAGAAGTTGTTCAAAGGGCATGCTCGTCAAGAAAGGTATGACACGAGCAAAGCACTATACCACTGCAAGATGGGTGAAAAAGAATCCGTTGGTCCACACGTACTGAAGATGATTGGTTATATATAGTATCTCGAGAGGTTAGGGTTTCCTTTGACACCGGATGCTCAAACCGATCTTATGCTCCAATCATTAAACAGTAAATATTCTCAATTTGTTATGAACTATCTCATGAATGAGATTGAGAAGCCCTTGACTGAGTTATTGAGCATGTTAAGGACTGCTGAGAATAACATGAAAAAGGAAGAACCGGCTGCCATGATGATGGTACAAAAGGAGACTGCTAAACCCAAAGGCAAGGGAAAGAACAAGAAAAAGTAGCTTAAGAAGATTGCTAATAAAACCAATTTCAAAAAGGGGTCAAAGCCTAAAGGAGGGGTTCCCAAAGAAGGCGATTGTCACCACTGCGGAAAGCCAGGTCACTGGAAACGCAACTGTTATGCTTGTTTGGAAGAACTAAAGAAGAAGAAGAAGGGAAGTTTGACTTCGCCCAATTCAGGTATAAATGTTATATATGTCAATTTATCTACTTCAACATCATGGGTATTAGATACTGGATGTGGATCACATATCTGTGTCAATCTGCAGGAAATGCAAAAGAGTAGAGACTTGGCAGAAGGGGAAGTGACTTGCATGTGGGGAATGGAGCAAAACTTGCCGCATTAGCCATAGGAAGCTGTCACTTGCCCTTACCAACTGGATTAGTTTTAAAATTAGAAGATTGTTATTTTGTGCCTGTATCTTGTTTGGACAAGCTAGGATGTTCATTTATAATAAAAGACAGATGCTGTTTATTTTATTTGAACGAGATATTTTATGGAAGTGCATAGTTAGTTAAGGGTCTCTATGTTCTTAATTTTGATATGCCAGTTTATAACATTAATACCAAAAGGATCAAATCAAATGATTTAAATTCAACATATTTTTGGCATTGTCGTTTAGGCCATATAAACAAGAAACGCATATCAAAACTTCATAAAGATTGAATTTTGGATTCATTTGATTTTGAATCATATGAAGAATGCAAATCTTGTTTATTAGGCAAGATGACCAAAGCTCCTTTCACTGGACACAGTGAATGGGCTAAGGATCTATTGGCCCTTGTACATAGTGATATATGTGGACCAATGAGTACATCTGCTAGAAGTGGGTTTTATTACTTCATTACATTTACTGATGATTTCAGTAGGTACGTATATGTGTATCTTATGAGACACAAATTGGAATCCTTTGAAAAGTTCAAAGAATTCAAGAATGAAGTTTAGAACGAACTTGGTAAGAATATAAAAACTCTTCGAACAGATCGAGGAGGAGAATATCTAAGCCAAGAGTTTAATGGCTATCTGAAAGAGTGTGGAATTGTTTCACAACTCACTCCACCGGGAACACCACAATGGAATGGTGTATCTGAAAGGAGAAATCGCACCTTGTTAGATATGGTACGATCAATGATGAGTCATACAAATCTTCCAATAAGTTTTTGGGGTTTTGCCCTTACAACAGCTGCATTCATACTTAATCGATTTCCCACTAAAGCGGTTCAAACGACACCATATCAGATATGGACAAGGAGATGTCCTAATGTCTCTTACATGAGGATTTGCTAATGTGAGGCTTACGTTAAGCTTCGTAACTCTGACAAGCTCGGACCCTAATCAGAAAAATGTTATTTTGTGGGATATCCAAAGGAAACAAAAGGATATTATTTCTACAAACCTTCAGAGCGTAAAGTGTTTATTGCTCGAACTGGTTTTTTCATTGAAAGAGATCTAGTATCTAATAATATCAATGGAAATAAAGTAAAACTCGAAGAAATTCGAGAACCACAAAATGTCATTGAACCTGAATATGAAACTAAGCAAGAACCACAAACTGTTGTGGAAACCGAACCTGCTCAAGTTACACAAAGTGTTTGTAGATCTGGTAGAATACGTCATGAGCCCGATAGATATTTTGGATATCTAATAACTCAAACAGGAGACATAATGCTCATAGATCAAGATGAGCCCACTTCTTACCAAGAGACTATGGATGGACCAGAATCTAAGAAATGGCTTGAAGCCATGAAATCTGAAATGGATTCCATGTACACCAACCAAGTGTGGACTTTGGTTGATCCACCTGACGGGATAAAACCAATCGGGTGTAAGTGGGTTTTCAAGAAGAAAAAAAACTGACATGGATGGTAAAGTACAAACCTATAATGGCCGATTGGTGGCGAAAGGTTTCAAACAAGTTCAAGGAGTTTTGACTATGATGAAACCTTCTCCCCAGTGGCTATGGTTAAATCCATTAGGATTATGCTTGCAATTGCAGCCTTTTACGATTACGAAATTTGGCAGATGGATGTCAAACTGCATTCCTTAATGGGAATCTTATCGAGGATGTGTATATGACACAACCTGAAGATTTTGTCAATCCAAAGGATGCTGAAAAGGTATGTAAACTGCAACAATCTATATATAGATTGAAGCAAGCATCTCAAAGTTGGAATCTTCATTTTGATGAAACAGTCAAAGAGTTTGGCTTCATTAAAAACGAAGATGAACCTTGTGTATACAAGAAAATTAGTGGGAGTAACATTATATTCCTAGTATTATATGTGGATGACATATTACTTATTGGGAATAATGTTGATACATTACAAGCAGTTAAGACATGGTTGGGGAAAAATTTCTCAATGAAAGACTTAGGCGAGGCGTCCTATATTTTAGGAATTAAGATCTATAAAGATAGATCACGAAAGTTAACAGGCCTAAGTCAAAGTACATACATTGATAAAGTGCTGAATAGATTTGGCATGCAAGAGGCAAAGAAAGGATACGTAACCATATCACATGGTATATCACTTTCTAGGTCCCAGTGTCTTAAGTCATCAGATGATAAGGAATGCATGAAGATGATCCCTTATGCCTCGGCAATTGGATCAACCATGTACGCAATGTTGTGTACTCGTCCAGATGTCTCTTATGCTTTAAGTATGACAAGTAGATTCCAATCAGATCCAGGTGAAAGTCACTGGACAGCCGTCAAGAACATTCTTAAGTACCTGAAAAGGACTAAAGACTCATTCTTCGTATATGGAGGTGAAGAGGAATCAATGGTAAAAGGTTACACAGATGCTAGTTTCCAGACTGATAAAGATGACTACAAGTCACTGTCAGGTTATGTGTTTTTCTTGAATGGTGCTGCTATTAGCTGGAAAAGTTCAAAGCAAGAAACAGTCGTTGATTTGACTATGGAGGCTGAATACATTGCCTCTTCAGAAGCTGCTAAGGAGGCTGTTTGGATTAAGAAATTCATTAATAAACTTTCTGTTGTTCCATCCATTATTGATCCAATATATCTTTATTGTGACAAAAATGGGGCCATTGCTCAGGCTAAGGAACCTAGATCACATCAACGATCCAAACACATACTTCGGCGATACCATCTCATCCGTGAAATTGTTGACAAAGAAGACATACATATCTGCAAAGTCCCAACGAATAATAACGTTGCAGACCCATTGACTAAAGCTTTGTCGCAGCAGAAGAATGATAGTCACACTAGTTTCATGGGTATTCGATACATGAATGATTGGCTCTAGTGCAAGTAGGAGATTGTTAGAGTTTATGCCCTAGAGGCAATCTTTTAGATGTGAATAACATTATTGATGTTATGTTTTATGTGGAATAAAATGTTCTGTTATTTTATATTTACTACGTAATTTAAATATTAATATAATATAAGTCCTTAGAATAATAATACGGAATTATGTAGTTTGAGTAAGACTGAACTTGAGATTATATAATGTGATAAGTATTATAATTCTTAAAAGTCCCTAGTCGAGTTTTATTGTTTATACATGACAACAATAAAGCGTTGAGACTAGTATATTGATTGACTGATGATCACATCTCATTGATCATTAATATACGTGATATTAAAGTCAAGATATAAATACGTATTAGACAATAGCATATTGGGATGACCCACCATGAGATAACTATATGGAATATAATCAATAGTATCATAAGTTGTTCTCATAGTGGCAGTGATGTAATGGTTCTCACACCTGAAATCATTATAATTTTGTTCGAGGATATTTGTGTTTTGATATCATCTAAAGTTATTTCGTAATAGAGTAATGATAACGTTGATTATTGGATATATCTCAAATCGAATGAAAATTATGAATGACCTAGATGGAATTTAACCTACGATATATTCATAGTGATATCCATGGGCCTCTTGATTGAGTGAGACTATAAAATGCATGATCGTGCTCAAATATTGATTTGTTTTAAACAGTCTACTCATCGATCAAGAAAAAATGGATTAAATTATAAAGAGGATGATACGATCTTTGCCTCCTGTTTAATGTTGGATATATCGGTTAAAAGGATTAAATTATATTGAGACATTATTCACAAAAGGTTATATCGAATCATTGATATTATTGTAACTTGAGTAGCAGTGATGTATTACTAGATGCCGCTCACCGTTTACAGTTTAAATATTTAAATTTTGCCAACGTTATGATAACCTATAGGGTCACACTTATAAGCGTTGCAAATAGTGATAATGTTTAAATAAAAGAAATCAAAGATGTTTGACAAATTCTTTTATTTTAAAAGAGAATGAACGGGTAAAAAAGGTAACGAGATATTGGATAATGTATTATAAAAGAGGGGCTACTTCCTTTTATTTTACCTATCCGATTACACAAAACCATAAATCCAAAATTCATCTTTTCGACTAGTACCGAATCACTATTCTTCGATCCTGATTGTCGTCATCAAAGGTTACGTTTGTGGATCTCCAATAGAGGTGGTCGAATTCAAGCGCTCGATTTGATTTAATCTGGAATCAGCTTCAACGATTTTCAGCTCAACCTTTTTAATTTGATTTGGAAATCAGAAGAAAGCTACATGTCTTAATTCAGTTTTTGATTCGAACTTCATAATTGATGTGTAAAATTGTTAAAATCCGCTGCTAATCGATCTAAATTTTACTTCAAGAACGGGTTTACCCCCAAGAATACCAGTGCATAAAACAAACAGCGCAATGCTAAATAAAGAACAATGAATCTATTATAAGACTCAGGTCCCATCACACAATGCAATGCAAGCCGGAGGATAGAGTTTTACCTTATAATAGCCAATATGCTTGGTACGCGAAATTTATCTTTTACTATTCCTAAAAGTGAAGAAA
The DNA here is from genome assembly GCA_030737875.1 of Allium sativum. NCBI lineage: Eukaryota > Viridiplantae > Streptophyta > Magnoliopsida > Asparagales > Amaryllidaceae > Allium > Allium sativum. Next base: position 370,853,010 of record CM060920.1, read on the forward strand.
TCAACTTCAGATATAAATGTATCAATCATAGACTGCATAGGTACCATATATTATGTCGCCATACATAGGTTTACAACTAAAACCGCAAAATGTCATATTGGAAGTTTGGATTTCCATCATGATGGCTACTGATTCGAAAGATCGATCACGTAGTGCAATTCCCTACGGCTTATGTCCCAGGCATGAAAAAACGCCGTAATGCACATCTGCACTATATCTAAGATATCAAGCATCTCCGCGACTTACGTCCCGTGCATGAGAAAACGCCGCTTACTCTATCCTTCTGGGAATCGGTGGGTGTGCCCTATCCCTATCAGGTGTGTAGCGACTACACCCAGCCTATCTCGGTCGACCAAATCCATCCTTATATCAAAAGTATACTGATCTAACCATCAATTCACTGTCATACCGATGTGTGAGGCTCGCGAATTAACTACACAAAGCTATGCTTTGATCATCATCCTTAAGGCTCTACTTTTCAACAAAAACCTTGATCCATGCATCTCAGCATGTCACATTGTCAATCCATACCATACCATTGATTTCTGCCAATATATAACCTCTAAGCTTGTACATCTCAGAGAAGGTTGTTAAGCAAGAGAATAAATTCTCCGCCACCAAACAGATATATATTTAGCAGAGATCAACGAATATAGCATAAAGGAATACAACATCAGACATACTATCCATTTGCAAGTTCGTTCTGGGTCTGAAAGAAACCTGAGGCACCTTATTTCTCGTAACGTATGTCCAGTACAGGAGAGAGGCCCTCGCATATCCGAACAATCAGCAAATACGTCCGGATGGCTACCACTGTACCCCTTCAAGGTAGCTACTCCAATCATGGGCATCGGTAGCAACCCATCCATTCGATGTGAAGATCGCTGTTCTTGCACCTTCTTCAATCTCTTCAACCTTTAGTCGTCGTATCAATTATTCAGAATGGGTTAAACCGGTCTTTCCGAATAACTCGCGTATTTTGTAATCAAGTGCCATAACAATACATCATACCCCTCATTCCAATCCAGAATATTCTTTTATTCGTATTTCTTTATTCTGGAAATGTTCTCATTAATCTTATCAAAGATTACCACTTTTAAACACACTGTTTAATCCATTTCATTGGAAATCATTTCAAAAGACTTTATAGTGACTTTTCATAGTTTAAACCAAATTAAGGTTTATCAAACTAGTCGGGATTAATGCCTTATAGAAGTAATCATTCATTTTATTATCCCATCCCAACCTATTCACCCCATGGAGCAAAACTGGTAATACTCCATATCTAACACCACTGTGTTATCGGTAAATTCAATTACCATTTCACGTTCAAATCTAATTAAAGATTTAACAATCACATAAAGTAAAACTGGGGATACTCCATTCTCGAGCACTTCTCAAATTTGGCAAATTTAGTTACCACATTAACATTTCAATCTAATTAAAGATTCATTAAAACTCCACTTAGTTTTTAATCTTAAAAAATCATTATTTAATGATTATCCAAATTTTGGAAATAATCTCTTTACTGGGTTAAAGAACCAATGTCATTTAAAACATAGTTCACGATAAACTCAAAATCATCTTCCATGAAAATGAAATCTACACGGAAATCATAACAGTGTATAATCAATATAAATTCCCGTATCAGACTAATAATATAAATGGAATAACGGCAAAGCATTTTAAATTCAATATATAGTAACAGTCTTCCTTTACAGACGCAAATCTTGATTATTACCAAATCGAACTCCATTCAATTCCAATTTAATATATTAAATTGGAAATCTCTACTTTGGAAAATTCCACTAATCTTATTTAAAAGATTATAAATTCCAAATCATATTATTCACTGTTAATTGGGTTAAAGAACAAATTTTATTTAAAACACCGTTTACGATAAACCCGAAAATCCAATTCTTTTATTCAGTTCCAATTAAATATTAATTAATTGGAAAACTTCACTAAATCTTAATCTAAAGATTTATTCTTTCTCAACTGGGTTTAAGAACGGTGTTATTTAAGACACCACTCACGACAAACCCTAAAATCAAATTTGATATTAATATAAGGCTCTGAATAAAAAATTTATCGGCTTATATTCAATATCAGATTCTGAAACCAACGGATATCGTATTGGGAATAACGAAATCTATATCTTCCAAATTCCTTAACAATATCCATGTAATCACGAAACCCAATATCAAAGTATTCCGAATATTATTTCTACTCAAAATTATTTGTGGGAAAATTCTGGTTATTTTAAAACCATTTTCAAATCCAATTTATTTATTTCTAAAAGTAATTGGATTATTATTCTAGTTATTGACCAGTTCATTTCGTTAAGAATATATTTTTATCTTTTCAAATATGAAAATTTTCATCCAAAATCTTTCCAAAACCCTTATTATGAATTTACATAATTTTTCCATATTTTATTAAGGCCCTTACAGTCGGTTTCCAATATCGGCCACCGAACTGCATTCATAGCGACCTTTTCTGAAATTGATTTGGACATAATTCCAAATCCAACTGTTAGATTTCAAATCTCTTATACTCATTGGAAAGCTCTTTTCAATATGAACCCAATGATTCTGGTTTTAGGAGAATTGGACAATCGGATCTTCCGTTACATTAATTTGAAGTTAATGGACGAAATTCGCGAACGGTCGCTGAGCGGCGCGTTCTATTCAAGCCATTTATGTATATAATATATATTTCATCGATTTCCATTCAAAACATATTTATAAAATATTATAAATTCATTTTAGAACGATTCCTACTTCTATTTCAATGTTTAAAACAAGATTGAATATTCTATATCATAATAATATTAAAATGATAATATTTTCAAAATATCAGATTTCGAAATCACTTTTCAATATTCATTATAAAATGAATAAAATCGACAGAAAATCTCTTTCGTGTTACAATGGCGTTTAACTATTTAACACGACTTCACATTTCAATATTTTCATGTCCATCCAAAATCGGACATCAAAATCACCTTTTAATTATTCACTGAATATTATTTCAAAATATTCGTTAATTCTGAACTGGAATCAGACTCAGTCAATTACCATATAATTTCAATTATATGGATTTCATACATCGCATGTATACAACAATAATGACAAACAATCATTAAAATTTCATACAACATCCACAGTGCATTTTACAACTGTATAAGCATTAAAATATATAAATAACACTTATACAGTCTATCAACCCATCGATCGACATACAGCTAAACAATTGGGATTAATGTATGTCAAAATATCATCCCAACACCCATGTGGGGTTTCAACCAACAAATACTATTTATTATTTGTGCAGTTGGGCAATGTGTAAAATTTATTGTCCCAATCAAGATCAGTTAAATAGGTGTACATAAACAAACCGTTCGATTTGTAAATGAATATTTATTTCAGTTCCTTTCCATGATAATTTTTATATACAGTTTATAAAATAATTTTATATACAACAGTATCATCACTGACACTCCCAATCACAATTCAAACAAACAATCAACCATGGTTTGTACAAAAAAAAAGTGTCAGGAGCTACTAAGCCTCATCTGCAACCTATGATATAATAACTTAAATTAATTTGAGTGAGAGAGAGTTCTCACAATGGGTTCCACTCCGCCATTCTTTATTTCTGAATTTCTGTTTTTTAAACTAAATTAAACTTGTGTTTAATTTAGCCAAAAATTCCGTTTTTCTCTGTTTCCGTTTTAGTTAGTTCCATGTTGAAGTGCTTGACACCACGATTCCAACAAAACTGAAATCGTTCGATTCTTTTACTGTTTGAATAAGATATGAGGGTTCATACATATTGGTTACATTAATAAAGTTTAATTAAAATAAAAAAGACTAATCACCCTAATTCCCTTAATCACGCCATTAGGGGATTAAATCCCGTCTGGTTCATTCCAGGTCGAGCTCGACCTTGCTTCTCTGCCAAATCACCTAAGAGCGCCACCTCCACTCAGCTGGACGAGCGCCAATCACGGTGCATCTCACACCTCTGGAGGCGCCATAATCTGAACGGGAACGGCATCCCTTTGGGGCCTGTTTTCTCTCGATTTTGTACACTAGAAATGATGACCCCAGTATTAAATTAAAGACCTTGAAAAGCTTAACAAATTTCGTTTCATATGATTCTGAAATTGTTTGGTGAATTTTGAAATCAAAGGGGATTAATTCGGGAGCATTTCATTCGTTCTTTTGAGGAGAGGGGCGACTGAGGTATGGGTTGACCACAATAGAGGAAATTAGGGGTTTGACTTGGGTATGGGGGTGTATATATATTATTTTAATTATCTTAATTCCAAAAATTCATGTTTATCAAACCGAACTCCAAGTCAAACCCAACAATTGTCGCCTCTAGCCAAATACCCCTATTCCGGACACAATGGAATATGTTTCATAAGTCAATTCGACTATTTCGATCAGTTTTCATCGAAATTAAAATATAAATTAATATATATTGAATTTGAACGCACATTTTAATATACCAGGGCCACATACTGACTCTAAAAATTACAGAAAAATAAATCTAGCTATGTTTTGATGATACAGTCCTAGCAAAACTAATTTCGTCGAATTTGGTGATCGTTTGAAAATTGGTCATTTTGTGGTCGATACAATTCAAACTGAAACTGACAAAACACATTTAAATTTATCACACTCACATATTAGTTCCAAAATTTATGAAATTTGAAACCTAACAAAAATTTGACATTCCGAATCCAACAAAAGTGGTTTCGTCGAAAACGAAGGTCGTTTGCAAAGTGGCTATTTTTAAGGGCTATATATTATATATAATATATATAAATTCCACGTTGACTATTTTAAAATTTAAACTGGACATAACTTTCAATTTATATTATGAAATCTCAGTTTCTCACATTCGTTAGAAACACACTATTAAACAGATTCAAATGTTTCTTGTTTCGTCCGATTCTGATTTATATTGAATCCTATACATTCAATTGAAATTCAAAATCGAATTTTCAAACTACCGCGCCATTTCAGACTCGTTTTTATAATTAAAATAAATTTTTATGTTCTAACTTCAATTTGAATAAATTTTTAGTCGTTATTATTTAAAATAAATCATTTTAAATATTCAAAACCCATTAAAATAGCTAAAACTAAAATTTTCATTTGGTTATGAAATTCCGGGTTGTTACAATCTCCCCCACTTAAAATCTTTTTGTCCTTGAAAAAAGCGGAGCTGAAAGTTGTTTAACTAACCAACTCAACTTTCATTCTGGCTTTCATTCTTCAACTTTTTAGTTTCTAAGAATTTTTTATTTTTTCATAAATTTGGCTAACACCCTAAATTTTCAAATTTTTTTTGCCATAACCTCCTTTGTATGGGTTGATCGGTAAAACCGCAACTTGCCACACAGGGCCCTCATCAATCCAAAAGAAAAAGCCAAACGGCTAGCCAATCAGCTCATAAAATCATCAAACCCAAGAAATACAGTAAACATGTACCTATTTGTCGAGCATACAATTTTATTCCTCTTCTTTGCTTCCTTGGTATGACCTGTTCATTGTATACGCATGTACATATATCCAATCCAAATAAATTTTAAATTCAGTTCAATATTTGATTCAATTTAGCTAAACTAAATTTCATTCACATATTGGTTTTAATAATTTAATTAGTTAACTAATAATCACACATCACAACCAACAATCAATTAGTTGATTAGCTTTTCAAAGAGATATCTTTAATATATACTCAAAACCATATTTTTAGTGCCAAATCACAAACATTAACCCTATCCAAGTTTTGGTTCTGACACCAGTCAATTGGAATTTATATAGATATTCACTTTCGAAACTCGAACATAAGCACTGGTATGTGATCACAATTACCAGGATCATCTCCGGGCGACTAGAGTATGATTCTATATCTATCCAGTATATTTGAGACTTCGAATACGCATATATTCAAAATCCTCATATACTCGATAGTCCAAATTCAATATAAAATAAATATTCAAATACGAATAATAAGATATAAAATTTTCAAAATCTAATTTGGTTTTTTTAAAATACCACTCTTCAAACTCATTCTAGGATACTACTGATCCTATCTCTAAGGAGTTATTCTCATAGGATATTACTAATCCTATCTCCGATGAATTCTTTCATTCGATTCTAATGTGTCTTGTTCTCGTGCTCTGTAAACCAAAGCTCCGATACCAAACTGAGACAACCCAAACCCCCCTTACGGGAAAGCCCAGATTGAATTGACAACACGACAAATCAGAACACAAACATAAGAACATTTCATTGCTTAGTACAACAATTACATCAGAGTACAAGAATATATCAGAGTATGAATAAATATTAAACAGAAAAACATCAAAGATAAAAATACATTGCAGCGGAAATTTAAAATGTATAAATACAAAGCACATCGGAAATACATCAACTAACACAAATGAATGAAATATACGATTATAAAGCTTTACGAATATAGCTCCAGTTGTAATCCATGATCCTGAGAAAAGAAATATCTACAAAAACCAAAACTACTAGCTGCCCGTGTATAAAATATGGGCACCCAGAGTTTAGGTTAACACAATAAACTCCGAGTTGGGACTAGTGGGAGAACTAAAACAGTTATTAAATCTTTATTTTTAAAGTTTGATAATTCACGGGACCACGCCGCATAACACGGGACGGGTTTACCCCCAAGAATACTAGTGTATAAAACAAACAGCGCAATGCTAAATAAAGAACAATGAAGCTATTATAAGACTCAGGTCCCATCACACAATGCAACACAAGCCGGAGGATAGAGTTTTACCTTATAATAGCCAAATATGCTTGCTACGCAAAATTTATCTTTTATTATTACTATAAGTAAAGAAATCAACTTCAAATATAAATGTATCAATCATAGATGGTGTAATGTCCCAGATTTTTAAACATTTATTTAGGAACATTTAAATCCGTTTTAAGTATTTATTTGGTAATATAAATGGATTTTATATCGAATATATTTATCAAAAATAGAGTTCGTAAATATCGGTGCGACTTTAGAGCGTTCAACATAAATTCTGTTATATATATACTGGGATGAGGTCCGTGCTCCGCACACAGGCAGATTCTTGTATTTACTGGTTGTAAATATTTATTTGGAAATTAAAGGAATTAATATAGGTGTTATAGGTGAGCTTAGTGATGAACCAACGAAACGGAAATACGAATAATACCTCACAATGAAGCCCGGTTATTACTTCATAACTATTTTCTGAAAACATATCGTAAGGGCTATATTCTTAAATATATACATATGTATGCGCCAACAGTGTTCATCTTTCTAAAACAAATAGAGGCTTAAACATGGTGTTTCAAAGTGCATACGAGACCGGAAACAATTACGATAATATGCCCAAACCACTTTATCTTACTTCTAAATATGGAAGTAAATTCATGGCAACCTTGTTGTTCCAGAATGGACAAGTATAAAATATATAGGTGAAGAGGGTGATAAGAAAGGAGAATTGTTTATTTCAGTTGCATTTGCGCAGGACTATTGTGAGTTTTCCTCCTTTTTTCAATAGACCTTGATACAAGACAACTCAATTTTTGACTGCACAAACTAATTTAGATTATATTGCAATTCAATGGTAATACAATGCAAGATTTATTTTACTACAGTGCAAGCCAGTTTTAATAGAATTATTATTATATTAATCCAACATAATGCAAAATTTCAATTCCAAAATGAGTATAAGTCAACGCCAAGAGTAATGCAAATAAGATTTGAAGGTTTAAATTTAGAGACAGAATTGCAAAAGAGCAAATAAGATTTTTAGCTGCAATGTCACTAGAACCCAAAAATCCGTACAGCCATAAGTATTAATAGCTTATGCCTAAAATCGTTTCTGAAAACCATATTTGCTGAAGCAACAGCAAGGTCTATAATAAAATGAAGGACGGCTGACCTACCCCTACCATCTATTGAGAAGGAACGTGCTTACTCCATGTGCCTTTGTGCTTAAGGAATAGCACAAGCCTGTGTACACAGTCCTATTTCTGCATTGTATTTTCAAAACAGAGCCTACCCCATCATTTCAAAGCATCCATCCAGTGAAAAGAAAATTGAAAATGGAAAACACAGTGTATCTACCTAAAGCAAGTGTGAAGCACTCGTCCTTTTTCAGACATGAAAACGCAAGCCATAGACTCGGCTACCCTTTCTTCACCTGTCTGTACCATAGTAATGTGTTGTCAGATCCACCCTATACACTTTTTTCTTTCCTCTCATCAACTATCGCCTACTCCTATCCTCAAATATTGAAATGAAAACTGACACGAAATCTCACTGCATCGCTACCCGCTACACGCAAAGCTAACGAAGTAGGAAATAACGTGAGCCTTATCTCCATTTTCGCGTGTATAAATACATAGCTCGATCATTGATTTCTTCATTCCCAGAAAAGCGAAAGTGAGTACCTCCATGAAAATTTAACTGTAAGTCTATAGAAAGAATTCAACTCATACAATTTTTTTTTATAGATCAATATCCATGTAGCCTGAAGATCGTATGTTGTCCCTCTCTTGTCTTGCACAAACTGAAAGGGACCCACGCTGGTTTCGGTTGCGTTTGTCTCAATGAAGGTGAAGTGGAAGTTGAAGTACAAATTGGGGGATGGCACGTTCAGTGGATGGAGAAGAAAGAGGGCTGGAGCGTTGGAGAGAATGAGTGGTCGGTCATGTGTGGGCCAGGTTGCAGACGTTCTTGTTGAACCTAGTGTATTCCTCTCTAGAGATACACTATCGGCAGGTGATTCCATTCCATGTCATAGTTGGAATCCAATCTCCAATAAGAGTCTGCGGTTTTATTTTTATACTATATATGTGGAGCGTGAGATGCAAGCGTTCTGCTAAGTTCTATTTATTTGTATTTAGACATTATTATAATATCAGAAGAATATATGTTTTCAAAATGTTTTGGGTTATCGTAAGGTAAAAACCGTCCATATTTATTTGTGGATTTGGTCTTACGATTATCCTTTTCTTTCGAAAAGATATTGAACTTTAAAATCAAGTTAGATGATCCCCTTAAACTTAGTGTGTTTTTTCTCACTCTGGTTCACCAGACTGACCCGGTGTTTGTAATGCTCGGGTTAGACCGGGGTGTACAGGTTCAGGTTGTCTTAACAAATGTACTATTAATTATTCCGCTATGTGTTGTATATAAGGATAGATTATTCTAACTGTTCAGATTATCTTAACAGAGGTACTCTGATTGTAAGTGTTATTTAGATTTTACAATAAGGATTTATTTCCATATTATATTTATTCTGCTGCGATGTGAGACTCTGATATGTTTCTTCTTCTTACTTCTTCTATTATAATATTTATTTCTTCCTTATCTCACCCTCTAATTTCTTTCTAATAATGTTCTTGTGTTTTCGATGCTTGAATGTTCGACATGGTATCTTCTGTCGATTTTTAGGGTCGACAAATCCGCTGGTCATTACAGTGGTATCAGAGCGGTGGTTTAAGAATAACCTTGGCTCTGTGGTGTAACTCGATAGAGATGGGGTTAGTAATACCCTAGATTGAGTTGAGTGTATATATACAAAAGAGCGTATTTGTATATTTTATAAAAATGTTTTGTATAGTGTTATTTGTTCGGTTCAATTTTGAATTGACAACGGACACGATATTGTTTTGTAAAGCGGGTCAAATGAAATAATTTTACCCAAACTATATTTTTATATAGAAAAGGAATAAATTTATCAAATTAGTGTGATATTAGTGTGCTTGGTTGATGTAAATAGAATTCAAGTTGAATTATAAAATTTGAATAGTTCGGTATATATAGCAAAGGGTAATTTCAATACGAAATGAGTAAATGTGAATTTTAATTTTTGCATTAAAATGGATTAGAAATTGGATTCTGAAATGGATGTAAACTAATGGAAGGAATTCAATTAGTTAATTGAATATGGAAATGGAGCTTAACTCGTTTAAGTGGAGATAAAGATATTGGGATCAATCAAATAAATTTGGAGTTTGTAAATTAAGTTAAATATTAGTTGCTTGATTTGATTAAATGGATTATGCATTGATGGTTGGTTATTTGTTAAATGGAATATGAAATATAACTTAACTTGGTTAAGTGGTGCAAATGAACATAGTAATGAAAATAAATCAAATAGGCTAGGGATTTGAAATTGAATGAATAATAATAGAAGTTAACAGAATATTAACCAATTAATTTTAAAGTATATTAGACCCCCGTGAAGATCAATATCGAATATTGATTGAATTGAGCAAAACCAATTGAATTTAATAATTTGGTTAAGTTGATTGTAAATTACTTGGACAGTCTGATTGGATAGAATCCATTAATAGTTTAATGGATTAAAAGAAAGAAGGAATTCTAGTATAAAAAATTTGGATGGAAACTAAAAGATTTAATCCGGTATTTGTTGCCGGCATTATAAATTTAGTACAGATTATCAGAAAGCTATGGGAGTTGATTTGGTCACTGATTGAAGTGCAAGTTAGAAGATGAAGGTTGTTGATTGATATGCTTCGAGATTGGAATTGAGTAGCCCGACAAAGAGGTTAACCTTAATATTATTGGTTGGTGATTGATTTAATACCCCTTAGTTGGGTAGCCATTTGACTTTGGTTTTCTTTTGGATAATGGAGGCCGGGAGTGGCAGTTTTAGTTGTATGGATCGAATCACGTAGAGGAGGTGCTGGCGAAATTTTAAAAGTTTGGATTTAATTTGATAATAATTCAAAATATATTATTTTAAAAACAACTGATTCAGGTCATTCTTCTTACATTGTAATTTCGGGGACGAAACTCTTTTAAGGGGGAAAGAATGTAACGTTCCAGATTTTTAAACATTTATTTAGGAATATTTAAATCCGTTTTAAGTATTTATTTGGTAATATAAATGGATTTTATATCAAATATATTTATCAAAAATAGAGTTCGTAAATATCGGTGCGACTTTAGATCGTTCAACGTAAATTCTGTTATATATATATATATATATATATATATATATATATATATATATATATATATATATATATACTGGGATGAGGCCCGTGCTCCGTACACAGGCAGATTCTTGTATTTACTAGTTGTAAATATTTATTTGGAAATTAAAGGAATTAATATAGGTGTTGATAGGTGAACCTGGTGATGAACGAACGAAAAGGAAATATGAATAATACTCACAATGAAGCCCGGTTATTACTTCATAACTATTTTCTGAAAACATATCGTATGGGCTATATTCTTAAATATATACATATGTATGCGCCAGCAATATTCATCTTTCTAAAACAAATAGAGGCTTAAACATGGTGTTTCAAAGTGCATACGAGACCGGAAACAATTACGATAATATGCCCAATCCTCAAATACTGAAATGAAAACCAACATGAAATCTCACTGCATCGCTACCCGCTACACGCAGGGCTAACGAAGTAGGAAATAACGTGAGCCTTATCTCCATTTTCGCGTGTATAAATACATAGCTCGATCATTGATTTATTCATTCCCAGAAAAGAGAAAGTGAGTACCTCCATGAAAATTTAACTGTAAGTCTATAGAAAGAATTCAACTCATAAAAAAAAGTATAGATCAATATCCATGTAGCCTGAAGATCGTATGTTGTCCCTCTCTTGTATCGCGCAAACTAAAAGGGACCCACGCTGGTTTCGGTTGCGTTTGTTTCAATGAAGGTGAAGTGGAAGTCGAAGTACAAACTGGGGGATGGCACGTTCAGTGGATGATGAAGAAAGAGGGCTGGCGCGTTGGAGAGAATAGATGAGAAGAATCGTTTTGTTCAAAGGAGAAATGGGAGCGGCAGTCAGAAATAAAAGGTGACATGGAAGAATGACCTGACAAGAAACTGGTAAGAAAACAAGTGAATGTAGCAGCTGAAAGGAGTCGGCAGTTAGAGTTTTGAGGGGAAAAGGAGATGACGGTGAGAAGATGGGAGCAGTTAGGTGGTGTTCTAAGAAGATAGTGGAGACGCGTTGAGAGGAGGGAGGAGGTCACGTTCTCTAGCGATGGTGTTGACGTCCGATATGAGAAAGGGAGGACGGTGGACTTGTTTCGTGAATGATGGAGGTGGTAGGATCGGGTTACAGTGGAGTAAATGGTGAGGAGGAGGATGTTTGTAATCTGTATCTTTGTTTGGAGAAGACAGCTCACGTGGGCCTAAATATATTGCCTAATCCGGCTTCAAAATGGTAATTAGTTCTTAGGTTATTAATTTGTTTTTTTAGTTTGAACGTTAACCGTAAATATAGTTTCTAACCCGTTTCGTATGTGACTAATTATTGTTCATAAGTGCCTAATCACTTAGCTGATATGCCTAATCTAAAGTTACGTGTGAAGTTCCCCTTACCAGTGCCTTACCATGGTAATGAGTATATGTTAAGTTTTAATAACATTACTGTTATTATAGCATGGCCGAATAAATACATGCCAAATGAATACAAAATGTCAATTTACTAACCATATTAAACTGGCTCGATCAAGTATATATATGGATAAGAATAGGGCCAAATATGGGTGTTAATCAATGATTAATTATTAGGATTTATAATTATTTTATTTATATAAGTTTGAATTTAAATTATAAATATGGTAAAATATATAACGTTCTTATACGTGTACATAATCTCGTATGTGTATAGAGTCGAGCAAGACCGAGACCGTTGGGACCGTATCGGAGAGGACGACATGAGGAAGATGTTTTGGTCAGAGTCGGTAACCGCAGGAATTTTTAATCAAATTAAACATCTGTTTAATTTGATTAAAAAGAATCGTTTTAACATCAGATGAGAATCAAGGTGAGTTCAACTCACTCAGTTTTTATCCCACTTATATTTTATATAAGTCAGGTTCAAATATTTGTGTGCTATGGTTGTTGGTTGTTTGATTGATGCTAAATATAATGACATGTGTTGACTGAACCGATTAAATTAAACTTTTGTTTGATTTAATTTAAACCAAATTGTTATTTTTAACGATTATTCCAAAAGAGGTAATTTACCTCGTTGGTTACGTTTATAATAATGTAAACGTATTAAATTGAACATGGACGTTGGATTGCTGTTATTATAGAATGTTATATCTGTTATTTGAAAAAGATGATTTTATTTGAATTAACGTATTTGGATGCAGGGAAAAACAGGTTGGAGGGATCCAACTAGATTCCTCAAATTTATTGTTTATTTTCATATCACAATTATATGAACTGTTTAACCAGTCTGATTAGATGATTGCTTTGACCCTTGTTTGTTGAATCTAAATTCAACATTTGTTTGTGGTTAACTAATGGGAAAATATTGGTTGGGGAACTAGCAACAGATGGCCTAAAAATAATTCGGTTTATGAAATGTCGATTTAGCGTCAGATTAAATCAACAGAAGTGAAGTTATAATAGTCATTTTATAACTGAAGATGGTTTTGAAATCTATTATTTTGAATTAAAGTTTATAGAAAGAAAATTAATATTTATTAATTGTTCAAGTTATAAGAAATCACTAAATGATTTTCGTAAAGAAAATTCATATGTTAATTAGATTTAAAAGAGATTAAGCAGAAATTTACCTAAAAGTTAAGACCGGTGTTTATTGTTTTTAAAGAATAATTAAATTAGGATTATATTGGAAATAGATTATCATTTAAAGAAAAATCAAAGTAAGTGGAATTAATTATATTATTAATTAATTTAAATGGAGAAATGAATTGGAAATGATTAACAAATAAATCATGTTTTAGTTGACTGAGTCAATTAAGTTAACTAAATCGAATATTAATTACTGAGAATAGTTAATGGTGAATAAAACATTTTTATAAATGTTAATATTTGGTTATTATTGATTTAATAATAATCAAGGTGGTAAATCTTGGGATTTAAATACGTTAATGGAGATTTATTAAAATATAAGTCCTGTTATAACTAAAGTTTAAAAGCAAATTACATTAATAGGAATGCAAGTTAAGTTTAAAATTCAAGTTTTAATTAAATTCTTATTTTAAATTCTATTTGATTGGGTTTATAAAATCCAAGTTGAACAGAGGTGTTATGGAACCCAAGTTTTATTAAGATATTATTGGAACGAGTTAATAATGGTATATGAATGAAATAAAGATCCAAGATATGAAATGGAAACAGAAACGAAAAACCCAAGTTTTAATTTAAGTGATAAGGCGAGCTAAGTTATTAAGATGCGGTCTACATTCGCGATATTAAATAAAAAATGAGGTTTAATCGAGATATAATCAAATGGGTTTGAAATAAACTTATCTGAAGTTTAATAAGGAATTCTATTTATAATAGAATTAAGATGTGTATATAATGTTTCAAAGATTGAAAAGTTAATAGAGACGATTAAGTAAGGGTTACTTAATACTTAAATTAAGTTAAAAAGTGAAGTTTGAAATAAGATTTCCAAGATAGGATATGATATTGAAACTATGTTTTGGAACGGATAGTAAATGAAATATATGGGGGTAATTAGTGAAATGGGATTTTTGTTGATAAACTTCTATCTTTCTGAAGATAAGAATGTTGTTAATTCAAGGTTTGAGAGGTAAATAGAATACCCCAACTTGAACGACTTCATGATTATCCAAGAATGATATGAGTTTAGAAACGAGAGTAGTCGACAGAAATAAAAATGAATGGTATTATAAGATAAAGTTTGAAATGTTTTAAGTTGAATAAGATGATTTTGAATATAATAGTATTTTTGGAATAAGAAATTAAAAGCTTTGTTTCAAATAAAGGGTTCGATTAACGATGGGAAAATTAAAAAGGCCGTGTGATGCTGGGTACTGAACCAGTGAACTAGTTTTTTTTATGGTTGAATGTTTGTTTATTTGATAGTTAAATAACCGACTATCAAATCTGGCCAATTATCGATGGTTGGTTCGGAAAGACCGGGATTGAATTTATATTCAAAAACCATTCCGACCAGCAAATACGTAATCGTGGAAGAGATCAGACGATGATCGAGATAGAGCATTTGAAGACCATAGATCTTCATAAAGCGGAAGTATTGCTTATAATCTCTGGTTAGATCCCAGAGATAAACTGTGATTCTGTCATGGTTGGAGTCTATGGGTTGCAAGGACTACTCGCTACTAATCTATAAGGTGATTCCTAGGATGTGGTAGGAGGGTTCCTTCGGTTGTTCAATCCCAGGACAACGTGTATGGACGGATCTGACGATGTGGCGTTCGAAGAGAATGGTGGCCAAATGTTCCAAAAGATACGTTATAACCTCAAGCCTCACGACCGGGAATTGACAAAAATCGGGCAGGCAGCATGACTATGTGGGTCGCACCCATTAGGGTGTATTGTCACCATCTAGAGAATATTCATATTTGTTACTTCTTTTCATTTCTGTATCTCCCGGGAACGGTTTTGTTGGTACCAACCGTAGGTGGCAATATATTCGATACATCCAAGAGAAATGAGTGGTCGGTCATGTATGGGCCGAGTTGCAAGACGTTCTTGTTGGACCCAGTGTATTCCTCTCTAGAGATACACTATCGGCAGGTGATTCCATACCTTGTCATATTCGGAATCCAATCTCCAATAAGAGTTCGCGGTTTTGTTTGTATACTATATATGTGGAGCGTGAGATGCAAGCGTTCTGCTAAATTCTATTTATTTGTATTTAGACATTATTATAATATCAGAAGAATATATGTTTTCAAAATGTTTTGGGTTATCGTAAGGTAAAAACCGTGCATATTTATGTGTGGATTTGGTCTTACGATTATCCTTTTCGAAAAGATGTTGAACTTTAAAATCAAGTTGGATGATCCCCTTAAACTTAGTGTGTTTTTTCTCACTCTGGTTTAGCAGACTGACCCGGTGTTTGTAATGCTCGGGTTAGACCGGGGTGTACAGGTTCAGGTTATGGGACACTACGAAGTTCAGAAGACGTGCTGGAGGAGTTCAGACGTACTATTATTTATTCCGCTGTGTGTTGTATATGAGGATAGATTATTCTAACTGTTCAGATTGTCTTAACAGATGTACTCTGATTGTAAGTGTTATTTAGATTTTACAATAAAGATTTATTTCCATATTATTTTATTCTGCTGCGATGTGAGACTCTGATTCTGATATGTTTCTTCTTCTTATTTCTTCTATTCTAATATTTATTTCTTCCTTATCTCACCCTATAATTTCTTTCTAATAACGCTCCGGTGTTTTCGATGCTTGAATGTTCGACATGGTGTCTTCTGTCGATTTTCAGGGTTGAAAAATCCGCTGGTCGTTACAGACGGCATAGGTACCATATATTATGCTGCCATACATAGGTTTACAGCTAAAAGCGCAAAATGTCATATTGGAAGTTTAGATTTTCATCATGATGGCTACTGACCTGAAAGATCGATCACGTAGTGCAATTCCCCACGGCTTACGTCCCAGGCATGAGAAAACGCCGTAATGCACATCCGCACTATATCCAGGATATCGAGTATCTCCGCGACTTGCGTCCCGTGCATGAGAAAACACCGCTTACTCTATCCTTCTGGGAATCGGGGGGTGTGCCCTATCCCTACCAGGTGTGTAGCGACCACACCCAGCCTATCTCTGTTGACCAAATCCATCCTCATATCGAAAGTATATGTGACAAACCGGATTCCGGCAGACCGAATTCTTTCAAAATTCAATCCATCGAGACCCGAGTTGGTTGCTTTGGTATCCTGCAGAAAAGACAAAGAAAAGAGATATGTTAGAGTACGGAAAAACACCTCACTGTGGAAGGAATAAAAAATAATATATTTTAAAACGTAGCTTTACCTTAATCACAATACTGCTAAATCAGTATTCCCAAAGCTATAAGTCTCTGTCTAATCTGCAAATGTTATGAGGAGGGGGTTAGGACATAAGTTCTGTGTGAATGAATTTAAACTACACTTCTTGAATAATCCTACATATACCGTTCAATTACACTTTCTTATTTATTAGGTTATACGTGTTATTAGCACTCAAAGCTTACACACACGTCACACCCATCTACCCCCTAGTAGATTAACCTAATATAGTGTATATGTAGCTACCCCCAAACTGAGGTACACCCCGTGATACCCCACTCGCACAGTCTCCTCTGTATCGCCACAGTAACATGCGCAGTCCCTCATCCTATGCCATAGTAACGTACAACGCTACATCCGCATAGAACCACTATCACTGTGCCACGTAAGTGTACTGACTACTATCCTCGAACTATTCGATTGAGTTTGGTTCCATCACCGAATAATGCCCTCTAGTCTACGATACACCACACAGAGCAGACATGGTTGTACATAGACTTTCCACGTACGTATCATCAATCATATTCGAATTTTCTACTGCACATAACATCTACTTGTGCACCCAAGTTCCGTGGCAGGGCTACACCAGAAAACACGGAACTCGGTCGGGAGCTTTTCTATATCTGTATGGGCCCGCCTCTAAGAGTGTCCAATGTACAGATATCCCTCGGGTCTGGCTTTTCTATGGTGGCTATGGCCCCACCTCAGTCCCTCCCTTAACTAGTAAAGACCACACGAGCTAAGCGACCACCCCTAACAAGCAAACAATCTAAACATCCATGTGGGGTCTCCCCGCACCTATCCCTTGATAGCAAAGGTTAACGATCTCTAGGGATTAGCTCTTGTCTTTTTGCATTCCTTAGGCTGCTGGTGACAGGCGTCCGACGATCTTGCTATCGTTTGGTCTTGACCCTCCACCTCCGCCTGAGGTAATCGCCAAACCACCCTTAATTCCACCGCGTATAGCATTATGACTTCCCCCTACTTGTGCAGTCAAGGCCCACCCACCTGGTAGTTCCGCGCAGACCCAACCTCTGTAATCCTAGCCCGAAGCTAAACCACTACAGAGGACTACCAAGAGAACCTTTAACGTCTCAGGAAGCCACGTGCTTCCCCTTCCAGTCCGTTGGAGCCGCCAAAATAGTGAACATGCGCTCTCCTCATGCCTTATGACACCATCATAATCTACCTAGTTGGGTTATTCATCCTACAACGTACGGACTGCTTCAAGCGCCTTAGTTTTATATGTCATTAGACCCTAAGTCTAACCATTTATTTCACGCTTGTGCCACCTCGTCAACTTTCTCATTTAACTTGGTTATTCACATTAGCTTCCTTTTTTTGGTATTCACCAAGTTACCCTTGCTTATTAATTCAATTTATACTTAACCCACTTAAGTCCATTAATAAGCCCACAACATGTTATTTTCCAATTTCATAAATCATTCCCTTTTTAGGTTACAACAACATGTTATACTTATTTCAAAGTTAAGTATACCTTATCCCACATACATACTGATTAGGAGAATAACCCTCTAAACACCAGCTCTGAAGACTGAAATCAACATCAGACTGGCAACGAGAGAATCACTCAACCCAACCAACATATATGATTCTAATTTACTTATTTTCCACTCATATAACTTATATCATTTTTAATTTCACATTTCTCCTTTCCAAACCACTTAATTTAAGCATATCTTTACATATAAGTTATCTCGTCTTCCTTATAGTTTCCTATAACTTATCTTGTCCCATAAGTTATAGTTTCCACCTATTATCCTTTCTTGCCTTATTCAAGTTTATTCACAGTAGGTTATTTATCATTCCCCATTTCTTGTCATTAATTTTAGATTTGACTTATTTCATAGTATAAGTCGTCCCACCCTTCAAGTCTTGTATTACATCTTAAGTCATAACCTGCCCTTGTCCCTATGACAAGTTTGCCTATTATTTAATTTTACATCACCGCGACTCAAGTTTATAATAGTTAATTATCATTCCCCCATTACTGTGTCATTAATTTTAGATTTGACTTAACCTTTCCTTTTACTTAACCCGTTACTTAAACTTTACCCAATTCAATTAATTTATGATACTGTTACGGGTCCCATTTGGTTAAGCATATCTAAATTCTGTTTCACATATCACACATGTCCCACTTAACCCCCTTTATTATAGTTTCCATATCTTACACATGTCTTACTACGGTTAAGTCTACCTTAATCATGTTTTACATCACATGTCTTACAACGGTTAAGTCCACATTAGTCATGCTTTACATGTCACTTATATCACCCACTTAACCCTCTAACCATACCCATGTCACCCACATGTCTTATTATGGTTAATATTTCTTAATTTATTTATAATGCCACAACGATGTATGACCTCTCACATTAGACGTTCGTTCGTGGCTGCTGGATTTGTCGGGCGGTTCCGGGCAGTCTTACACCACAAACGCGCCTAACCTCGTGTCATAAACCGTTACGCCTCTAGTTCTTGCCGTTGAGCTCTCACATTAGACGTCCGCTTGTGGTTGCTGGATTTGCCGGGTGGTTCCGGGTAGTTTTACACCACAAACGCGTCTAACCTCGTGTCATATGGGTTCATTAACAATCGTCTTTCACCCAAACCCCAAATTCATGTCATATGTTCCAAATTCAACTTAATTACATTTCATTTCTATGCCTATTCCCAATTTTTTATTCACAACACCAATTACATAATAGTTAACCAAATTTCATATTACCCAAATTATCTAATTATAGCCAAATTCACCAATTCCATGTTATTCATACCCAAACATACCAATTTCCAATATCAAATTATACCCAATATAATATAATCAATATTTTCCCAATATATATATCCCAACATTCCCACGTTCATACATATAATCTAATCCACCCTCTAGGCTTACTTTTCAAGTCACAAATAAATTTCACCAATCCATGTTATCCAATTACATGTCGTTAATATTGAATTATACCAATTCCATATCCAATAACAATTATGTCAAACTTACATAAATTCAACATTATAGATTATATTCCTCGACTGCATAAAATAGATTATGCCCAATATATGCAATAACAATTGTTAATTTCAGATTATATTCCAATATCCCCATATTCCAATCGTGCGTATTGTATAATAAGATTTTGTCTAGGTTCGAGATAACCTAGATCCAAAAATAAAAAGGGGAAAGGATAAAAAGGGGAGAACTCAAACGTAGGCATAAATAAAATAACAAATCTTATTAAATTAACATCATATTCATTATGGGGAATGGTAAACGATAGAAGCAATATTATACAACAAATATAGTTCAAATCCACTCACATTGACTGGATTGGAGAAATAAGTGATTTGTCGTTGATGTAGAACGCTGATTTAATCTTCTTATTTGATTATTGGTGAAGAGCATGAATTGTTGATGAAGAACTTTGCTTCTTGATTTGCTTAAACTCCAAAGTTTGTGAAGAACTTGCAATTTAGTTTAGGGTTTTGGGGCGGCGACCATGTTTGGTGGTATGGAGGCGTCATAGAGAATTTTTATGAATTAGGTTAGGTCTAGGCACTATTTTATAGGTGTAGAGAGTGTTTTAGAGCCCTAGGATTGACCTACAAGCCATCCGGTCCGTACAACACGTCAAACCACGTCACAGGAACAAAAACTGCCCAGATCTGGGGTAGCGACCCCCAGGTCGACCTCCTAGGGGGTTGGTCGACCCCCAGGTTGACCCCCTGGTCGACCTGACCCCCAGGTCGACCTGCCCTGTTTTGGGAAGGAAATTTCCCGCCCAGCTGCCTGGATCGAATTTCGAACTGTTTTGAATCTTCTGAGGCACATAACTTATTCATACGGAGTCCGATTTTCGAAAACTTGGACTCTATATGTAGAATTCCGAGACGAACGCAATGGTGATCTCCATTTTACTTAATTCCTGATATTTAAATTAAGTATCCTTATTTTATTATCTTCTCCGTTACGTACACTGTTATTGAACTAATTTTTTCCTTCTCTTCCATATATTAATAATTTTTTCATTGTACATCACCATTATTTACCTATCTATGCATATACACATATTTTTACACATTTTTAATTATATTAAAAATGCGGGGTGTTACATTCTCCTACCCTTAAAGAATTTCGTCCTCGAAATTCGATAAAAATATCCATCCATCAAGTGTGCATCCAATTGTTGCAAACATTGTGCACATGTGAAAAGTGAGATACATCATAGTAAAGTATGTATGCCTAATTTGGATCCACCTATATATATGCAAATCTTAAAAACTCTTTCAAAACATGATGCTCACATCCTAAATATACTTGCAGTTCTATATGAATGCAATATTTTTGAAAAATCAAAACGTTTTTCATCCAAAATTTCCTACACTCTTACAGAGTAAGAGCATAGTCCATCCAATTTTCGCATCCAAAATCCTGCCAACCATCATTAAATTCAAAATTTAGAAAAATCTAATTTTCCAAATTCGATTTCTTATGTTACGAAAAGGTGTGAAACGGAAAAATTCACCTCCTCCGTTTTTCTTTTCTAATCGTACTTGTATTTTTATATGACTATTCTATGAAGATTTCCTATTTTCCAATCCAAGTACAATCACATAAAAAAAATTATTCTCTTTTTCCACTTATCTTGGAAAAATTTAATATTTATTTATCTTTTTCTTAAGATTTCCATTTTCTTTTCCCATCTCATTTTGCTGCTTGATTGATTCTGTTGTTTTCTTTTTGATTAGGCTGGTTTCTTTCTTAGCTTATTTGACTTAATCAAATTACTTAAGTTTATTATTTTCAAATAAGCCTTTTCATTTTCGACTCAAACAGCATCCTACACAGCTACTACTATGGGCCAAGAATCTTAGGACTTATGTCACGAGTCCACTCAACAGGATCTATACACTTGCTTGCCCTTCACTACCTAGTAGTCACCACTAGTCCATGCTGTGTATTACTAGCCTATACTTGTCTTTCAAGCAACAATCCTTTTTCTTTTTCTCAAGCAACAAACCTAGGTTTCTCAATGCTTATGCATTCTATGGGAAATTTTCCATTAGTTTAATATTATCTAATCCCTGACTGTAAATTGGCAAGAAAATAACTCTCTAAGTATCAACCCCAAAGACCGAAATCAACATCAGATTGATACTCAGAGAATTTCTTATCTCAACCAATTCCCAGTTGGTTCTAATAGCTTTAACTTTATCTCGTTCTTTCTAGGCCTTAATCCTTAACTACTCCATTTTTAAAACATGGTCTGACCTTCTTTCTTTTTATCACATTCTTCTTTCAAAAAAAACTAAAGTGGTAAAACTTTTATTCTTTTCTCAAAAACTTGCTTTTGCCAAACCATAAAAACATGTTACAAAGTAAAATTGCAAAAATATTTTTCTTCCAAATCACAAACTAGAGTAGACAAGGATGACTAATGAGTTACACTGTTCCTATTTACGATTTTAGCTCTGGTTGCTAAGGCGCAAATATCTACTCTATTCTTGCACTCTACCGCTTATTTTGTTTACCCAACAAAATTTCTTTTTAAAACAATAATCAAAATTTATTGTTAACCGAATAGAGATTTCAAAACTTCTTTTCATATATGAAAACTAGCGAGCTATTTATGCTCTATAATATGCACCTTTTCATGAGAGAATTCTTTTAAAACAAGAAATCATTGTTTTCCCAATATACCTCACTTTACTTTGAAACCCATCATGCACTAAAAACATCAAAATACTTTTAAGATTAAAACTTGAAAAACTCCACAAATTCTTTTACAGATTCAAGTTCTTAATAGTTTATTATTGGGTTAGACTCACAGCGGGTCTTCAACTCACTAGGCTTTCCTAGGCACTTATGCAAATTCAATTCTCTCAACTATATATATTCCTAATCCATTTTCCACATCTTAACCTTTTCCAATCTATAAGGTTTCACTTCTGAACCCACTACTCTGAAATAACATTCCCGTTTTAATTCTATGGGATACTTTCTTTCTCAAATACCAATTCGTATTGTACACTTTCCAACCAAACCACCTAAGGGTCTTAAAAATTTCTATGTTTATTACTTTAATGTACAAACTAAATATCCCAACTCTTTCCCTACCTAGTGGGCTACTTTATGGATTTAGGTTTATATATATAATATATTTATATTTTAGAAAATACAAATACGTTCACTCAATATCTCCCTAAGATCACTAAACCGAAGCTCTAATACCAGATGTGACAACCCGAATTCCGACAGACCGAATTCTTTCAAAATTCAATCCATCGAGACCTGAGTTGGTTGCTCTGGTATCCTGTAGAAAAGACAAAGAAAAGAGATATGTCAGAGTACGGAAAAACACCTCACATCGGAAGGAATAAAATAAAATATATTTTAAAACATAGTTTTACCTTAGTCACAATACTGCTAAATCAGTATTCCCAAAGTTATAAGTCTCTGTCTAACCTGCGAATGTTATGAGGAGGGGGTCAGAACATAAGTTCTGTGTGAATGAATTTGAACTACACTTCTTGAATAATCCTACATATACCGTTCAATTACACTTTCTTATTTATTAGGTTATGCGTGTTATTAGCACTCAAAGCTTACACACACGTCACACCCATCTACCCCCAGTAGATTAACCTAATATATGTATATGTAGCTACCCCCAAACTGAGGTACACCCCGTGATACCCCACTCGCACGGTCTCCTCCGTATCGCCACAGTAATATGCGCAGTCCCTCATCCTATGCCATAGTAACGTACAACGCTACATCCGCATAGAAGCATTATCGTTGTGCTACGTAAGCGTACTGACTGCTATCCTTGAACTATTCGATCAAGTTTGGTTCCATCACCGAATAATGCCCTCTAGTCTACGATACACCACCTATAGCAGACATGGTTGTACCTAGACTTTCCCACATACGTATCATCAATCATACTCGATGTTTCTACTGCACATAACCTCTACTTGTGTATCCAAGTTCCGTGGCAGGGCTACACCAGAAAACACGGAACTCGGTCGGGAGCTTTTCTATATCTGTAAGGGCACGCCTCTAAGAGTGTCCAATGTATAGATATCCCTCGGGTCTGGTTTTTCTATAGTGGCTATGGCCCCACCTCAGCCCCTCCCTTAACTAGTAAAGGCCACACGAGCTAAGCGACCACCCCTAACAAGCAAACAATCTAAACATCCATGTGGGGTCTCCCCGCACCCGTCCCTTGATAGAAAAGGTTAACGATCTCTAGGGGTTAGCTCTTGTCTTTTTGCATTCCTTAGGCCTCTGGTGACAGGCGTCCGACGATCTTGCTATCGTTTGCTCTTGACCCTCCACCTCCACCTGAGGCAATCGCCGAACCACCCTTAATGCCACTGCGTGCAGCATTCTGACTGCCCCCTACTTGTGCAGTCAAGGCCTACCCATCTGTTAGTTCCGCGCAGACCCAACCTCTATAATCCTAGCTCGAAGCTAAACCACTACAGAGGACTACCAAGAGCACCTTTAACGTCTCAGGAAGCCGCGTGCTTCCCCTTCCAGTCCGTTGGAGCCGCCAAAATAGCGAACGTGCGCTCTCCTCATGCCTTATGACACCATCATGATCTACCTCGTTGGGTTATTCATCCTACAACATACAGACTGCTTCAAGCGCCTTAGTTTTATATGTCATTAGACCCTAAGTCTAACCATTTATTTCACGCTTGTGCCACCTCGTCAACTTTCTCATTTAACTTGGTTATTCACATTAGCTTCCTTTTTTTGGTATTCACCAAGTTACCCTTGCTTATTAATTCAATTTATACTTAACCCACTTAAGTCCATTAATAAGCCCACAACATGTTATTTTCCAATTTCATAAATTATTCCCTTTTTGGGTTACAACAACATGTTATACTTATTTCATAGTTAAGTATACCTTATCCCACATGCATACTGATTAGGAGAATAACCCTCTAAACACCAGCCCCGAAGACCGAAATCAACATCAGACTGGCACCCAGAGAATTACTCAACCCAACCAACATATATGATTCTAATTTACTTCTTTTCCACTCATATAACTTATATCATTTTTAATTTCACATTTCTCCTTTCCAAACCACTTAATTTAAGTATATCTTTACATATAAGTTATCTCGTCTTCCTTATCGTTTCCTATAACTTATCTTGTCCCGTAAGTTATAATTTCCACCTATTATCCTTTCTTGCCTTATTCAAATTTATTCATAATAGGTTATTTATCATTCCCCATTTCTTGTCATTAATTTTAGATTTGACTTACTTCATAGTATAAGTCGTCCCACCCTTCAAGTCTTGTATTACATCTTAAGTCATAACCTGCCCTTGTCCCTATGACAAGTTTGCCTATTATTTAATTTTACATCACCGCAACTCAAGTTTATAATAGTTAATTATCATTCCCCCATTACTGTGTCATTAATTTTAGATTTGACTTAACCCTTCCTTTTTTTACTTAACCCGTTACTTAAACTTTACCCAATTCAATTAATTTATGATACCGTTACGGGTCCCATTTGGTTAAGCATATCTAAATTCTGTTTCACATGTCACACGTGTCCCACTTAACCCCCTTTATTATAGTTTCCATATCTTACACATGTCTTACTACGGTTAAGTCTACCTTAGTCATGTTTTACATCACATGTCTCACAACGGTTAAGTCCACATTAGTCATGCTTTACATGTCATTTATATCACCCACTTAACCCTCTAACCATACCCATGTCACCCACATGTCTTATTATGGTTAGTATTTCTTAATTTATTTATAATGTCGTAATGACGTATGACCTCTCACATTAGACGTCCGTTCGTGCCTGCTGGATTTGCCGGGCGGTTCCGGGCAGTCTTACACCACAAACGCGCCTAACCTCGTGTCATAAACCGTTATGCCTCTAGTTCTTGCCGTTGACCTCTCACATTAGACGTCCGCTTGTGGTTGCTGGATTTGCCGGGCGGTTCTGGGTAGTCTTACACCACAAACGAGTCTAACCTCGTGTCATAGGCGTTCATTAACAATCGTCTTTCACCCAAACCCCAAATTCTTGTCATATGTTCCAAATTCAACTTAATTACATTTCATTTCTATGCCTATTCCCAATTTGTTATTCACTACACCAATTACATAATAGTTAGCCAAATTTCATATTACCCAAATTATCCAATTATAGCCAAATTCACAAATTCCATGTTATTCATAGCCAAACATACCAATTTCCAATATCCAATTATACCCTATTTCATATAATCAATATTTTCCCAATATATATATCCCAACATTCCCACGTTCATACATATAATCTAATCCACCCTCTAGGCTTACTTTTCAAGTCACGAATAAATTTCACCAATCCTTGTTATCCAATTACATGTTATTAATATTGAATTATACCAATTCCATATCCAATGACAATTATGTCAAACTTACATAAATTCAACATTACAGATTATATTCCTCGACTGCATAAAATAGATTATGCCCAATATATGCAATAACAACTGTTATGTCACAAACCCCAAAATTTCAGATTATATTCCAATATCCCCATATTCCAATCGTGCGTATTGTACAATAAGATTTCGTCTAGGTTTGAGAAAACCTAGATCCAAAAATAAAAAGGGGAAAGGATAAAAAGGAGAGAACTCAAACGTAGGCATAAATAAAATAACAGATCTTATTAAATTAACATCATATTCATTATGGGGAATGGTAAACGATAGAAGCAACATTATACAACAAATATAGTTCAAATCCACTCACATTGATTGGATTGGAGAAATAAGTGATTTGTCGTTGATGTAGAACGCTGATTTAATCTTCTTATTTGATTATTGGTGAAGAGCATGAATTGTTGATGAAGAACTTTTCTTCTTGATTTGATTAAACTCCAAAGTTTGTGAAGAACTTGCAATTTAGTTTAGGGTTTTGGGGCGGCGACCATGTTTGGTTGAAGTTTGGTGGCATTGAGGCGTCATAGAGAATTTTTATGAATTAGGTTAGGTCTAGGCACTATTTTATAGGTGTAGAGAGTGTTCTAGAGCCCTAGGATTGACCTAGAAGCCATCTGGTCCGTACAACACGTCAAACCACGTCATAGGAACAAAAACTGCCCAGATCTGGGGTAGGTCGACCCCCAGGTCGACCTCCTAGGGGGTAGGTTGACCCCCTGATCGACCTGACCCCCAGGTCGACCTACCCTGTTCTGGGCGGGAAATTTCCCGCCCAGCTGCCTGGATCGAATTTTGAACTATTTTGAATCTTCCGAAGGCCATAACTCTTTCATACGGAGTCCGATTTTCGAAAACTTGGATCTATTTCATGTAGAATTTCGAGATGAACGCAATGGTGATGTCCATTTTACTTAATTCCTGATATTTAAATTAAGTATCCTTATTTTATTATCTTCTCCGTTACGTACACTGTTATTGAACTAATTTTTTCCTTCTATTCCATATATTAATAAATTTTTCATTGTACATCACCATTATTTACCTATCTATGCATATACACATATTTTTACATATTTTTAACTATATTAAAAATACGGGGTGTTACAATATACTGATCTAACCATCAGTTCACCATCATACCGATATGTGAGGCTTGCGAATTAACGCTACACAAAGTTATGCTTTGGTCATCATCCACATGGCTCTGCTTTTCAACAAAAGCCTTGATCCATGCATCTCAGCATGTCACATTGTAAATCCATACTATACCATTGATTTTTGCCAATATATAACCTCTAAGCTCGTACGTCTCAGAGAAGGGTGTTAAGCAAGAGAATAAATTCTCCGTCACAAAATAGATATATATTTAGCAGAGATCAACGAATATAGCATAATGGAATACAACGTCAGACATACCATCCATTTGCATGTCCATTCTGGGTCTGAACGAAACCGGAGAAACCTTATTCCTCGTCCTATATGTCCAATATAAGAGAGAGGCCCTCGCATATTCAAACAATCAAAAAATACGTCCGGATAGCTACCAATGTATCCCCTTCAAGGTAGCTACTATAATCATAGGCCTTAGTAGCAACCCATCCATTCATGTGAAGAACGTCGGTCTTGCACCGTCTTCAATCTCTTCGACTGTTAGTCGTCGTGTCAATTATTCAGAATGGGTTAAACCCGGTATTTTCGAATAACTCGTGTATCTTATAATCAAGTGCTATAACAACACATCATACGCCTCATTCCAATCTAGAATATTCTTTTATTCGTATTTCTTTATTCTGGAAAGGTTCTCATTAATCTTATCAAAGATTATCACTTTTAAACACACTGTTTAATCCATTTCTTTGGAAATTATTTCAAAAGACTTTATAGTATCTTTTCACAGTCTAAACCAAATTAAGGTTTATCAAACTAGTCGGGATTAACGCCTTACCAAAGTAATCATTCATTTTATTATCCCATTCCAACCTATTCATCCCATGGAGCAAAACTGGTAATACTCCATATCTAACACCACTGTGTTATCGGTAAATTCAATTACCATTTTACGTTCAAATCTAATTAAAGATTTAACTATCGCATGAAGTAAAACTAGGGATACTCCATTCTCGAACACTTCTCAAATTTGGCAAATTAGTTACCACATTAACATTTCAATCTAATTAAAGATTCATTAAAATTCCACTTAATTTTTAATCTTCAAAAATCATTATTTAATGATTATTCAAATTTGGGAAATAATCCTGTCTTTACTGGGTTAAATAACCAATGTCATTTAAAACATCATTCACGATAAACCCAAAATCATCTTCCATCAAAATGGAATCTACACGGAAATCATAACAGTGTATAATCGATATAAATTCCCTCATCAGACTAATAAAATAAATGAACTAACGGGAAATCCTTTTAAATTCCATATATAGTATCGGTCTTCCTTTACAGAAGCTCATCTCGATTATTACCAAATCAAAATCCATTCAGTTCTAGTTTAATATATTAACTTGGAAGTCATTACTTTGGAAAATTCCATTAATCTTATTTAAAATATTATAAATTCCAAATCATATTCTTCACTGTTAATTTGGTTAAAGAACAAATTTATTTAAAACACCGTTCACGATAAACCCAAAAATCCAATTTTTTTTATTCAATATCTATTAAATATTAATTAATTGGAAAACTTCACTAAATCTTAATTCAAAGATTTATTCTTTCTCAACTGGGTTTAAAAACAGTGTTATTTAAGACACCGTTCACGACAAACCTGTAATAACCTGGAAATTCTGAGCCAATTTAAAATTTTTATTTTGGCAATTTAAGCGATTTTGAATATTTAAAATGGAATATTTTAAATAATGACGACGAGAAATTTATTTTGGATAGAATTCGAACGTATATATTTATATAGATCGACGTTAGAATATAAATATTTTATTTTAATTATAAAAGGAATTGAAAATGGCGCGTTAGTTTGAAAATTAGATTTCAAAGTTCAAATGAATGTACTGGGTGCAAAATAAACCGGATTTCAACGAAACCAAAAATAATTGAATCTATTTGAGAATATCTTTCTAACGAATCCGAAAAATTGAAATTTCATAGCGGGAATCGAAAGTTACGTCCGACTGAAAATTCAGAATAGTCGCTATGGAATTCTGGCCCTTAAAAATGGGAATTTTGCAAACGACCTCGGTTTTCGACGAAACCACTTTTGTTCGGTCCGTGATGTCAATTTATTGCTAGATTCCAAAATTCGTAATTTTTTGAATCAATATGTGAGCGTGGAGAAGGAAAACACGTTTAACTAGTTTTAGTTGATTTTAATCGACTGGAAAATGACCATTTTTCAAACAGTCTCAGAATTCAATGAAATTAGTTTTTTTAGGACCTATCGTCAATACGATGCTAGAAAGTATTTTTCGGAAATTTGTAGAATCAGTATGTGGTCCCGGTAAATTGAAATGTGCGTTCAAATTCAATATATAGAGTTATATTTTGATTTTGACGAAGACTGATCAAAACAGTCGAATCAGCCTACGATACATATCCCATTGTGTTCGGAATGGGGGTAATTAGCTATGGACGACAGTCGGTTGGTTTGATTTCAAGTTCGAAAATAAAAGTTACTTTTTGAAATTAAAAATAAATAAATAATATATATAATTCCCTTATACTCTTCCCCCCTTCTATTTTCAGAACGAAACGAAAGTTAATGGAAAAAAAGCCCTAAGTCCCCTGTCGCGCCGCTCCAGCCACCCGCCACCGCGCCTAAGGCGCCGCCCTCACCCTCCTCCTCTTCAGCTCCTCCCTCCTCCTTCTTCTTCCACACCTCCAAACCGCCACCCCTCACAAAACACCCCCCAAATCGCTGCTCTGATCGCCTGTGGCCACCAATGGCAACCCGACGCCGCCCCTGGCCATCAACCCCCAGGCGCGCCCCTCCTCAGTCACCACTTCCCTCTCCGTCAGCCCCTCTTCTCCAAAAACCGCCCAAACCTCCTTCTAACTCCAAACCCGCCTCAACCACGCCACCGAGATCCGCGACCGCACGACCCCATGAAGCCTGACGCCCTCCTCCTCGATTCGCGAATAGAAACCCCCTCCTCACATCTCCGCTGTAAGTTCTTAATCAGTTTTCTTTGCCTTATTTCATAAAGTTAATGTTTTTATTTTTATAAAACTGAATTTTTAATTAGTGAAGTTAGAATTTTTAATTAGTAAAGCTAGAATTTTTAATTAACAAAGTTAAAATTTTTGACATGTAAAGTTTGGATTTTTAATTCGTGTAAAGCTTAGATGTTGTAGCTAGAAAAGCTATTATTTTGTTGATAAGAAAAATATGATTTTTGTTTAATAAAGATTATATTTTTAATATGAGAAGTTTTATATTTTTATAAAAAGAATTGATTTTTATTTAAAGAAAGACGAGTTTTTTTTAATATAAAAAGATTAGATTTTTAACGGTGTAAAGTTCGGATATTTATATATTATAGAATAGAATAAAAATCTGAATTTTATTTTATAAAGTAGTGAGATAAAAATATGGTTGTCCTAGGATGCAGACAGTGCTTAGCAGCACCCGACACCCGTTGTCCACAGACCATGGACGACTTGTATGCTTGTCCGATGTTTTGTGCAATTTGTTTGTGATGTTGATGTGAAATAGATAATAGAACATTCATGTATTGAAATAAATTAATTATCGTTAGAAATATAATTTTTAATGTGTATGTGAATAAAATAAAATATTCGTTTACAAATCGGACAATTTGTTTATGTACACCTATTTGAAGGATAATGATTGGGACGATAAATTTTACACGTTGCCCAACTGCACAAATAATATTCAGTGTTTGTGGATTGAAACCCCATACGGGTGTTGGGATGATATTTGGCATACACTAATCCCAATTATTTAGTTGTATGTCAATCGATTGGTCGACAGACTGTGTAAGCGTTAATTATTTATATTTAATGCTTATGCAGTTGTATGGTGCACTTTGGATGATGGTTGATTATTTATCGTTGCTATTATATACATGTGTTGTATGGAATCCATATAATTAACATTATATGGTAATTAATTTGGGCCTCATTCCTATTGGGAAAATAAAGAATATTATAAAATAAAGATTCAAGTGTTGCCAGTACTCATGTGTTGAGAATAGTCATGTGTTGAAAGAAATATAGATTCATGTGTTGAACGAAATATTTTTACAATCAAATTCACATCTTTATCATATATAAAATTAGAAACTAACTGTAGGTTAGTTAAGAAGAATGGTTTCTTGGATATTAATCTGATGTTGGTTTCGACCTTCGAGGTTAATATTTGGGGAATTGTTCTCTTGCTAATTTACGGTTAGTGGCTGATGAATTGGAATGAAGCGTATGTTGTGTTTGTGTAACATTTGTTTATTATATACGCGTGTCATTCAGAAAGGCTGGGTTTATACCCATTCTGAATAACCGATTCGACGATATGTCGAAGAGGAAGATGGTGGTTGAAGATCGGAAGTCTTCACATCGTTTGGGTGATTACTGATGATCTTGATTGGGCTGTACACCCAAGAGGAGGGAAACAGTTGGTGATCGTCCAGACGTACTTGGAGATCGATGGATATGCGAGGAAAGTGCCTCCGGTTTCGTTCAGACCCAGAACGAACTTGTAAATGGACTGTGTGTTTGACATTGGATTTTATTCTGTGTTGATTGATCTCTATTAAATATGCATCTGTTTGGCGGCGGAGAATTTATTCTCTTGCTTAACGCCCTTCTCTGAGACGTACGAGCTCAGAGGTTGTATATCGATGGACATCAATCGCATGGATTGAATTGCCTGTGTGGCATGCTTAAGTGGCAAATGATCAAGGCTTCTGTTGAAAAGCAAAGTCTTGTGGTTGATGATCAAAGCACGGCCTACGTGGCCTAGCTTTGTGTATAGCGTGGATTCGCGAGCCTCACACCTCGGTATGAGTGATTAGGACCCAAGGAGTGCACGATGTTTCTTTCTAGCTACGGTGGTGTCAGTGCTTAAACCGGCTGACATTTATATTATTTTCACCTTTGTGGTTGTTGGATTCGAGGCGCCTCGATTATTTGTCATATAGGGCCGGGAAACGTGTGTTTAGGAATAATTAATCCTCAAACGTAAGGGAGGACCGGTCTTGGAGGTTCCAGGGGTTACCC
Source organism: Allium sativum (assembly GCA_030737875.1). Taxonomy (NCBI): domain Eukaryota; kingdom Viridiplantae; phylum Streptophyta; class Magnoliopsida; order Asparagales; family Amaryllidaceae; genus Allium; species Allium sativum. Next base: position 370,885,585 of record CM060920.1, read on the forward strand.
AGAGTGTGTAGTCCCGAGGCATTTGCTAGAGTGTCTCTAAGCGGAGAGGAGCTTGCCCCCTGTCTCGACTCATGACGAAAATCCAATTTCCAATATGAGATATTTCGGTTTTATTTGTAGAACCTAGTATGGCGACATTGTAGATGGTAGCTATGCCGCCTATGATTGATATTTATGATTGTATATAAAATCAGAAACTAACTGGAAACGAGCTAAGATGGGTGGTTTCCTGGGTATTGTTCTGATGTTGGTTTCGGCCTTCGGGGTTAATACTTAGGGAATCGTTCTCTTACTAATTTACGGTTGGGGTATAATTAAGAATCAAAAGATAAGATTTCGCGTATTAAGCATTCTTTGGCTGTTATAAGGTAAAACCCTATCCTCCGGCTTGCGTTGCATTGTGTGATGGGACCTGGGTCTTATAACAGCTTTATTTTTCTTTACTTAGCATTGCGCTGTTTGTTTCATGCACTGGTATTCTTGGGAGGAAACCCGTTCCGTGTTATACGGCGTGGTCCCTTGATTTACCGAACTTTAAAAATTGAATTAATAACTGTTTTAGTTCTCACACCAGTCACATGACTGACCTGGAGTTTATTGTTTTAACCTAAACTCTGGGTGCCCTTATTTTCGACACGGGCAGCTAGTAGTTTTGGTTTTGCAAATTTATATTCACAGGATCCTGATTTACAGTTGGAACAATGCTCGGAAAGCACTGTATCCGTGTATTACTTTCAATTGTGTTTTGTATTATTTTTCCACTGCAGTACTATATTTAAATCTCTGATATTCTTTGTTGTATAATATTTATTCATACTCCGTATATTCTTGTATTCTGATGGAATTGTTGTAATAAACAATGAAATGTTCTTCTGTTTGTGTTCTGATTGGTCTTGTCCTCAAAGCAATCCGGGCTTTCCTTACCGGGGAAGTTTCGGGGTTACTACAAAACCCCAAAATCCAATTTGAAATTAATATAAGGATCTGAACAGAAATTATATCGGCTTATATTCAATACCAAATTTTGAAACCAACGAAAATCGTATTGGGAATAACAATATCTGTATCTTCCAAATTCCTCAACAATATCTGTGTAATCACAGAATCCAATATCGAAATATTCCGAAGATTATTTCCATTCCAATTTATTCGTGGGAAAATTCTGGTTATTTTGAAACCATTTTCAAATCCAATTTATTTATTTCTAAAAATAATTGGATTATTATTCTAGTTGTTAACTAGTTCATTTCGATAAAAATATATTTTTATCTTTTCAAATATGGAATTTTTCAACCAAATTTTTTCCAAAACGCTTATTATGAATTTATATAATTTTTCTATATTTTTAACAACTTTATTAAGGCCCTTACAGTTGGTTTCCAATATCGGCCACCGAACTGCGTTCATAGCGACCTTTTCTGAAATTGATTTGGACATAATTCCAAATCCACCGTTAGATTTCAAACCTCTTACTCTCATTGAAAAGCTCTTTTCGATACAAACCCAATGGTTCTGGTTTTAGAAGAATTTGACGGTCAGATCTCCCATTGCATAAATTTGAAGTTAATGGTTGAAATTCGAGAACGGTCACTGCGCGTCGCGTTCTATTCAAGCCATTAATATATGTGTGTATATATATATATATATATAATATTTTGTCGATTTCCATTCAAAACGTGTGACGACCCAAACTTCTGTGGTACGAAAGTAAGGATAATCATTGGAGCATAACATAATTAAAACAATAACAGATCTCAGAAAATAGCAGAACATATAAATCATTGCAGCAGAAATGGAAATGTCATCACAAAACATCATCACAGAACATCAGAGTACGCAGTACATGATACACTTAGCAAAATAGATGTCTAAAAACAGGGAAAGAAATAAAGTCTCAATCTCCCAAAATACATTAATACTCAATATTGTCTCAATGTCTTAAGTAGTAAATAAAAAGATAAAAAGGAAAGATCCTTCATCATCTTCATCAACAAGCTCTAGTCCAGAAAACATCCCTACCTGAAACCAGTCAATTGGCTGCCCGTATGGAAAGAGGGCACCCGAATTTGCAAAGTGAAACAAACTACGAGTCAGTCATGGGACTGGTATGAGAAATCTTACTAAACTAATAATATGGCATATCACTGGACCACGCCGCTAACGCGGAACATGTTTACTCCATTGGATTGCCAGTGCATATGGTTTATAAATTTTAAGTCAAAAATAACGCAATGTTATTTGAAAATGAAATCATTATAAGACTCATGTCCCATCACACAATGCAATGCAAAATGGAGGATAGAGTTTTACCTTATAATGATAAAAAATTCTTGATACGTAGAAAATAATATTTTTAATATTATTACTAGTGTCTAATATGGTTTCAAAAATACTTCAAAGTAAATGTATCAATCCTAGACGGTATAGTACCCCATCCTACTATGTTGCTATATATAGGTTTACAATCAATACCGTAATATCGTATTGGAGGTTGGTTTTCCATCATGAGTCAAGGCCAGGGACGATCTCCTAACTGATTCGAGGCGCTTTAGCAATGTCTTAGGATTCCCCGCAGTGAACCCTTGGATACAGCAGGGCCGGTCCATAAATAACGCTTGTGGATTGGCAATTCCTGAACACACGCTCCCCGATCCTACTGGACCTATAAATTGGCCATTGGCGACCAACAAAAATATTCGAGGTGCCTCATTCCATCAACCACATAAGTAAAAATGTCGGGCCTTGTAAAAACCCAAACACTACTTCTAGCTAGAAAGAAACGTGTGCACTCACTGCGTTCCCCTGTCCCGTTTTTGACTCTACCGAGGTGTGAGGCTCGCGAGGTAACGAAATACACAAAGCTATGCCTAAATAGGCTATGCTTTGATCATCATCCACAAGGCTCTGCTTTTCAAAAAAAGCCTCGATCAATTGCATCTTGGCATGTCACATTGACAGTCCATACCATGCGATCGATAACTACCTATATATAACCTTCGAGCTTGTGCGTCTCAAAGAAGGGTGTTAAGCAAGAGAATGAATTCTTCGCCACCACAGATATATATATATGAATAGAAATCAATTAAATTACACAACATGAAATTCAATGTTGTATACACATCCATTTACAAGTCCGTTCTGGGTCTGAATGAAACTGGAGTCACCTTATTCCTCGTCCCGTATGTCCATTACGAAAGTGAGGTGCTCGCGTATCCGGACGATCAACAAGTACGTCCGGACAACTACCACTTTAACCTTTTATTAGTAGCTAGCCAATGCCAGACGTCAGTAGTTATCCTTTCGATGTGAAGATCGCCGGTCTTCAATCGCCGTCTTTAAGATCTTCAATTTAGATCGCCGTATGATTTTGGGGAATATGAGTCGAAGCAATAACAAGAATAAAAAGTAGTAAAAATTCTGGGAAAAACCAAGGTCTTTTTTTTTTTGAATTATACGACATTTGTTAGCCCTATTTTGCCATTTTTTTGTTACTAAATAAGACCACTTAGTCTTAGATAAATTATATTGATAATGATTCCTTAACCACGTTTTCCATTTATTCATTCTATACTTATGTATTTTCTTATGCTTTGGTTTGGAACCAAATAAAAAACCGATCCACTTTCATTTTGTATTTTGGACTAAATTCTTTTACTCCTCGATACTCAATCAAATCTTCTTTTATTACGATTGAATCCACCATACCTGCAGGAAGAAGAATCCACTTGCCTAGTTTCATAAATTAATATGCTAGTCGAGTTCATTTGAAATGAGTTTTAACTCGGTCTTTTCAAATGATCCTCGCATATATATAGTTTAAAATCATTTCATATCGTTAATGGTATTTAATAACAATTAATCACTATTTTTATTTATATAAAAATAGCCAAATTTATTTAACGACGCTTCGGGTCGATGGGCAGCCCTGGCGCTGTTTTTACCAAAATTTGATTTACACATATCTTGAAATCTAACCGTTGGATTTTAACAAAATTTATATCGATGGAAAGATCTTCCCAAAGCGGTCCTAAGGGTTCCGGTTTTGGGAAAATCTGACGGTTGGATCTTACGATATAATCATTTGAAGTTACGATTGCTGAAACGCGAACTACCGTGCGCAATTCGTTTAATTTTAATATATATATATATATAAATCATTGGGGGTTTCAACTACTTTTCAAACAATCACATGCAAGCCAAATACAGTTTATATTCATGTTAGAGATTTTATATATGATTTTCTAATTCTTACCAACATGATAAAAATGATGATTTGAACTAAATCCTGTTATAGTGTCTAATTAGTCCCAATGGTAACTAAATTACATGGAAAATATATATTTCTAATGTTCACTTTTTATGTTGAAACCAAACGACAATAAAAGCATGACTTTTAAATCCTACTATTTTATTTCATCTAAAATGACGATGAAAATGTGACATTAAATCTATTCTTTTATTGTATATAAAATGTCAATCAAATGCAATCTTTGATCTTATTCTTTTTGTTTCAACTAAATGACATTGAAATTATGACATTTTAATTTACTATTTTCACTGTCTCTAAAGTGGCAAATAAAAATGTAATTTTTTTTTGTACAACATGATGATAAAAATGTAACTTTCAATTCTGTTCTTTTTATTGTCTCTAAAATGACAATAAAAATGTAACTTCAAAGTTTACTCTTTAATTTACACTAACATGTCAACAAAATGACATTTTTGATTTATTCTTTTTATTGCCTCTAATTTGACAATAAAAATATAGCATTTAAAACTATACTTTTTATTACATCTAAAATGTGGATAAAGTTGTAACTTTTAAATTCGATTTTTTTATTTCTAACTAACATGTAAATGGAAATGTAAATTTTTATCTATGTTTTTATTTGCATCTAATGTGAAAATAATAATGCAATTTTTTAATCAATGTTTTTATTTATATCTAACATACAAATAAAAATGTAACCTTTTTAAATCAATGTTTTTATTTGCATCAAAATGCAAACTAAAATGTAACTTTTAAATCAATGTTTTTATTTATATCTAACATACAAATAAAAATGTAACCTTTTTAAATCAATGTTTTTATTTGCATCAAAATGCAAACAAAAATGTAATTTTTAAATCAATGTTTTTATTTGCATCTAAAATGCAAACAAAAATGTAACTTTTAAAATCAATGTTTTTATTTGTATCAAAAATACAAATAAAAAATGTAACTTTTAAGTCCTATCTTTTATTGTCGCTAATTTTAAATGTAAAAATGATACTTTTAATCCTATTCTTTTATTTACATCTAAATTGTGAATAAAAATATAACTTCTTAAACTAAGCTTTTATTTGCATCTAAAATGCAAATAAAAATGTAACTTTTTAATTCATGTTTTATTTGCTTCAAAGAATGCAAATAAAAATACAACTTCTAATTTCATGTTTTATTTGCATCGAAGAATGCAAATAAAAATTCAACTTTTAATTTCATGTTTTATTTGCATCGAAGTATGCAAATAAAAATTCAACTTTTAATTTCATGTTTTATTTGCATCGAAGAATGCAAATAAAAATGCAACTTTTAAATCAATGTTTTATTTGCATCGAAGAATGCAAATAAAAATGCAACTTTTAATAGGATATTTATTTGCATCTAAATTTGCAAAAAATGTAATCTTTTTGTATGATGTTTATTTGCATCTAAATTTGCAAATAAAAAATGTAACTTGCATACTACAATCAAACAACAACATAGGTGATGTTTTTATCAATCTATACACAAAGCGATATATTTTATATTGAATTGAAAGTTCTAATTCAATTCAATAACAAATTAATGTTTTTATTGAATTGACAATTCTAATTCAATTCAATAATATAAACAAAAATGATATTTTTCATTGAATTGACAATTCTATTTCAATTCAATCATATAAGAAAAATGATATTTTCCAATGAACCGACAATCAAATTCAATTCAATAAATATTACCGAAATGATATTTTTAATCGAATTGACAAACTAATTCAATTCAATAAATTTGACCAAAATGGTATTTTTAATCGAATTGACAAACTAATTCAATTCAATAAATATGACAGAAATGGTATTTTTAGTTGAATTAACAAATAAATTCAATTCAATAAATATGACCAAAATGATATTTTTTAATTGAATTGACAAACAAATTCAATTCAATAAATATAAATAAAAAGATACTTCATTTTTGTCTAATATACATGATTCACAAAATATTGGCAAAGAAAAACGATTTATTTTAACTTAACTAACATATACAGATCTATAATTTAACTAACAGATCTATCATACATACATACAAAATAAATAGATCAATCATACAAAATTTCATCACATCGTATAACTAGTTCATTAACATACATACAATTATTTAACAGCGAAAAAAAGTAATTAGATTGATTAATTATTCAAAATCAGAAATCTCACTGTTGGGTTATTCCGCTTTGTTTGGATTTGCAAATTTGTCCAAAATTCAAACAGCTCAGAACTTCTCCTTTTCAGTCTAGAGTCGTAGATCTCGTCTCTACGATCGCACAGGATCTGAAATCGTTAATTTTCGATGTCGTATGAATTAGTTAAGATTTAGACAAGATGAATAATAGTTTTTAAATTAAATTAATAAAATATCAAAGGAATTAATCTTCTTCTTCCTCTACACAGTACACGGCCGCAAGAAACCAAATTAGCTTCAATTTTAGGGTTCGCTTATGCTTTCGAATGGATGCACTAGAGGTTGATCGGAAGGCGGCATGTCGAAGGGCTACGGGCGGCGCACCAGGGGGCCCACTTGCGTTAGTCGCGACGACGACTATAGGGGGGTGGCGGTGGTTTTGGCATGGGTTTGGGGCGCTTTTCCTCAAAGTCTGGACCACTAGAGAACTATCAAGCCATATGGAATTCGAGGGGATGGAAAGCTCTATGATAAACTCCAAAGGAGTGAGGTCTAATTCGTGGTGGAGGAGAATTTAGTGGAAGAAGGTGGAGGCAATATCGGCCATGGAAATCGTGGGGCGGCGGCTACAGTAAAGTAATTTGGGTTTTGAAGATGAATTTTCTATTATTTATAATATTTTAATGTAAAATTTACAAAAAAAATCCATAAATCTTAAACCAATCCGATTTCAGTCCAACAGGAGTTAACCCTACCCAATAGCCCCCGTTCTGGATCCAATGGGCTAGGTCTTGTCGACCCAAACGACTGTCTATGGCCTGAAATTTTTAATTTAATATTTAAATCCTTTAATAAATTAATTTGATCGTATATTTAAATCCACCGGGGACACATACGAACTCAGAAAAATCCAGAAAAATTATTTCTGGCTTTGTTTTGGCAATACGGTCCTAACTAAATTAATTTCGTCGAATTCTGAGACTTTTGAAAAATGGCCATTTTCAAGTCGATCAGATTTGACTGAAATTGACAAAACACATTTTCGTTTGCCACGCTCACATATTAATTCCAAAACTTCTGGAAAATTAAACTTAGCAATAATTTGACATTCCGGATCCAACAAAAGTGGTTTCGTCGAAAACGGAGATCGTTTGAAAAATGGCCTTTTATATGGGCTATAAATTATGCTATGGCGACCATTCTGAATATTCAACTGGCCATAACTTTTGATTCCCGCTACGAAATTTCGGATTCGTTGGAAATATATTTTCAAACATATTTAGATATTTTTGGTTTCACTAAAATCCGTTAAATTTTGAATCCAGTACATTCAGTCAAAGTACTGGTTGACTTTTCAAACTATCGTACTATTTCTAATTCCTTTTGAAGTCAAAATAAATATATTCACTCTAACTTCGATTAAAATAAATTTTTAATTTTTATTATTTAAAATTATTTCAACTATTCAAAATTTACTGAAATAGCCAAAATAATTTTTTAAAATTGGTTCAGATTTTCCGGGTTGTTACAATCTTCCCCACTTTAAAGCTTTTCGTCCTCGAAAAGGAAATAATAGTTAGTGGAAACAAAATGGAAAATATAAGGTATTGTAATATACCTCAATACAAGAGTCACTCGAAGATGTCCACTCTGCACTTGGGATAGACTTGTTTGATGCTATCCTTAGTTTCCCATGTACAGTCTCTAGGATCCCCGCTCCACAACACCTTGACTAAGTGGATCCTCTTGTTCCTCAGCACTCGGGTTTCTTTGCCCACAATTTTCACTGGCTCCCTTCTCACTGCTAGGGTCGAGGTAATCTCCAAATCTCGTTGTGCTTCTTCCTCCACAACTAAGTCTGGATCATGAACATGCTTCCGGAGTTGGGACACATGAAACACATCGTGGACTCTAGGCAACCAGTCAGGCAACTACACTCTATAAGCGAGAGTTCCAATCCTTTCGAGAATAGGAAATGGACCAATGAATCTCGGTGCCAACTTCCCAGTCTTTCCAAATCGAATTACACCTCTCAGTGGGGAAACCTTCAAGTATACAAGATCACCAATAGAGAATTCTAAATCCCTTCTTCGAGTGTCTTCATAGCTCTTCTGTCGGCTTTGGGCAGCAAGTAATCACTTCTTAATAAAATCAACTTTATTTGATGCTTCGCGAATCATGTCGGGACCCAGTACTAACCGATTGCCGAGTTCCATCCAACATGCGGGAGATCTGCACGGCCTGCCATATAATGCTTCAAATGGCGACATCTGCAGGCTTGCTTGGTAGCTGTTATTATAAGAGAATTCAGCCAAGTGCAAATGATCTTCCCATGACCCACCAAAATCTAGGATGCTTGCTCGCAACAATTCTTCCAATATGTGGTTCACCCTCTCAGTCTGGCCATCTGTCTGAGGGTGATAAGCAGTGCTCATATTCAGCTTAGTCCCTAGCTCTTCTTGGAAAGATTCCCAGAATTTTCTAGCAAATATTGGATCGCGGTCACTAACAATGCTACTGGTAACTCCATGCAGTCTGACAATCTCTCTGAAATAAAGCTGTGCCAAACTTCGAGCTGTTCTATTGGATTTGACAGGGATGAAATGGGCAGTCTTTGTGAAGCGATCTATAATCACTCATATACTGTCATTGCTTTTCCTAGTCCGGGGCAAGCCATCAATAAAGTCCATAGAAATTTCATCCCATTTCCAACTTGGAACCCCTAGCGGTTGCAATAGACTTGCTAGCTTTTGCTGATCGCTTTTGACTTGCTGGCATGTGGGACATCTAGCAACATATACAGAAATATCTCTCTTCATCGCCTTCCACCAAAAAGTACGCTTAAGATCGGGTAACATCTTGCTTACTCCAGGATGGATGCTGAGCTTAGACTTGTGGCATTCGTCCATAACTTCTCTTTTTAGCTCAGCGATATCTGGCACACGTATTCGCCCTTGCAGCCTGAGGGTTCCCTTGCTGTCTATTTGGAAGCTTGGCGCTTCGCCCTTTCGAACTCGCTCACTAATCATCTGAATAAATTTATCACCTTTCTGGAGAGCAGTGATCTTATCGATCAAGGTAGGGGTAATAATGAAATTGGCAAGGATAAGGTTGGTGCTGGCCGTATTCTTCCTGCTGAGAGCATCTGCCACTACATTGGCTTTCCTTGGAGTATATAAGATGTCCAGGTCGTAGGGTGCAAGGAATTCAACCCAACGCTGTTGCCTCAAGTTCAAATCTCTTTGGTTGAACAGATACTTTAAGGATTTATGGTCAGTATGTAGCTCGAATTTCTCACCCAAGAGATAGTGCCTCCATATCTTTAAAGCAAATACGATGGCCATTAGCTCAAGATCATGAGTGGCGTAATTCTTTTCAAGCGGTTTTAACTGATGGCTAGCATATGCGACAACTTTGTCTCTTTGCATTAGCACCGCTCCAATACCTTAAATAGAGAAAAAAATAACATGTTAAAATAAGATTTGACATTAGAAAAATGTCATTTCTGACATGTTTATTTAGATGAAAAGGATAACCTTCTCTAGAGGCGTCTGTCCAAACTTTCAGATCCTGATTGCCATCAATAATGATCAACACAGGAGTAGTGATTAATCTCTGTTTCAGCTCTTGGAAAGCTGCCTTACATTCGGGTGTCCAAATGAACTTTGTATGCTTCTTAGTCAACTTCATCAATGGACAAGATAATTTCGAGAAATCCTTAACGAATTTCCGATAATAGCCAGCTAGACTTAAGAAACTTCTGACTTCAGTGGGCGTAGTAGGCTGCTTCCGATCTTTGATGGCCGAGATCTTTCCTGGATCTACTGAGATGCCTTCCTTAGATACAACATGGCCGAGGAATTTCACCTCTTCTTGCCAGAATATGCATTTGGAGAATTTGGCCTTCAGCACATTTCTTCGCAAAATCTCCAAGACTTCTCTCAGATGCTTTTCGTGTTTAGCAGTGGATTTAGAAAAGATTAGAATATCATCGATGAACACCAGCACGAATTTGTTTAGAATGTCGCGGAAGGCTCTATTCATCAGATCTACGAAGTATGCTGGAGCATTGCATAAACCGAAGGGCATCACTAGCCATTCATAAAATAAGTCGGGTCCTCTGAAGGCTGTCAAAGGCACACATTCTTTGGCAATGCGTAGTTGGTGGAAACCTGTAGCTAGGTCCATCCTAGAGAATACTCTTTCTCCGTTCAAGCGGTCAAGCAGATCATCTATGCGGGGCAGTAGGTATTTATTTTTCATAGTCTGCTTATTTAGATCACGGTAGTCCACACATAGCCTTAGGGTACCGTCTGACTTTGGGACGAAAACCACTGCTGCACCCCAGCTTGAGAAGCTAGGTCTGATCAGACCCTTCCACAAAAGTTGCTTGGTTTGATTACTCAGCTCCTCCTTTTCTTTTAGTGACATTCTACGAATGCAATGTACAACGGGCCTTGCATTCGAAACTAAGTCAATTCTGAAATCGATTTCTCTACGCGGAGGTAAGCTGTCTACTTCTTCGAACACATCCGCATAGTCTCTGATGATAGTAATATCCTCGATAGAAGCAGGAGGGACTTCTAGAGAAGACCAGAATTCTTTCCTATCTGTGGCTGAGCCGTGGCATGGTCATATATTCCCGAGTTTGGTTTTAACTCTGACTACTCTTTCTGCTCATAATAACTCAGCTTCATACATCGTTAGCCAGTCTAGCCCAAGTATGATATCATACTCAGAAAAACTCATAATGATCCAGTCAAAAGGAAACTGGAAGTGAGAGTAAGAAACAGACACTCTACAATATTGATCGAGAATAAGTGAGCCTCCTATCGGACTATGGGCTCTAATAGGTTCTTTGAGTTTCCTTGGTTTCAATTTAAGCTTCTTAATAGTGTCAACAGATATGAAACTCCTAGATGCACCCGTGTCAAACAAAACCGTAATAGGAATGTTCTTAATGTTAAGTGTACCTCCTAAAACATCAGATTTACCTGCTTCGGAAGAGGCTGGTGCAGCCGCTCCGTCATAGACATGTGCCACCTGAGAACTCTTCAGCAGCGGGCAGTTACGCTTGATGTGGCCTCTCTGGTGGCAATTATAGCACTCCCTCCTGTCCTGAGAACTTTGGCTAGGTCCAGAGTCATTCCTCTTTGGTCTCTTGGGAGCTCGGCATTCATAGTCGAAGTGCCCCATTTTCTGACAGTTGAAGCATTTCACCTTTGATTTATCTCCTTTCTTCTTCCCTTGGGGCTTGGCGGTAGAAGAGCTGCCCGCCTCAGGTTTCTTATCCGCCTCCTTTTTCTTGTTGTTGGATTGATTCTTTTCTCGCTCTAGCTGGGAACCTTTCTGGTCGATCTCCTTATATCTGCAGTCCATCTCGATTACTTCGGCAAATGGTCGCTCGATGTGTGCCGTCACCCTATTATGATACCTCCTCCCCAGACCATTAATAAACCTCTTATTTTTCTGAAGCGGGTCTTGGACTAACTCAGGGGCATATCTGGAAAGCTCGTCAAATTTCTTTACATACTCAGCAATAGTCATATTCCCTTGTTGGAGGTGGGCGAACTCATCGTGAAGGCGTTCAACTTCGTGAGGTGGAATGAACTTCTCATTGAATAGCTCTTTGAATTTCTCCAAAGTTACATCAGCTTCATTACCTCAAACCATAGCTGTTTCCCACCAAATCTGGGCCTGGTTTTTCAGGAACCAAGTCGCCATAAAATGCTTCCTATGATCTTCGAGCTCTAGTCCTCCCAAGATTTTCTCGATGGTCTTAAGCCATGCTTGGGCCTCTGTCATCGTCTCTTGGCCTGTGAAATGCACGCCACCTAAATTCTTGATTTTCTTCACCACTTTATCTAGATCAAAAGCACGTGGGGGTGGTAGTGGTGGTGTCTCAACTTCTAAAGTGCCTGTTCCTGCTCCTGAGCCGTAGGAGTCTCATCTATGGCGGGTCTTCTTGCCCCACCTCTACCACGGCCTCTCGTACGAGCTTTGGTACTCATTCTCAATCAGTCTATAACATCAAGGAAAGAGTCAAACTAAGAGAAACGATAAATTTCAAAGGAAAGATTTTAAAAATAGAGACATATGATAAGATGATAATGATGTAATGACTGATTGATATGTGCTATTCTACTGTGCTCATTCTAGGATATTTCTAATCCTATCTCTAATGAGCTACTCGTCTTAGAATACTACTGATTCTATCTAGATGAATTGTTCTAAAAATGTTATACTCCGTAGCTAAGGTTAACCTTTGGCTCTGATACCAAATGTGACGACCCAAACTTCTGTGGTACGAAAGTAAGGATAATTATAGGAGCATAACATAATTAAAACAATAACAGATCTCAGATAATAGCAGAACATATAAATCATTGCAGCGGAAATGGAAATGTCATCACAAAACATCATCACAGAACATCAGAGTACGCAGTACAGGATACACTTAGAAAAATAGGTATCTAAAAACAGGGAAAGCAATAAAGTCTCAATCTCCCAAAATACATCAATACTCAATATTGTCCCAATGTCTCAAAAAGCAAATAAAAAGATAAAAAGGAAAGATCCTTCATCATCTTCATGAGCAAGCTCTAGTCCAGAAAACATCCCTACCTGAAACCTGTCAATTGGCTGCCCGTGTAGAAAGAGGGCACCCGAGTTTGCAAAGTGAAACAAACTACGAGTCAGTCATGGGACTAGTATGAGAAATCTTACTAAACTAATAATATGGCATATCACTGGACCACGCTGCTAACGCGGAACGGGTTTACTCCATTAGATTGCCAGTGCATATGGTTTATAAATTTTAAGTCAAAAATAACGCAATGCTTTTTCAAAATGAAATCATTATAAGACTCATGTCCCATCACACAATGCAACGTAGACTGGAGGATAGAGTTTTACATTATAATGATCAAAAATGCTTGATACGTAGAAACTAATATTTTTAATATTATTATTAGTGTCTAATATGGTTTCAAAAATACTTCAAAGTAAATGTATCAATCCTAGACGGCATATTACCCCATCCTACTAGGTCGCCATATATAGGTTTACAATCAAAACCGTAATGTCGTATTGGAGGTTGGTTTTCTATCATGAGTCAAGGTTAGGGACGATCTCCTAACCGATTCGAGACACTCTAGTAATGTCTCAGGATTCCCCGCAGTAAACCCTTTGATACAGCAGTGCTAGTCCACAAATAACGCTAGTGTATTGGCAATTCCTGAACACACACTCCCCGATCCTATTGGACCAATAAATTGGCTATTGGCGACCAATAAAAATATCCAAGGCGCCTCATTCCATCAACCACATAAGTAAAAATGTCGGGCCTTGTAAAAACCCAAACACCACTTCTAGCTAGAAAGAAACGTGTGCACTCCCTGCATTCCCTTGTCCCGTTTTAGACTCTACCGGGGTGTGAGACTCGCGAGGTAACGAAATACATAAAGCTATGCCTAAATAGGCTATGCTTTTATCATCATCCATAAGTATCTTCTTTTCAACAAAAGCCTCGATCAATTGCATCTTGGCATGTCACATTGGCAATCCATACCATGCGATCGATGACTACCAATATATAACCTTCAAGCTCGTGCGTCTCAAAGAAGGGTGTTAAGCAAGAGAATGAATTCTCCGCCACCACAGAGATATATTAATAGAAATCAATTTAATTACACAACATGAAATTCAATGTCGGACACACATCCATTTACAAGTCCGTTTTGGGTTTGAACGAAATCGGAGTCGCCTTATTCCTTGTCCCGTATGTCCAATACGGAAGTGACGTGCTCGCGTATCCGGACGATCAACAAGTACGTCCGAAAAACTACCACTTTAACCTTTTATTGGTAGCTATCCAATGCTAGGCATCAGTAGTTATCCTTTCGATGTGAAGATCGCCGATCTTCAATCGCCGTCATTAAGATCTTCAATTTATATCGTCGTATGATCATTTGAAATGAGTTTTAACTCGGTCTTTTCAAATGATCCTCGCATATATATATATATATATAGTTTAAAATCATTTCATATTGTTAATGGTATTTAATAACGATTAATCACTATTTTTATTTATATAAAAATAGCCAAATTTATTTAACGACGCTTCGTGTCGATGGGCGGCCCTGGCGCCCTTTTTACCAAAATTTGATTTACACATATCTTGAAATCTAGCCGTTGGATTTTAAAAAAAGTTATATCGATGGAAAGATCTTCCCAAAGCGGTCCTAACGGTTCTGGTTTTGGGAAAATACGACGGTTGGATCTTACGGTATAATCTTTTGAAGTTACGATTGCCAAAACGCGAACTACCGTGCGTGATTCGTTTAATTTTAATTTATATTTATAATAGCCCGAATTTCCGTACTCTTTGATTCGACTAATAACACCACACGTCCAACCCAAATTTGCACTGAAAAACGAATCACTAGTAGAAAGAAGTTAGAGGATGAGAAATAGAAAGAAATATTAGAATAGAAGAAACGAAGAATACAAATCTCACAGCGGAACAAACAAAATATACTAAATAACATAACTTTTGAAATACAAATCAGTAACTATATATACGTACCATTATCAGAGCACAACATTTATTCCTTGAACAGTTATAAACACCTGTTTCCAGATACAACATAGTACACAGCGGAAAATATGATACTCGATAGCTAACTGGTGAAGCCTCCTGCTTCCAGCTATTCCAAGTGAATCTGAAATATTCCGACTACTTGACTGCCCATACAAATTTGGGCACCCAAGAGTTTAGGGAAAGCAAAACAAAATAAACTCTGGGTCAGTCATGGGACAAGTGTGAGTAAACTCCAATCATTTGTTTAACTTTCAAAAATCCTTTTGAAAGAAATGATAATCGTAAGACCGATCCACACATAAACACGGATGATTTTTACCTTACGATAACCAAAATATTTTTTTGATATCTATCCAGTGATATTATAATAATGTCTACATCAAATAAATAGAATCTAGCGGAACGCTTGCATCTCACGCTCCATATACAATATTAAATCAAAAACCACAGAGCGCTTATTGGAGATTGGATTTCCAACATGACAAGGTATGGAACCACCTTCCGATAGTGTATCTCTATAGGGGAATACACTGGGTTCAACAAGAACGTCTTGCAACCCGGCCCACACATGACCGACCACTCATTTCTCTTGAGTGTATCGAATGTATATCACCAACGGTTGGGATCAACAATTGTTTCTCGAAAGGGACAACATCGATAGATTAAAGAAGCAAATTGAATTTCTTTAGATAAGGGATTATACATCCTAATGGGAGCGACCCACCTAGCCATGCTGCCTGCCCGATTTTTGTCAATTCCCGGTTGTGAGGCTTGAGGTTTGAATTATCTTCCAGAACATCTGGCCACCATTCACTTTGAATGCCACATCGTTAGATCCATCGGAAATCACTAATTGATTCCCACAAAAATACTCAAATTGTTAGGCTAAAGAAGTTTCCCTTCTTTGCCACCAACTTCGTACGTTTGAAGAAATCAACGTACGTAATCCCTTTGGAAATACTCTGTCAGACACTCGTCCTTACAAGTTGTCCTGGGTCTGGACAAACCAAAGGCACCATTCTATTAATCCATCTTGGCAATTTCTACCTAGGATTCACAAAACAACCCTTGCACTTTACTCCGTCTTCATCTCTTCAACATAAGTTGATTCGTAACGCTTATGCCAACATGGAGTGGTTTTCAGATATTAAATCTGATCCCGGTCTCTCCATATTGACAAAGGAGGTATAAAACAAATCAAAACTTTGATAGTCGGTGATTTAACTATCAAAGGAACATCCATTCAACCAACGACCCTACTTCCAAATGGAAATTCAACTGTTCAACCATCAAGCAATACAGGCCCCTATTTATATAAATTCCTTATTTTGTTATCAATTCCAAATTTCCATCTTTCCTATCTTTTCAAAGCTCGATTGTCTCCCTCAATAATTGGAAAATATTTTCAATATCCTAATTTCTTTATTCGAGAAAATATCTCTTTTTCCGGCTAGAAAACATTTCTATATATTCACAATCATTATTTTCTATATTCAGAAAATATCCCTTATTAATATTGGAAAATATTCCCATATTACATTTATTAATTCCTCGTTGACCAATTCATTTTATTTCCTATGCATAGAAAATATTTCTTATTTTATTTGGGAAACATTTCCAGATTTCTTTAAATTAATGCAATGTTATAAAACATTGTTATTATAACACAAACCATTAATCATTTATTAACTAACCATATTGCTAACCAATCTTCACAATCGAACCTTAACTATCCCTCCATTAATCATGAAGTCAATCAAGTTGGGGTATAGTTACCTCTCAGACCTTAATTGAACAACATTCTCAACTTTGAAATAGTCAAAGCTCATAGCTTCAAACAAAACATCGCTTACGCGACTTTCAGATTCAATCTAATAACACACTTCTTTTACGGAAAAACATTGATTATAACAGTAGCGTTATAATCGCTGTTTCCACATATTTGATTTATAAAACATTACTTTTAACAATAGCGTTACAATCGCTGTCTAGAATTATAAAACATTTATTATAACAATAGCGTTAAGATCGCTGTTTAGATTTACAAACATTTACTATAGCAGTAGCATTATAATCGCTGTTTTCCAATTATTTGATTTACATGACATTAATTATAATGGCAGCGCTAAAATCGCTGTTTTTTTTTCAAATATTTGATTTACAAAAATATAACTTGTACTTATTAATTTCAATTAATAAGCAAATAATTAAATTTGATTCAAAACGGAAAGTAAAAATAACTACTTCCATAAACTCGATATAATCGAATAATAAATAACTCTCATTCGAATACTCTATATTCGATTTATATTCTGAACTTCAGAATTTATTTACCATTTCAGGTAAATTCAAATTTCAAATTCACTATTGAATTTATCCTTTCAATTCCTTTATAACCATTCCATTCTATGAAACGTTATCACAATTTATTTTATTTTCTGAATCTAGAACTAAAACTCATCGTTTTCTTCTAAAACGATTTCCCATTTCCCTTTTTACTCAATTTCCAATTTGGGTTCATATTTCAAATCAACTAAATTTCCTTTATAGATATTTCATTTGCAAAATATTTCCTTTATCACTTTAATCATAAATATATTCCATTTATATATAATCAAATCAGTTTGATTTTCATACTTAAAAATAATATCTTAAACCAAAATTCTTTTTATAACCTCTATTCAGAGTTTTCATACAAATCTCATTCTTATTCCAATCATTTAAATTTTCGTTTATAATTCCCTTTATAATTTGCTAAGTTCAGATCTTATTTCAAATATTGGTTTCAAATCCCATTTCCACTTTCCCATATAAATTCATATTTGGATTTGTAATTCAATTTATCCAACGATAACTAATTTACTTAATTTATATACTCGTTTAAAATCAACTTCTTGTTTTAATAAAACAAGTTTCTACCCTTTAACTATATTCAAAATAACACTTCAGTTTTTTTAGAAAAATATATTTTCTTTTTAAATCTCAAATTTCATTTTCTATTCGAGAATATTTTACGGTATTTAGATACCAAAATTCTAGGGCCAGGGTAACTCAACATAGCATAATCAATCACAGTAAATAACAAACAATAATATAAATGTTGAGGAATCTAGTTGGATTCCTCCAATCTGTTTCCCTGCATCCACAGATGTTAATCAACATTAATTTCACATAAATATGAAATATCATGGTGAACAGAATTATTTAACGATCAATGGTATAACCATATCAACCAATTCAACCAATTTATCAACCATTCAGCCAAACAACCATCACACAGTATAAAATTATTATAAATAAATCTAAAACTCGTTTATATAAAAATACAAACAAGGCAGAGTTAGTGAGTTTACTCACCTTGTTTGCAGTTGACGGTTTTGCTTTGGTTTTGTCTAAAATGAAACTGACATTCGATTTTTCTCTGATATTCTAGTAACTTTGTATTCAGGAAAACCAGTTCCAAAATTTAGACTTCATTCTACGATTCCAGTGTGACCGGTTCTGTCTGATTCTTGCTAAATCAAAGATCAGTACTGTCTCCAATTCCTTCTTCCACTCGCTGTGCTTGCTTTTGACCATGTCTTCTTACTACTCTTTTTTTTAAACAAACCCATAACCATGTTGTTTTAAACATCTGCTACCTTTCTTCTTTCCTTACCAACTATTCAACCCGCACTTCAGTTGCTAAGACATCCCATCCATCGTTTAAGTATTCTTCTGCATCAAAATAACACTCCCCTGTAGCTATTTCCAAGCACCAAACAACCACAAGCCGCCTCCTCTTCCCAATCAAAACTTTCCACGTCAACTCAAACTTCCCTTCCCAGGCAAAAACTCCACCGTTTCAACCTACATGCTCGCGCTTCCAGTCCCTAACCGAATGGCTACTTCAACTCCAGCTCGAACATGCCACCTCAACCTCATCAACAACATTACTACATCGGTTCATTCCTCACTGCAAGTCTTACAACTGTAAACACTTCATTTTCCTTGCCAACACATTCACAATCACTACCTCTTCCGCCCTTTCTAGGCTTGACACAACCAACTCCATCCTCTATAATTCACACCTCAACCTAAGACCCGATCTCGACAACCAAGCAGCCACTTTCATCAGTCCATTGACATCTCCGAACCACCCAACGGCATCAAACATCACTGATTTCGAGCCCTATCTCACGACTGGAAAATGTCCAGTACCCTAATCAATGAACTAAACGCGAGGCACGAATACGATGGGGAAATAGAGCCTCATAATTAAAGGAGACCATCTGATCTGCTTTTGTAAACTTCTCTTCGATTATATTTTTTTCTCTTTTTTTCTGTGAATTGTTTGTGTCAGAACGAGAATAAGGGTACACGGTATTTAAAAGAAGAAGTAGCGTGACGGCCACGGTTTCACTTAGCTTGGCACCCACGGTTCTTATGGCTTGGATATCACGGTATCGAAAAGCTTGATGAGCACGGAAGACCGAATAGCTTAGCCCTGTCATTTGCTTCAGCAAGCATGTGGTTGTCTGAGCATAGCTTGCGCAATTTTCTTGGTGTGTTCAGGAGAGGCATGTGCGTACTTTTATTTATTTTTACATAGAAGGCATATGACTTGTTGAGTGGCTTCGTTGGTTGGCACTAAATTGGATGGCTAAGTTGGCTAAAACTTACAGGATAGGAAAATGATTTTATTATTATCCTATATATAGTTTAAATTATTGTTGTTAGATCATGTGCTATATTTCACTGTATGCATGCTCACCTATCTTCTGGATAGCTGGTAACGGGATCGTCAAATACTCGTGTTGTATAATCTACAAAATTACCGGCGGGAGAAAGGCAGAGAACGTGCAATTTCAAATATATATGTTTATATAAGTTTTGTGAAGTTTAACGGTGCGATATTACGTAAAACTCAATTCGCATACGAGCTGCTACGGACAAAAATAAGAGTACGGTCGTGTCCAGCGAGGTACCACGATCCCAAAAATATAATAATATCGGTAGTTTAACTTATATTATGAAATCCCAAAATATTGATATAGGGTGCAAAATACTCCAAATAAAAAGTTGCATATTTAATTAATTAAAAATTACAGTAAAATTTTAAAAATTAAATTATAACTACGCCTCAAAAGAATCTTGTCTAAATTCGTAACCAATCTCTAGTTATATTACAAAACTATTATGGTCCATAAATGATTCTACAACGACTATTTCTAAATTTGATTTGGACATAAAAAAAATCTACAATATAAAAACTCAATTTTTCTCTTCCATTAGAAAGATACACTTTATTAGATTCACACGTTCCTTGTTTCACAGAAATCCGACTTATATTGGATTCTGTATATCTGAAGTTCAAAATGGAATATTACGAACTACCGCAGCGTTATGAGCCCCTTTTTAATTTAATTACAAATTACCCATTCAACTTCATTTTTAATAAATATATTCCTTATAAAAAATCATTTTATATTACCAATACAACATTTAAAATCAATTTAAATGTTTTAAAATTAATAGCAAAAAATTCGGGTTGTTACAATATTTTATATATATGTAAATATAAATCGTTTGCGGTTTCAACTACTTTCCAAACAATCACATGCAAGCCAAATACAGTTTATATTCATGTTAGAGATTTTATATATGATTTTCTAAATCTTACTAACATGATAAAAATGATGATTTGAGCTAAATCCTGTTTTGATGTCTAATTATTCCCAATGGTAACTAAATTGCACGGAGAATATATATTTCTAATGTTCACTTTTTATGTTGAAACCAAAAGATGATAAAAGCATGACTTTTAAATCCTACTATTTTTATTTCATCAAAAATGACGATGAAAATGTGACATTAAATCTATTCTTTTATTGTATATAAAATGTCAATCAAATGCAATCTTTGATCTTATTCTTTTTGTTTCAACTAAATGACACTGAAATTGTGACATTTTAATCTACTCTTTTCACTGTCTCTAAAGTGGCAAATAAAAATGTATTTTTTTTCATTTCATATAACATGATGATAAAAATGTAACTTTCAATTCTGTTCTTTTTATTGTCTCTAGAATGACAATAAAAATGTAACTTCAAAATCTACTCTTTTATTTACACTAACACGTCAACAAAATGTCATTTTTGATTTATTCTTTTTATTATCCCTAATTTGACAATAAAAATGTAACATTTAAAACTATACTTTTTATTACATCTAAAATGTGGATAAAGATGTAACTTTTAAATTCGATTCTTTTTATTTCTGTCTAACATGTGAATTGAAATGTAATTTTTTATCAATGTTTTTATTTGCATCTAATGTGCAAATAAAAATGCAACTTTTTAATCAATGTTTTTATTTATATCTAACATACAAATAAAAACGTAACCTTTTTAAATCAAAGTTTTTATTTGCATCAAAATGCAAACAAAAATGTAACTTTTAAATCAATGTTTTTATTTATATCTAACATACAAATAAAAATGTAACCTTTTTAAATCAATGTTTTTATTTGCATCAAAATGCAAACAAAAATATAACTTTTTAATCAATGTTTTTATTTGTATCTAAAATGCAAACAAAAATGTAACTTTTTAAATCAATGTTTTTATTTGTATCAAAAATACAAATAAAAATGTAAATTTTAAATCCTATCTTTTACTGTCTCTAATTTTAAAAGTAAAAATGATACTTTTAATCCTATTCTTTTATTTACATCTAAATTGTGAATAAAAACGTAACTTCTTAAACTAAGCTTTTATTTGCATCTAAAATGCAAATAAAAATGTAACTTTTTAATTCATGTTTTTTTTGCATCAAAGAATGCAAATAAAAATACAACTTCTAATTTCATATTTTATTTGCATCGAATAATGCAAATAAAAATTCAACTTTTAATTTCATGTTTTATTTGCATCGAAGAATGCAAACAAAAACTCAACTTTTAATTTCATGTTTTATTTGCATCAAAAAATGCAAATTAAAATTCAACATTTAATTTCATGTTATATTTGCATCGAAGAATGCAAATAAAAATGCAGCTTTTAAATCAATGTTTTATTTGCATCGAAGAATGCAACTTTTAATAGGATATTTATTTGCATCTAAATTTGCAAAAAAATGTAATCTTTTTCTACGATGTTTATTTGCATCTAAATTTGCAAATAAAAAATGTAACTTGCATACTACAATCAAACAACAACATAGGTGATGTTTTTATTAATCAACACACAAAGTGATATATTTTATATTGAATTGAAAGTTCTATTCAATTCAATAACAAAGTAATGTTTTTATTGAATCGACAATTCTAATTCAATTCAATAATATAAACAAAAATGATATTTTTCATTGAATTGACAATTCTATTTCAATTCAATCATATAAGCAAAATGAGATTTTCCAATGAATTGACAATCAAATTCAATTCAATACATATGACCAAAATGATATTTTTAATCGAATTGACAAACTAATTCAATTCAATAAATATGACCAAAATGGTATTTTTAATCGAATTGACAAACTAATTCAATTCAATAAATATGTCCAAAATGGTATTTTTAATTGAATTGACAAACAAATTCAATTCAATAAATATGACCAAAATCATATTTTTTAATTGAATTGACAAACAATTTCAATTCAATAAATATAAACGAAAAGATCTTTCATTTTTGTCTAATATACATGATTCACAAAATATTGGCAAAGAAAAATGATTTATTTTAACTTAACCGACATATACAGATCTATAATTTAACTATTAGATCTATCATACATACATACAAAATAAACAGATCAATCATCCAAAATTTCATCACATCGCATAACTAATTCATTAACATACACACAATTATTTAACAGCAAAAAAAATTGTAATAACCCGGAAATTCTGAGCCAATTTAAAATTTTTATTTTGGCGAATTTAATGAATTTTGAATATTTAAAATGAATTTTTTAAATAATAATGACGACAAATTTATTTTGGATAGAATTCTTGACATGACCCAAACTTCCCCGTGAAGGAAAGCACGGATGGCGTTGAGAACAACACACATCGGAACACACAGAAGAACATTTCATTGTTAATTACAACAATTCCATCAGATACAAGAATGTACAGAGTATAAATAAATAAAATACATTCGATAACTATCAGAGATTACAATAAATTACATAGCAGCGGAAAATAATACAAACACAACTGAAAATAATACACGGATACAGAGCTTTCCGAGTATCGTTCCAGCTGTAAATCAGGATCCTGTGAATATAAATCTGCAAAACCAAAACTACAAGCTGCCCGTGTCGAAAATAAGGGCACCCAGAGTTTAGGTTAAAACAATAAACTCCAGGTCAGTCATGTGACTGGTGTGAGAACTAAAACAGTTATTTAAAACTTTACTTTAAAAGAGAGTAATTCAAGGGACCAGGTCGTATAACACGGAATGGGTTTCCTCCCAAGAACACTAGTGCATATAACAAAACAGCGCAATGCTTTTTGAAAAAATGAAGCTATTATAAGTCCCAGGTCCCATCACACAATGCAACGCAAGTCGGAGGATAGGGTTTTACCTTATAACAGCAAAAGAATGCTTGATATGCGAAATTTTATCTTTTGATTCTTAATCAGACCCCAACCGTAAATTAGTAAGAGAACGATTCCCTAAGTATTAACCCCGAAGGCCGAAACCAACATCAAACCGAAATAAAACCGAAATAAAACCAACATCAAACCGAAGGCCGATTCCCTAAGTATTCCCTAAGTATACCCAGGAAACCACCCATCTTAGCTCATTTCCAGTTAGTTTTTGATTTTATATACAATCATAAATATCAATCATAGGCGGCATAACTACCATCTACTATGTCGCCATACTAGGTTCTACAAATAAAACCGAAATATCTCGTATTGGAAATTGGATTTCCGTCATGAGTCGAGGCAAGGGGCAAGCTCCTCTCCGCTTTGAGACACTCTAGCAAATGTCTGAGGACTACTCTCCCTGGGTAACCCTTGGATCTTCAGGGCCGGTCCTCTCTCACGTTAGAGGATTGGCAATTCCTGAACACACGTTTCCCGGTCCTTACAGACCTAAAATCGAGGCGCCTCGCATTCCAACAACCACATAGGTAAAAATAATATAAATGTCAGCCAGTTTAAGCACTGACACCACCCATAGATAGAAAGAAACGTCATGCTCTCCCTGTAGTCACTATCACGTTTTTGACTCATACCGAGGTGTGAGGCTCGCGAATTCACGCTATACACAAATCTGCGCCACACAGGCCGTGCTTTGATCATCAACCATAAGACTTTGCTTTTCAACAGAAGCCTTGATCATCTGCCACTTAGGCATGCCACACAGGCAATTCACTCCATGCGATTGATGTCCATCGATATACAACCTCTGAGCTCGTACGTCTCAGAGAAGAGCGTTAAGCAAGAGAATAAATTCTCCACCACCAAACAGATGTATATTTAATAGAGATCAATCAACACAGAATAAAATCCAATGTCAGACACACAGTCCATTTACAAGTTCGTTCTGGGTCTGAACGAAACCGGAGGCACTTTCCTCGCATATCCATCGATCTCCAAGTACGTCTGGACGATCACCAACTGATTCCGTCATTTGGGTGTGCAGCCCAATCAAGATCATCAGTAATCACCCAAATGATGTGAAGACTTCCGATCTTCAACCACCGTCTTCCTCTTCGACATATCGTCGAATCGGTTATTCAAAATGGGTATAAACCCAGGCTTTCTGAATGACCCGCGTATATGATAAACAAATGTTACACAAACACAACATACGCATCATTCCAATTCATCAGTCACTAACCGTAAATTAGCAAGAGAACAATTCCCCAATATTAACCCCGAAGGCCGAAACCAACATCAGATCAATACCCAGGAGACCACTTATCTTATCTAACCTACAGTTAGTTTCTAAATCTCACATTCTTAGGGAAAGGTTCCCATTGATTTTATCAAAGATAAATTCTTTTAAATTTATTCTTTAATCTTCCTTTGGATGTCATTTCAAACCATATTATGGTTTTCCAAACTAGTCAGGATTAGCGAACCACACCGAAGTAATTATTTATTTTATTTCCCAATCCCAACCTATTCATCCCATGAAGCAAAACTGGTAATACTCCATATCTAACACCATGGTGTTATCGGTAAAATTAATTACCATTTGACGTTCAAATCTAATTAAAGATTTAACTATCGCTATGGAGAAAAACTGGTGATACTCCATTCTCGCTCACTTTCCAAATTTGATAATTTTAATTATCAATTCACATTTCAATCTAATTACAGATTCATTAAAACTCCTTTTACTGGGTTAAAGAACTAATGTCATTTAAAACACAATTCAGGATAAACCCAAATCACATTCTATTTATTATCGGGTTAAAGAATAAGTGTTATTTAAAACACTGTTCACGATAAACTCAAATCCCATTTGATATTAAATACAAGTCTCTGAATAGAAAATATATCGGCTTATATTCAATATCAAATTCTGAAACCGACAAATATCACTTTGGAAATAACGATATAGAATATATCTTCCAAATTTCCTCCAAAATATCTGTATAATCACGGAATCTAATATCGAAATATTCCAAAGACAATTTCAATTCAAATCCATTCCAATTCATATATTGAAAATTCTGGTTATTTAAAAACCATTTCAAATCCAATTTATTTAAAATAATTGGATTTTAATTCTAGTTCAAAGCTAGTTCATTTCGATAAAAATCTATTTTTATCTTTTAAAATATGGAGTTTTTCATCCCAATTCTTCACAAATCATTTCTTATGATTTTACACAAATTATTGATATTTTTGATAATTTTATCAAGGCCCGTACAGTCGATTTCCAATAACGGTCATCGAACTGCACTTACAGCAACCTTTTCTGAAATTGATTTGGACGTATCTCCAAATCCAACCGTCAGATTTCAAATCTCTTGTATTCGTTAGAAATCTCTTTTCGATATGAACCCAACGGTTTTGGTTTTAGGAGAATCCGACGGACGGATCTCCCATAATGTCCGTTCGAAGTCAATGGTCGAAATTCACGAACTGTCGCGGTGCGGCGCGTTCTATTCAGGCCATTATATATATAATATATATATATTTCGCCGATTTCCTTTAAAACGAATTTTATAAATCGTTTCAAATTTGTTTCGAAAACAATTTCAACTTTCATTTCAAATTCAAATCAAAATTGAATTTTCCATTATAAATTCTTTTTACATTCATTTCTATTTGATTTCACTTCAAATCGATTCCAATTTAATTTCAGTTCGTTTTCAATTCGATTTGAATTCATTCCAAATCGATGTCACTTCGATTACCAATTGCATTTCTATTTAATTCAATTTCAATTCGACTACAATTCGATTTGAATTCATTTCAATTCGAATTCGTTTTATATTCAATTCAATTCGAATTCATTTTATTTCAATTCAATTCGAATTCATTTTCTTTTCAGTTTTTAAATCTCTTTTCAATATTCATTATAAAAACGAATATAATCAATATAAATATCATTCGCGTCAAAATAGCGCATCTCAAATCAACAGGCTTTATATTTTTCTATAACTTCGTTATTCTATTTGTCAAATGAATATTTATTCTATTCAACACATGAATCTATATTTCTTTCAACACATGACTAATCTCAACAAATGAGTACTGTCAACACGTGACTATTTTTGTTATTTAATATATTTTATAAAATTATGATTTCTATCGTTAAATTTTTAAGCAGACTCCAACCGTAAATTAGTAAGAGAACGATTCCCTAAGTATTAACCCGGAGGCCGAAACCAACATCAGATCAATACCCAGGAGACCACTCATCTTGTCTACTTTCCAGTCAGTTTCTAATTTTATATATGATAAAGATGTAAATTTTATTGTTAAAATATTTTACTTAACACATGAATCAATATTTCTTTCAACACATGACTATTCTCAACACGTGAGTACTGTCAACACCTGAATCTTTATTTTATAATATTCTTTATTTTCCCAATTGGAATGAGGCCCAATCAATTACCATATAATGTTAATTATATGGATTCCATACAACACATGTATATAATAGCAATGATAAATAATCAACCATCATCCAAAGTGCACCACACAACTGCATAAGCATTAAATATAAACAATTAACGCTTACACAGTCTGTCGACCAATTGATCGACATACAACTAAATAATTGGGATTAGTGTACGCCAAATATCATCCCAACACCCGTGTGGGGTTTCAATCCACAAACACCGAATATTATTTGTGCAGTTGGAAGACGTGTAAAATTTATTGTCCCAATCAATATCCTTCAAATAGGTGTACATAAACAAACCGTCCGTTTGTAAATGAATATTTATTTATTCACATTCACATTAAAATTATATTTTTAACGATAATTAATTTATTTCAACACATGAACGTTTTATTATCTATTTCACATCAACATCACAAACAAACTTCACAACACATCAAACAAGCATACAAGTCGTTCATCGTCTGTGGACGACGGGTGTCGGGTGCTACTAAACACCGTCTGCATCCTAGTATATATTTTAACTACAAAATAGAATTGAAAGTGAGAAGTTCTCACCGACTAGCTAAACCAACACCACGACTCTTCTTATGTAGAAATCTTCGTCGTGCTCGCCTTTTGTCAATTTCATTGTCTGTAGCCACTACATATATAAAAATCACATTTTTATATTTTTGCAATGTATATAAAAATCACATTTTTATACGGCTACTATATAGATAAAAATTCTATTTTTACACCACTACTATATAGATAAAAATTCTACTTTTACAACGGTGTTCATATAATAAAGATCATATTTTTATCACGCTATTCTCTATATAAAATAAAATTATATTTATATCGCTCTTCTTCCAAAAAAGATTATATTTTTATAATTCACATATGATAAAAATCATATTTTTATTCTTTTTTTAATATAAAAATCATATCTTTATTCTTTTTATAATATAAAAATCATATCTTTCCTACTTCAAAGATATAATCTTTTCGCTATTTCATTATAAAAATCGTTCCTTTATCTCTTCTATAAATTAAAAATCGAATTTATATTCTTTCTAAAATATAAAAATCATATTTTTATAAATAAAAATATAATCTTTTCACTTTTAAACATACAAAAGACCACATTTTTAATTCGCTACATACATAAAGATCATGTTTTTAATCCTCTACGCATATAAAAATTAGATCTTTACCATGCTAATTATATATATTAACTAAAACCGGGATTTGAACAATGTATTTACATTAAAACTGAATTTTAATTAATGTTTTTAAATTAAAAACTGAATTCAAAATAAAATAGAAAGGGGGCTCGCTGTTTTTTGGCCTTGGTGCTTGGAGGAGAAATCGCTGGAGTCGGAGGCGGTGCAGTGGTCGTCGGAGCTCGCTGGTCGTGGCATAGGGGGGTTCGGGCTTCCATTCACGGAATAGAGAGAGAGGAGGGAGGTCAGAGGCTAGTGGTCGGAGGAGAAGGAGAATCGGATGGAGGATGGCGGCGGTCAGTCGATCGGAGGTGGAGGGGTTCGTGGGTTTTGGTGGAAATAGGGGGCACATGCCGATTAAGAAGAGGGGGAGGAGGAAGAGCGGAGGAGAGAGGATAGAGGAGGATGGGAGGGGCGTGATGGCCACACCGACGGTGGCAGCGGCGGCGGCGGGTTCTCCCCCCGTCATTCCTCCCTTTTTTTCGCTTGAAATGAATGGTATACGGGGGGGGGGGGGGGGGGGGGTGTTTGACTTAGCAAGGAGAGAGAGGGTTTTCTATTTTATTTATTTAATTATTTCAAAAAGCAACTTTTAATTTTGACCTCGAAATCGAATCCACCGCCTGTCGTTCATAGCTAATTACCCCCATTCCGGACAAAATGGGATGTGTATCGTAGGTTGATTCGATCGTTTCGATCAATTTTCGTCAAAATCAAAATATAACTCTATATATTGAATTTGAACGCACATTTCAATTTACCGGGGCCACATACTAACTAGAACAATTCCCTAAAAATATTTTCTAGCTTCGTATTGACGATACGGTCCTAACAAAACTAATTTCATCAAATTCTGAGACTGTTAGTAAAATGGTCATTTTCCAGTCGATTAATATCAACTGAAACTGGTCAAAACACGTTTTCCTTTGCCACGCTCACATATTGATTCGAAAAATTATGAATTTTGAAACCTAGCAATAATTTGACATCATGGATCAAACAAAAGTTGTTTCATCGAAAACCGAGGTCGTTTGCAAAATTCCCATTTTTAAGGGCCGGAATTCCATAGCTACTATTCTGAATTTTCAACTGGACATAACTTTTTATCCCCGCTATAAAATTTCAATTTTTTGGATTCGTTGGAAAGATATTCTCAAATAGATTCTAATATTTTTGGTTTCACTGAAATCCGGTTTATTTTGCACCTGGTATGTTCATTTGAAATTTGAAATCGAATTATCGAACTACCGCGCCATTTTCAATTCCTTTTATAATTAAAACAAAATATTTATATTCTAACGACGATCCATATAAATATATATGTTCGAATTCTATTCAAAATAAATTTCTCGTCGTTATTAAAATAATTCATTTTAAATATTCATAATTCATTAAAATTGCCAAAATAAAAATTTTAAATTAGCTCAGATTTTCCGAGTTGTTACAATTCGAACGTATATATTTATATAGATCGTCGTTAGAATATAAATATTTTATTTTAATTATAAAAGGAATTGAAAATGGCACGGTAGTTTGAAAATTCGATTTCAAAATTCAAATGAGTGTGCAGGATGCAAAATAAACCGAATTTTAGCGAAACCAAAAATATTTGAATCTAATTGAGAATATCTTTCCAACGAATCGGAAAAATCAAAATTTCATAGCGGGAATCAAAAGTTATGTCAAGTTGAAAATTCATAATTGTCGCTATGGAATTCTGGCCCTTAAAAATTGGAATTTTGCAAATGACCTCGGTTTTCGACGAAACCACTTTTGTTGGATCCGTGATGTCAAATTATTGCTAGGTTTCAAAATTCGTAATTTTTCGAATCAATATGTGAGCGTGGCGAAGGAAAACGCGTTTGACTAGTTTTAGTTGATTTTAATCGACTGAAAAATGGCCATTTTTCAAATGGTCTCAGAATTTGACGAAATTAGTTTTGTTAGGACCGTATCGTCAATACAAAGCTAGAAAATATTTTTCAGGAATTTTTTAGAGTTCGTATGTGGTCTCGGTAAATTGAAATGCGCATTCAAATTCAACATATAGAGCTATATGTTGATTTTGACGAAAACTGATCGAAACGATCGAATCAGCCTACGATACATATCCCATTTTGTTCGGGATGGGGGTATTTAGTTAGGGATGACAGTTGGTGGGCTCAATTTTGAGTTCGAATTTTAAAGTAACCTTTTAGAGAATAAAATAATATATATCTCTCCTCCCTCTTTAGAGATAACGGTTAACGCCCATTATAAAAAAAAGAAAACGGATCGATAAAAACCCCGATGCCCTAGCCTCTCGCCCTCCAAATCCACGCCGCCCCGTCCACCGTCCTGCCAGCGCCCCCAAGCATCGACGCCGCCGCCCCTGGTGATCCTTCCCGTCAACTCCTCCCTCCTCTCGAAGCCCCGCCGCGAACCAAACTACCGCCGCACCACCAAACCCCAAATCGATTTGACAGCCACCGTGGACCCCTAGCCCGACGCGCCACCACCCAGAGGCCAGCCTGCTGCCATCTCTAGCTCCCACACCATCTGCAGCGACGCCAAGCCCTTCATCTCCTGTCGACAGTCCAAAATTAGGTTTTAGGTGAGTTTTCTTTTTCATTTTTAGTTCATCTAAATTCTGAAATTAAATAAAATCAGTTTTATTATATAAATAACATTATAATGTTATGATTTTTAAGTGGTATAAAAACCGATTTTTAGGTGGTATAAAAACTGATTTTTAAGGATAAAAAGTTGAGATTTTTATTATAAAAAGATTTGATTTTTTACTTTAGAAAAGATATGATTTTAAGTAAGAAAAGGGTATGATTTTGTATGAGGAGAGTTGAGATTTTTGTACGAGAAAAGATTATATTTTAAATATTAGATAGATTATACTTTTAGATATAGAAAGGTTATATTTTTAAGAATGAAGATGTGATTTTTTTTAAAGGCTAAAAGATATGATTTTTATATGAGTAGCGAATCAAAATAGGATTTTTGTATGATCGAGAATATAAAAATATAATCTTTTCTATACATGTAGCGTTATAAAATTATAATTTTTATTATGGACAGCGGGGCAAGGACTACATTAGAATTTCAAACCGATCCAGACAGTTCAGCAGTTCAAAAGTAAAGCATGGCGGAGTGGAACCCTCTGTGAGAACTTCTCACTTTAAATCTTCTTTTCTAGTTAAAAATATATACTAGGATGCAGACGGTGTTTAGTAGCACCCGACCTTGTCGTCCACAGACCATGGATGTCTTGTATGTTTGATTGTTTGTTGTGATGAAAATTGATTGTGTGATGTGAAATAAAATAAAATATTTATATAGTTAAAAATATTTTATCGTTAAAAATATTTTATCGTTAAAAATATAATTTTTAACGTGAATGTGAATAAATATATATTCATTTATAAACCGGATGGTTTGTTTATGTACACCTATTTGAAGGATATTGATTAGGACGATAAATTTTACACCTCGCCCAACTGCACAAATAATATTCGGTGTTTGTGGATTGAAACCCCACACGGGTGTTGGGATGATATTTGGCGTATACTAATCCCAATTAATTAGTTGTATGTCGATCGATTGGTCGACAGACTGTGTAAGCATTAATTATTTATATTTAATGCTTATGCAGTTGTGTGGTGCACTTTGGATGATGGTTGATTATTTATCGTTGCTATTATATACGTGTGTTGCATGGAATCCATAAAATTAACATCATATGGTAATTGATTGGGCCTCATTCCAATTGGGAAAATAAAGAATATTATAAAATAAAGATTCATGTGTTGAATAGAATAAATAGTCATGTGTTGACGATGCTCATATGTTGAGAATATTCATATGTTGAAACTTATCATGTGTTGAACGAAATATTTTAATAGTAAAATTTACATCTTTATCATATATAAAATTAGAAACTAACTGGAAAATAGATAAGATGAGTGGTCTCCGGGGTATTGATCTGATGTTGGTTTCGGCCTTCGGGGTTAATATTTAGGGAATCGTTCTCTTACTAATTTACGGTTGGAGACTGATTAAAAGAATTAAACGATAGAAATCAAAATTTTATAAAATATATTAAATAACAAAAAAAGTCATGTGTTGACAGTACTCATGTGTTGAGAATAGTCATGTGTTGAAAGAAATATAGATTCATGTGTTAAATGGAATAAATATTCATTTGATGAATGGAATAACGAAGTTACAGAAAAATATAAAGCCGTGTTGATTAGAGATGCGCTATTTTGACGCGAATGATATTTATATCGGTTATATTCATTTTTAAATGATTATAGAAAAGGAAATGATTTCAAAATATAACGTTTTGAAAATATTATCATTTGTATATCGATGATGTGGAATATTCAATTTTGATTCGAAATTGAATATGAAGTTGAAATCATTTCGAAAACGAATTTAAAACGATTTATTAAATATGTTTTAAAAGGAAATCGACGAAATATATATATATATATATAATATATATATTATATATATATAATGGCCTGAATAGAACGCGCCATGCAGCGGCAGTTCGTGAATTTCGACCATTGACTTCGAATGGACATTACGGGAGATCCGACCGTCGGATTCTCCTGGAACCCGAACCGTTGGGTTCGTATCAAAAAGAGCTTTTCAATGAATATTCGAAATCTGAGATCTAACGGTTGGATTTGGAATTATGTCCAAATCAAATTTGGAGAAGGTCGTTGTAAGTGCAGTTCGATGGCCGTTGATGGAAATCGACTGTACGGGCCTTGATAAAATTATTAAAAATATCAATAATTTGTGTAAAATCATAAGAAATGATTTGTGAAGAATTGGGATGAAAAACTCCGTATTTGAAAAGATAAAAATAGATTTTTATCGAAATGAACTAGTTTTGAACTAGAATTATAATTCTATTTATTTTTAAAATAAATAAAGTGGATTTGAAATGGTTTTAAAAGTAACCAAAATTTCCAATAATTGAATTGGAATGGATTTGAATCAAAATTGTCTTTGGAATATTTCGATGTTGGATTTCGTGATGAAACATATATTGTTATGGAAATTTGAAAGATATATTTATATTGTTATTTCCAATACGATATTTTTTGGTCGTAGAATTTGATATTGAATATAAGCCGATATATTTTCCATTCAGAGCCTTGTATTTAATATCAAACGTGATTTGGGTTTGTCGTGAATGGTGTCTTCATTAACACTGTTCTTAAACCCAGTTGAGAAAAGATTGAATCATTTAGATTTAATGAAGTGTACCAATTAAATAATATTAATTGGAATTGAATTTAAATTGGTTTTTGGTCGTGAGCGGTGTTCTGAATAACACCTGTTCTTTAACCCGATCAACAATGGGAAAGTAATTTTGGGTTTATCGTGAATCGTGTTTTAGACGACATTGGTTCTTTAACCCAGTTAAAGACAGGATATTGATTTTTGAGAAGATTAAAACTAAGTGGATTTTTAATGAATCTTTAATTAGATTAAAGTGATCGAACGGAGTATCACCAGTTTTGCTCCAAATCAATAGTTAAATCTTTAATTAGATTTGAACGTGAAATGGTAATTAATATTTACTGATAACACCGTGGTGTTAGATATGGAGTATTACCAGTATTGCTCCATGGGATAAATAGGTTGGGATTGGGAAATAAAATAAATAATTACTTCGGTGTGGTTCGCTAATCCCGACTAGTTTGGAAAACCTTAACATGGTTTGAAATGTTATCCAAAGGAAGATTAAAGAATAGATTTAGAAAAAATTATCTTTGATAAGATTAATGGGAACCTTTCCCTAAGAATGTGAAATTTAGAAACTAACTGTAGGTTAGCTAAGAAGGATGGTTTCCTGGGTATTGATGTGATGTTGGTTTCGGCCTTCGGGGTTAATATTTGGGGAATTGTTCTCTTGCTAATTTATGGTTAGTGACTAATGAATTGGAATGAGGCGTATGTTGTGTTTGTGTAACATTTGTTTATTATAAACGCGGGTTATTCGGAAAGGTCGGGTTTATACCCATTCTGAATAACCAATTCGACGATATGTCGAAGATGAAGACGGTGGTTGAAGACCGGAAGTCTTCACATCGTTTGGGTGATTACTGATGATCTTGATTGGGCTGTACACCCAAGAGGAGGGAATCAGTTGGTGATTGTCCAGACGTACTTGGAGATCGATGGATATGCGAGGAAAGTGCCTCCGGTTTCGTTCAGACCCAGAACGAACTTGTAAATGGACTGTGTGTCTGACATTGGATTTTATTCTGTGTTGATTGATCTCTATTAAATATACATCTGTTTGGCGGCGGAGAATTTATTCTCTCGCTTAACGCCCTTCTCTGAGACGTACGAGCTCAGAGGTTGTATATCGATGGACATCAGTTGCATGGAGTGAACTGCCTGTGTGGCATGCCTAAGTGGCAGATGATCGAGGCTTCTGTTGAAAAGCAAAGTCTTGTGGTTGATTATCAAAGCACGGCCTTTGTGGCCAGCTTTGTGTATAGCATGAATTCGCGAGCCTCACACCTCCGTATGAGTCAAAAACGGGATAGTGACTGCAGGGAGAACACGATGTTTCTTTCTAGCTAGAGGTAGTGTAAGTGCTTAAACTGGCTGACATTTATATTATTTTTACCTATGTGGTTTTTGGAATGCGAGGTGCCTCGATTATAGGTCTATAAGGATCGGGAAATGTGTGTTCAGGAGTTGCCAATCCTCAAACGTAAGAGAGGACCGGCCCTGAAGATCCAAGGGTTACCAGGGAGAGTAGTCCTGACGGAAATCCAATTTCCAATACGAGATATTTCGGTTTTATTTGTAGAGCCTAGTATGGCGACATAGTGGGATGGGGCACTTGTGCCGTCTATGATTGAAAATGTTTTGACACTATACATTTATAATAGTATCAAATGATTTGTTTTAAACGTACCAAGTATGTTTGGCTGTTATAAGGTAAAACCCTATCCTCTAGCTTGCGTTGCATTGTGTGATGGGACCTGGGTCTTATAATAGCTTCATTTTTCTAAAAATCATTGCGTTGTTTATTCTATGCACTGGTGTTCTTGGGAGGAAACCCATTCCGTGTTATACGGCGTGGTCCCTGGAATTACTCTCTTTTAAAGTAAAGTTTTAACTAACTGTTTTAGTTCTCACACCAGTCACATGACTGACCTGGAGTTTATTGTTTTAACTTAAACTCTGGGTGCCCTTATTTTCGACACGGGCAGCTAGTAGTTTTGGTTTTGCTTCACAGGATCCTGATTTACAGCTGGAACAATGCTCGGAAAGCTCTGTATCCGTGTATTACTTTCAGTTGTTTTTTGTATTATTTTTCCGCTGCTATGTAATTTAAATCTCTGATATTTTTCATGTAATATTTATTCATGTTCTGCATATTCTTGTATTCTGATGGAATTGTTGTAATAAACAAGGAAATGTTCTTCTGTTTGCGTTCCGATGTGTGTTGTTCTCAACGCCATCTGTGTTTTCCTTCACGGGGAAGTTCGGGTCGTGTCAGTTTGGTATCAGAGCTTTGGTTTACAGAGCTCGAGAACAAGACACATTAGAACCAAATGAAAGAATTCATCAGAGATTGGATTAGTAATATCCAATGAGAATAACTCGTTAGAGATGGGATCAGTAGTATCCTAGAACGAGTGTGAAGAGTATATTTTTGAAATGAAAATTTGAAAACAAACTTTGTTTTGAAAATTAAATTCAAGTATATGTATTTGAATATTTTATTTATATTGATTTTGGACAATTGAGTATATAAAGGTTTTGCATATACGCGTCATGAACGTATATTCGAAGTTTTAATATACTAGATAGATATAGAATCACACTTTAGCACGCCCGAAGATGGTTCTGAATATTGATCGATCATCATCAGAATTTATGTTCGAGTTTCGAAGGTGTGATATCTATATATTTCCATTAGACTTGTGTGAGAACCAAAACTAGATAGATTTATTGTTGTGATTTGGCATCAAAAACATGATTTTCTGTATATATATCAAAGTTATGAATTTGAAACATTAATCCACTAATTGATTGATGGTTAGGTTGTTTGTTTATTGGTTTGATAATTTTGAACCATTATGCCAAATTGAACCGATTATTGAACTATATTGAAAATTATTTGCAATTGCATGCATATACATGTACTTACATTGAACAGGTCATAGCAAGGAGGCTAGAGCAGAAGAGTAAAATTGTTTGTCCAATAAATAGGTACATGTTTACAAATTTCTTGGGTTTTGGATGATTTTATGAGCCAATTGGCTAGCCACTTAGCTTGTTCCTTTTCTTTTGGATTGATGAGGGCCATGGGAGGCTATCTGAAATATCCCGAAGTCCCCGGTGCAGGGGAGGCTATGGCGAAATTTTTCGAAAATTTAGGGCGTTAGCCAAATTTTTGAAGAATTTGAAAAGTTCTTAGAAACTGAAAAGTTGTAGAACTTAAGCCATAATGAAAATAATGAAAGTTGAGTTGATTAGTTAAACAACTTTCGGCTTCGTTCCTTTTCGGGGACGAAAAGTTTTAAGTGGGGGAGATTGTAATAACCCGAAAATTCTGAGCCAATTTAAAATTTTTATTTTTACGAATTTAATGAATTTTGAATATTTAAAATGAATTATTTTAAATAATAATGACGAGAAATTTATTTTGGATAGAATTCGAACGTATATATTTATATAGATCGTCGTTAGAATATAAATATTTTATTTTAATTATAAAAGGAATTGAAAATGGCGCGGTAGTTTGAAAATTCGATTTCAAAATTCAAATGAATGTACAGGATGCAAAATAAACTGGATTTTAGCAAAACCAAAAATATTTGAATCTAATTGAGAATATCATTCCAACGAATCCGAAAAATCAAAATTTCATAGCGGGAATCAAAAGTTATGTCCAGTTGAAAATTCAAAATAGTCGCAATGGAATTCTGACCCTTAAAAATGAGAATTTTGCAAATGACCTCGGTTTTCGACGAAACCACTTTTGTTGGATCCGTGATGTCAAATTATTGCTAGGTTTCAAAATTCGTAATTTTTCGAATCAATATGTGAGCGTGGCAAAGGAAAACGCGTTTGACTAGTTTTAGTTGATTTTAATCGACTGAAAATGGTCATTTTTCAAACGGTCTCAGAATTTGATGAAATTAGTTTTGTTAGGACCGTATCGTCAATGCGAAGCAAGAAAATATTTTTTAGAGTCCGTATGTGGCCTCAGTAAATTGAAATGCGCGTTCAAATTCAATATATAGAGCTCTAAGTTAATTTTGATGAAAACTAATCGAAACGATCGAATCCGCCTACGATACATATCCCATTGTGTTCGGGATGGGGGTATTTAGCTAGGGATGATAGTTGGTGGGCTCAATTTTGAGTTCGAATTTTAAAGTAACCTTTTAGAGAATAAAATAAAATAATATATATCTCTCCTCCCTCTTTAGAGATAACGGTCAACGCCCATTATATAAAAAAAACGAATCGAAAAAAACCCCGATTCCCTAGCATGTCGCCCTCCAAATCCGCGTCGCCCCGTCCACCATCCGTCCAGCACCCCCAAGCATCGACGCCGCCGCCCCTGGTGATCCTCCCCATCAGCTCCTCCCTCCTCTCGAAGCCCCGCCGCGAACCCAAACTGCCACCGCCCCCCCAAACCCCCAAATCGATTTGACAGCCACCGTGGTCCCCTAGCCTGACGCACCACCACCCAGAGGCCAGCCCGCCGCCATCTCCAGCTCCCACACCATCTGCAGCGACGCCAAGCCCTTCACCTCTTGTCGGCAGTCCAAAATTAGGTTTTAGGTGAGTTTTTTTTCATTTTTAGTTCATTTAAATTCCGAAATTAAATAAAATCAGTTTTATTATATAAATAACATTATAAAGTTATGATTTTTAAGTGGTATAAAAACTGATTTTTAGTTGGTATAAAAACTGATTTTTAAGGATAAAAAGTTGAGATTTTTATTATAAAAAGATTCGATTTTTACTTTAGAAAAGATATGATTTTATGTAAGAAAAGGGTATGATTTTGTATGAGGAGAGTTGAGATTTTTGTATGAGAAAAGATTATATTTTTAATATTAGAAAGATTATACTTTTAGATATAGAAAGGTTATATTTTTAAGATATGAAGATGTGATTTTTTTTTTAAAGGCTAAAAGATATGATTTTTATATGAGTAGCGAATCAAAAATAGGATTTTTATATGATCAAAATATAAAAATATAATCTTTTCTATACGTGTAGCGTTATAAAAATATAATTTTTATAATGGACAGCGGGGCAAGGACTGCATTAGAATTTCAAACCGATCCAGATGGTTCAGCAGTTCAAAAGTAAAGCACGTCGGAGTGGAACCCTCTGTGAGAACTTCTCACTTTAAATCTTCTTTTCTAGTTAAAAATATATACTAGGATGCACACGGTGTTTAGTAGCACCCGACACCCGTCGTCCACAGACCATGGATGGTTTGTATGTTTGATTGTTTGTTGTGATGAAAATTGATTATGTGATGTGAAATAAAATAAAATATTTATATAGTTAAAAATATTTTATCGTTAAAAATATAATTTTTAACGTGCATGTGAATAAATAAATATTCATTTACAAACCGGATGGTTTGTTTATATACACCTATTTGAAGGATACTGATTGGGACGATAAATTTTACACGTCGCCCAACTGCACAAATAATATTCGGTGTTTGTGGATTGAAACCCCACACAGGTGTTGGGATGATATTTGGCGTACACTAATCCCAATTATTTAGTTGTATGTCGATCGATTGGTCGACAGACTGTGTAAGCATTAATTATTTATATTTAATGCTTATGCAGTTGTGTGGTGCACTTTGGATGATGGTTGATTATTTATCATTGCTATTATATACATGTGTTGTATGGAATCCATATAATTAACATTATATGGTAATTGATTGGGCCTCATTCTAATTGGGAAAATAAAGAATATTATAAAATAAAGGTTCATGTGTTGAATAGAATAAATAGTCATGTATTGACGATGCTCATGTGTTGAGAATATTCATGTGTTGAAACTTATCATGTGTTGAACGAAATATTTTAACAATAAAATTTACATCTTTATCATATATAAAATTAGAAACTAACTGGAAAATAGATAAGATGAGTAGTCTCCTGGGTATTGATTTGATGTTGGTTTCGGCCTTCGGGGTTAATATTTAGGGAATCGTTCTCTTACTAATTTACGGTTGGAGTCTAATTAAAAGAATTAAACGATAGAAATCAAAATTTTATAAAATATATTAAATAACAAAAAAAGTCATGTGTTGACAGTACTCATGTGTTGAGAATAGTAATATGTTGAAAGAAATATAGATTCATGTGTTGAATGGAATAAATATTCATTTGTTGAATGGAATAACGAAGTTATTGAAAAATATAAAGCCGTGTTGATTAGAGATGCGCTATTTTGACGCGAATGATATATATATCGGTTATATTCGTTTTTAAATGACTATAGAAAATGAAATGATTTCAAAATATAACATTTTGAAAATATTATCATTTGTATATCGATGATGTGGAATATTCAATTTTGATTCGAAATTGAATATGAAGTTGAAATCGTTTCGAAAACGAATTTAAAACGATTTATAAAATACGTTTTAAAAGGAAATCGACGAAATATATATTATATATATATATATATATAATGGCCTGAATAGAACGCGCCACGCAGCGGCAGTTCGTGAATTTCGACCATTGACTTCGAATGACATTACGGGAGATCCGACCGTCGGATTCTCCTGAAACCCGAACCGTTGGGTTCGTATCAAAAAGAGCTTTCCAATGAATATTCGAAATATGAGATCTAACGGTTGGATTTGGAATTATGTCCAAATCAAATTTGGAGAAGGTCGTTGTAAGTGCAGTTCGATGGCCGTTGATGGAAATCGACTGTACGGGCCTTGATAAAATTATTAAAAATATCAATAATTTGTGTAAAATCATAAGAAATGATTTGTGAAGAATTGGGATGAAAAACTCCGTATCTGAAAAGATAAAAATAGATTTTTATCGAAATGAACTAGTTTTGAACTAGAATTATAATTCCATTTATTTTTAAAATAAATAAAGTGGATTTGTAATGGTTTTAAAAGTAACCAAAATTTCCAATAATTGAATTGGAATGGATTTGAATCAAAATTGTCTTTGGAATATTTCGATGTTGGATTTCGTGATGAAACAGATATTGTTATGGAAATTTGAAAGATATATTTATATCGTTATTTCCAATACGATATTTTTTGGTCGTAGAATTTGATATTGAATATAAGCCGATATATTTTCCATTCAGAGCCTTGTATTTAATATCAAACGAGATTTGGGTTTGTCGTGAATGGTGTCTTCATTAACACTGTTCTTAAACCCAGTTGAGAAAAAGATTGAATCTTTCTATTTAGATTTAATGAAGTGTACCAATTAAATAATATTAATTGGAATTGAATTTAAATTGGTTTTTGGGTTTATCGTGAGCAGTGTTCTGAATAACACCTATTCTTTAACCCGATCAACAATGGGAAAGTGATTTTGGGTTTATCGTGAATCGTGTTTTAGACGACATTGGTTCTTTAACCCAGTTAAAGACATGATATTGATTTTTGAGAAGATTAAAACTAAGTGGAGTTTTAATGAATCTTTAATTAGATTAAAGTGATCGAGAATGGAGTATCACCAGTTTTGCTCCAAAGCAATAGTTAAATCTTTAATTAGATTTGAACGTGAAATGGTAATTAATATTTACCGATAACACCGTGGTGTTAGATATGGAGTATTACCAGTATTGTTTGCACTTTTATTTCAAAAACACTACTCTTCACACTCGTTCTAGTATACTACTGATCCTATCTCTAACGAGTCATTCTTGTTGGATATTACTAATCCAATCTCTGATGAATTCTTTCGTATGGTTCTAAGTGTCTTGTTCTCTAGCTTTGTAAACCAAAGCTTTGATACCAACTGTAAAAACCCGTAACTTCCCCGATGAGGAAAGCGCGTATAGTTCGAGAACAACACACAAAGGAACGCAGGCGGAAGAACATTTCATTGTTTATTACAACAATTCATCAGATTACAAGAATATACAGAGTATAAATGAATATTACACAGAAATATCAGTGATTTAAATTACATTTAAATACATAGAAGCGGAAAATAATACAATACACAACTGAAGGAGATATACGGATACAAAGCTTTCCGGATATCGTTCCAGCTGTAAACCAGGATCCTGTGAATATAAATCTGCAAAACCAAAACTACTAGCTACCCGTGCGGAAAATAGGGGCACCTAGAGTTTAGGTTAAAACAATAAACTCCAGGTCAGTCATGGGACTGGTGTGAGAACTAAAACATTTATCTAAAACTTTACTTTAAATCAGATATGTCAAGGGACCACGCCGTATAACACGGAACGGGTTTCCTCCCAAGAATAACAGTGCATATAACAAAACATTGCAATGCTTTTTGAAAAAATGAAGCTATTATAAGACCCAGGTCCTATCACACAATGCAACGCAAGCCGGAGGATAGGGTTTTTACCTTATAATAGCCAAGAATGCTTGATACGTTTAAAACAAATCATTTGATACTATTATAAGTGCATAGTGTATAAAAAAACTTCAAATCATAAGTATCAATCATAGGCGACATGAGCGTCCCATGCCACTATGTCGCCATATATAGGTTTACAAATAAAACAGCAAAGTCACATATTTGGAAATTGGGTTATCATTTATGGTATGAACCGAGGCTAGGGATCGTCCTCACCGATTCGAGACAATCTATCCCATGTCTCAGGAACAGCCGCAACTGCCCCATGGATCGTCAGGGCCGGTCCACCGATGTGGATTATTATGCCTGAACAATACGTCTCCCCGCCCTATGGGGCGTAGGTGAGCCAACTAAATGACTCCATCGGACACGGATTGTCCGATTAAACCGAGGCGCCTCGCAACAGCAACAACCACATAAGTCAAACTCGTCAGGGCGTGTAAAACCACTGACGCCACTTCTAACTAGAAGGAAACGCATGCCCTCCCTGAGGTCCTCTCTCGTTTTTGGTTCATACCGGGTGTGAAACTCGCGAAGTAAACGTTACACAAAGCTACGCCACAATGGTCGTGCTTCGATCATCAACCACAATACTTTGCTATTCAACAGAAGCCTTGATCATTCGCCACTTAGGCATGCCACATAGGCAATTCTCTCTATGAGTTTGATATCCATCAGTATATAACCCCTGAGCTCGTACGTCTCAGAGAAAGGCGTTAAGCAAGAGAATAAATTCTCCGCCGCCAAACAGATATATATTTAATAGAAATCAATCACACAGACTAAAATCCAATGTCAGACACACAGTCCATTTACAAGTTCGTTCTGGGTCTGAACGAAACCGGGGGCACCTAGTACCCCGCATATCCATCGTTCTCCAAGTACGTCTGGACAATCACCAACTGTTTCCATCTTCTTGGGTGTACATCCCAATCAAGATCATCAGTAACCACCCAAACGACGTGAAGACCTCCGGCCTTCGACCACCGTCTTCATCTTCGACTTATCGTCGTATTAGTTATTCAGAATGGGATGAACCCGGTCTTTCCGAATAACTCGCGTATATGATAAACAAGTGTTACACAAACACCACATACGCCTCATTCCAATTCATTAGTCACTAACCGTAAATTAACCAGAGAATAATTCCCCAAATATTAACCCCGAAGGCCGAAACCAACATCAGATCAATATCCAGAAAACCATTCTGCTTAGCTAACCGACGGTTAGTTTCTAAATTTCACATTCATAGGGAAAGGTTCCCATTAATTTTATCGAAGATAAATTCCTTGAATTTATTCTTTAATCTTCTTTTGAATTTCGATTCAACTAGTCGGGATTAACGAACGTTACCGAAGTAATCATTTGTTTTAATTTCCCAATCCCAACCTATTCATCCCATGAAGTAAAACTGGTAATACTTCATATCTAACACCACGGTGTTATCGGTAAATTCAATTACCATTTCACGTTCAAATCTAATTAAAGATTTAACTTTCGCCTGGAGCAAAACTGGTGATACTCCGTTCTCGATCATTTCAATCTAATTAAAGATTCATTAAAACTCCACTTAGTTTTAATCTTCAACTGGGTTAAAGAATCAGTGTCATTTAAAACACTGTTCATGATAAACCCAAAATCACATCACATTTCAATCGGTCCCTAACCGTAAATTAGCAAGTGAGCAATTCCCTAAGTATTAACCCCGAAGGTCGAAACCAACATCAGATCAATACCCCAGAAACCATTCAACTAAACTAATCTCCAGTTAGTTTCTGATTTTCTTAACTCCTTTGGGTCTAAGAACAGTATTATTGAAGATACCGTTCACGACAACCCAAAATCCCATTCCATTAATTATCGGGTTAAAGAACAAGTGTTATTTAAAACACTGTTCACGATAAATCCAAAAATCAATATCAATTCAATTCCAATTAAATATTATTTAATTGGTACACTTCATTAAATCTAAATAAAAAGATTTAATCTTTTCTCAACTGGGTTCAAGAACAGTGTTAATAAAGACACCATTCACGACAAACCCAAATCACAATTGATATTAAATACAAGGCTCTGAATAGAAAATATACCGACTTATATTCAATATCAAATTCTACGACCAACAAATATCGTATTGGAAATAACGATATATATATATATATATCTTTCAAATTCCTATAACAATATCTGTATCATCACGAAATCCAACATCGAAATATTCCGAAGACAATT
Organism: Allium sativum; assembly: GCA_030737875.1. Classification (NCBI taxonomy): domain Eukaryota; kingdom Viridiplantae; phylum Streptophyta; class Magnoliopsida; order Asparagales; family Amaryllidaceae; genus Allium; species Allium sativum. The sequence goes on from CM060920.1 coordinate 370,929,762, forward strand.
TCGATTCAAATCCATTCCAATATAATTATTGGAAACTCTGGTTACTTTCAAAACCCTTTTCAAATTCCATTTATTTGATTCAAAATAAATTGATTTTAATTCTAGTTCAAAACTAGTTCATTTCGATAAAAATATATTTTTATCTTTTTAATTATGGAGTTTTTCACCCTAATTTTTCCCAAATCATTTCTTATGATTTTACACAAATTATTACTATTTTTAATAATTTTATCAAAGCCCGTACAGTCGATTTCCATCAACGGCCATCGAACTGCACTTATAGCGACCTTTTCCAAAATTGATTTGGACATAATTCCAAATCCAACCGTTAGATTTCTAATTTCTAATATTCGTTAGAAAGCTCTTTTCGATACGAACCCAACGGTTCTAGTTTTAGGAGAATCCGACGGTCGGATCTCCCGTAATATCCGTTCGAAGTCAATGGTCGAAATTCGCGAACTGCCGCGGCGCGGCGCGTTCTATTCAGGCCATTATATTATATATATAATATATATAATATATACTTCATCGATTTCCTTTTAAAACATGCTTTGTAAATCGTTTTAAATTTATTTTCAAAACGGTTTAAACTTCATATTCAATTTCAAATCAAAATTGAATATTCCAATATAAATTCGTTTTAAATTCATTTCAAATCGATTTCAATTCAATTTCAATTCGAATTCATTTATATTCAATTTCAATTCGAATTCATTTATATTCAATTTCAATTCGAATTCATTTATATTCATTTTCATTTCGAATTTCAATTCTTTTCGAAATATCAGATTTTGAAATCACTTTCGATATTCATTATAAAATGAATGAAATCGATATAAATATCGTTCACGTCAAAATGGCGTCAATCTAATCAACACGGCTTCATATATTTCTATTATCAAATATTCTATTTCAAATATTTCCTTTTTAAATATTCTATTTCAAATATTTCCTTTTTCAAAAACTGGAATGAGGCCCAATCAATTACCATATAATGTTAATTATATGGATTTTCTACAACACATGTATACAATAACAACGATGAATAATCAACCATCATCCAAAGTGCATTCTACACTGTATAAGCATCAAATATAATAACAGCCTGTCAATCAATCGATCGACATACAACTAAACAATTGGGATTAGTGTACGTCAAATATCATCCCAATACCCGTGTGGGGTTTCAAACAATCAAACACAGATTTTATTTGTGCAGTTGGGCGATGTGTAAAATTTATCATCCCAATCAATATCAGTCAAATATGTGTATATAAACAAATCGTCCGATCTGTTTATTTTTATTTCATTTCATATACACGTTAAAATTCTATTTTTAACTATAAAATATTTTCCACTATAAAATATTTTATTTCATCTATATAAATATTTTATTTCATTTCACATCACATCACACAATCAACTACACATCAAAATCAAACAAACAAGCATACAAGCCGTCCATGGTCTGTGGACGACGGGTGTCGGGTGCTACTAAACACCGTCTGCATCCTAGTATATATTTTTAACTAGAAATAAAATTAAAAGGTGAGAAGTTCTCACAGAGGGTTCCACTCCGCCGTGCTTTGCTTTTGAACTGCTGAACCATCTGGATCTGTTCGAAATTCCAATGCAGTTCTTTTCACATTTTCTTTCGGTTTATGGAGGAGGAAGGGCTGTCATCGGTGGTGCTGGAGGCCAGGGAGGGCGGAGGTGAAGCTGACGCGCGGCGCACGAGGGGGGGTCTGGCGGTGCTAGGGTTTCGGTGGTGAAGGGTTTTGGCTGAATGGGTTTGGGTCTTTTGCGATTTGGGGATGGACAAGTTGGGGTCAACGGAGGAGAGAGAGGTCGCGGAGGGAGGGGAAGAAGAAGGGGAGGCGCGCAGCTAGGTGGTGCGGCGGTGCTCCGCCTGGAGGCGACGGAGTCTGGATCGCGATGGAGCTCCTTCGATTTTTTTTTGTTAAAGAGGAGAGAGAAGAGGGAAAAGGAAGGGGGTTATATTTATTTTAATTTTATTTTATATTTAATTCCTTAGAGTTGACTTTTCGTTCGACCTCGAAACGAGACCCAACGACTGTCGCCCCTAGGGTAATACCCCCATTCCGAACACAATGTGATATGTATCGTAAGCCAATTCGACTATTTGAATCAGTTTCCGTTGAATTTAAAGTATAATTCTTTATATATTCAATTTAAACACACATTTCAAATTACCAGGGTCACATACTAACTCGAAAAATTCCAGAAAAATTATTTCTAGCTTTGTATCGACGATACGGTCCTAACAAAACTGATATCGTCAAATTCTGAGACCGTTTGAAAAATGGCCATTTTCCAGTTGATTAAAATCAACTAAAACTGGTCAAACGCGTTTTCCTTTGCCATGCTCACATATTGATTCGAAAAACTATGAAAATTGGAATCTAGCAATAACTTGACATCACGGATCCAACAAAAGTGGTTTCGTCGGAATCCGAGATCGTTTGCCAAATGGCCATTTTTAAGGGCCAGAATTCCATAGCGACTATTCTGAAAATTCTTTTGGGCATAACTTTTGATTCCCGCTATGAAATTTTGATTTTTCGGACTCGTTGGAAAGATATTCCCTATTAGATTCAAATATTTTTGGTTTTACTAAAATCCGGTTTATTTTGCACCTGGTACATTCATTTGAATTTTGAAATCGAATTATCGAACTACCGCGCCATTTTCAATTCCTTTTATAATTTAAAATAAATATTTATATTCTACCGATGATCTATATAATATATACGTTCGAATTCTATTCAAAATAAATTTCTCGTCGTTATTATTTAAAATAATTCATTTTAAATAATCAAAATTCGCTAAAATTGCCAAAATAAAAATTTTAAATTGGCTCGGATTTCCGGGTTATTACAATCTCCCCCACTTAAAACTTTTCATCCCCGAAAAGGAATGAAGCCGAAAGTTGTTTAACAAATCAACTCAACTTCCATTATTTTCATAACGGCTTAAGTTCTTCAACTTTTTAGTTTCTAATAACTTTTCAAATTTTTCAAAAATTTGGCTAACACCCTAAATTTTCGAAAAATTTCGCCATAACCTCCCCTACATCGAGCGCACCGGGAAAATCCCGAAATTGCCATACAGGCCCTCTGATCTCAAAAAGAAAAAGCCAAGCGGCTAGCCAATCGGCTCATAAAATCATCATCACCCAAACAAAACAGTAAATTATGGTAAACATGTACCTATTTGTCGGGCAAACAAATTTTATTCTTCTGCTCTAGCCACCTTGCTAGGACCTGTTCAATGTAAGTACATGTATATGCAAGCAAATGCGACCAAATTTCAATACAATTCACTTTTTGGTCAATTTGGCTAAAGGTTCAACATTTAATTAATCAAACTATAATCAAACAACACAACCATCAATCAATTAGTTGATTATCAATTCAAATTCATAACTTTGATATATAGTCAAAAATCACATTTTTGGTGCCAAATCACAACAGTAAGCCCTATCTAATTTTGGTTCTCACACCAGTCAATTGGAAATATATAGATATCATACTTTCGTCACTCGAACACAACACTGATAATGCCATGGTCATTATCAGCATCATCTCCAGGTAACTAGAGTGTGATTCTATATCTATCCAGTATATTGAAACTTCAAATACACGTGGATCAGACGTATATGCAAAATCTTTATATACTGGACTGTCCAAATTCAACATAAAATAAATAATCAAATACGTAGAATTGATTTAAATTTTCAAAACAAAAATTGTTTTCACTTTTATTTCAAAAACACTACTCTTCACACTCATTCTAGGATACTACTGATCCTATCTCTAACGAGTCATTCTTATTGGATATTACTAATCCAATCTCTGATGAATTCTTTCGTATGGTTCTAATGTGTCTTGTTCTCTAGCTTTGTAAACCAAAGCTCTGATACCAACTGTAAAAACTCGTAAGCGCGGATAGTTCGAGAACAACACATAAAGGAACGCAGGCGGAAGAACATTTCATTGTTTATTACAACAATTCATCAGATTACAAGAATATACAGAGTATAAATGAATATTACACAGAAATATCAGATATTTAAATTACATTTAAATACATAGCAGCGGAAAATAATACAATACACAACTGAAGGAGATATACGGATACAAAGCTTTCCGGATATCGTTCCAGCTGTAAACCAGGATCCTGTGAATATAAATATGCAAAACCAAAACTACTAGCTGCCCGTGCGGAAAATAGGGGCACCCAGAGTTTAGGTTAAAACAATAAACTCCAGGTCAGTCATGGGACTGGTGTGAGAACTAAAACAGTTATCTAAAACTTTACTTTAAATCAGATATGTCAAGGGACCACGCCGTATAATACGGAACGGGTTTCCTCCCAAGAATAACAGTGCATATAACAAAACAGCGAAATGATTTTTGGAAAAATGAAGCTATTATAAGACCCAGGTCCTATCACACAATGCAACGCAAGCCGGAGGATAGGGTTTTTACCTTATAATAGCCAAGAATGCTTGATACGTTTAAAAATAATCATTTGATACTATTATAAGTGCATAGTGTATAAAACAACTTCAAATCATAAGTATCAATCATAGGCGACATGAGCGTCCCATGCCACTATGTCACCATATATAGGTTTACAAATAAAACCGCAAAGTCACGTATTTGGAAATTGGGTTATCATTTATGGTACGAACCGAGGCTAGGGATCGTCCTCACCGATTCGAGACAATCTAGCCCATGTCTCAGGAACAGCCGCAACTGCCCCATAGATCGTCAGGGCCGGTCCACCGATGTGGATTATTATGCCTGAACAATACGTCTACACGCCCTATGGGGCGTAGGTGAGCCAACTAAATGACTCCATCGGACCCGGATCGTCCGATCAAACCGAGGCGCCTCGCAACAGCAACAACCACATAAGTCAAACTCGTCAGGGCGTGTAAAACCACTGACGCCACTTCTAACTAGAAGGAAACGCATGCCCTCCCTGAGGTCCTCTCCCGTTTTTGGTTTATACCGGGTGTGAAACTCGCGAAGTAAACGTTACACAAAGCTACGCCACAAAGGCCGTGCTTCGATCATCAACCACAAGACTTTGTTTTTCAACAGAAGCCTTGATCATTCGCCACTTAGGCATGCCACACAGGCAATTCACTCTATGAGTTTGATATCCATCAGTATATAACCCCTGAGCTCGTACGTCTCAGAGAAGGGCGTTAAGCAAGAGAATAAATTCTCCGCCGCCAAACAGATATATATTTAATAGAAATCAATCACACAGACTAAAATCCAATGTCTGAACACAGTCCATTTACAAGTTCGTTCTGGGTTTGAACGAAACCGGAGGCACCTAGTACCCCGCATATCCATCGATCTCCAAGTACGTCTGGACGATCACCAACTGTTTCCATCTTCTTGGGTGTACATCCCAATCAAGATCATCAGTAATCACCCAAACGACGTGAAGACCTCCGGTCTTCGACCACCGTCTTCATCTTCGATTTATCGTCTTATCAGTTATTCAGAATGGGATAAACCCGGTCTTTCCGAATAACTCGCGTATATGATAAACAAGTGTTACACAAACACAACATACGCCTCATTCCAATTCATCAGTCACTAACCGTAAATTAACCAGAGAATAATTCCCCAAATATTAACCCCGAAGGCCGAAACCAACATCAGATCAATATCCAGAAAACCATTCTGCTTAGCTAATCGACAGTTTGTTTCTAAATTTCACATTCATAGGGAAAGGTTCCCATTAATTTTATCAAAGATAAATTCCTTGAATTTATTCTTTAATCTTCTTTTGAATTTCGATTCAACTAGTCGGGATTAACGAACGTTACCGAAGTAATCATTTGTTTTAATTTCCCAATCCCAACCTATTCATCCCATGAAGTAAAACTGGTAATACTTCATATCTAACACCACGGTGTTATCGGTAAATTCAATTACCATTTCACGTTCAAATCTAATTAAAGATTTAACTATCGCCTGGAGCAAAACTGGTGATACTCCATTCTCGATCATTTCAATCTGATTAAAGATTCATTAAAACTCCACTTAGTTTTAATCTTCAACTGGGTTAAAGAATCAGTGTCATTTAAAACACGGTTCACGATAAACCCAAAATCACGTCACATTTCAATCGGTCCCTAACCGTAAATTAGCAAGTGAGCAATTCCCTAAGTATTAACCCCGAAGGCCGAAACCAACATCAGATCAATTCCCCAGAAACCATTCAACTAAACTAATCTCTAGTTAGTTTCTGATTTTCTTAACTCCTTTAGGTCTAAGAACAGTATTATTGAAGATACCGTTCACGACAACCCAAAATCCCATTCCATTAATTATCGGGTTAAAGAACAAGTGTTATTTAAAACACTGTTCACGATAAATCCAAAAATCAATATCAATTCAATTCCAATTAAATATTATTTAATTGGTACACTTCATTAAATCTAAATAAAAAGATTTAATCTTTTCTCAACTGGGTTCAAGAACAGTGTTAATAAAGACACCATTCACAACAAACCCAAATCACATTTGATATTAAATACAAGGCTCTGAATAGAAAATATACCGGCTTATATTAAATATCAAATTCTACGACCAACAAATATCGTATTGGAAATAACGATATATATATCTTTCAATTTCCCATAACAATATCTGTATCATCACGAAATCCAACATCGAAATATTCCGAAGACAATTTTGATTCAAATCCATTCCAATATAATAACTGGAAACTCTGGTTACTTTCAAAACCCTTTTCAAATTCCATTTATTTGATTCAAAATAAATTGATTTTAATTCTAGTTCAAAACTAGTTCATTTCGATAAAAATATATTTTTATCTTTTTAATTATGGAGTTTTTCACCCCAATTTTTCCCAAATCATTTCTTATGATTTTACACAAATTATTACTATTTTTAATAATTTTATCAAGGCCCATACAGTCGATTTCCATCAACGGCCATCGAACTGCACTTACAACGACCTTTTCCAAATTTGATTTGGACATAATTCCAAATCCAACCGTTATATTTCTAATTTCTAATATTCGTTAGAAAGCTCTTTTCAATACGAACCCAACGGTTCTAGTTTTAGGAGAATCCGACGGTCGGATCTCCCGTAATATCCGTTCGAAGTCAATGGTCGAAATTCGCGAACTGCCGCGGCGCGTTCTATTCAGGCCATTATATTATATATATATAATATATACTTCGTCGATTTCCTTTTAAAACGTGCTTTATAAATCGTTTTAAATTTATTTTCAAAACGGTTTAAACTTCATATTCAATTTCAAATCAAAATTGAATATTCCAATATAAATTCGTTTTAAATTCATTTCAAATCGATTTCAATTCAATTTCAATTCGAATTCATTTATATTCAATTTCAATTCGAATTCATTTATATTCAATTTCAATTCGAATTCATTTATATTCATTTTCATTTCGAATTTCAATTCTTTTCGAAATATCAGATTTTGAAATCACTTTCGATATTCATTATAAAATGAATGAAATCGATATAAATATCGTTCACGTCAAAATGGCGTCAATCTAATCAACACGGCTTCATATATTTCTATTTTCAAATATTCTATTTCAAATATTTCCTTTTCAAATATTTTATTTCAAATATTTCCTTTTTCAAAAACTGGAATGAGGCCCAATCAATTACCATATAATGTTAATTATATGGATTTTCTACAATACATGTATACAATAACAACGATGAATAATCAACCATCATCCAAAGTGCATTCTACACTGTATAAGTATCAAATATAAATATTCAACGCTTATAACAGCCTGTCAATCAATCGATCGACATACAACTAAACAATCGGGATTAGTGTACGTCAAATATCATCCCAATACCCGTGTGGGGTTTCAAACAATCAAACACAGATTTTATTTGTGCAGTTGGGTGATGTATAAAATTTATCGTCCTAATCAATATCAGTCAAATGTGTGTATATAAAAAAATCGTCCGATCTGTTTATTTTTATTTCATTTCATATACATGTTAAAAATTCTATTTTTAACTATAAAATATTTTCCACTATAAAATATTTTATTTTATCTATATAAATATTTTATTTTATTTCACATCACATCACACAATCAACTACACATCAAAATCAAACAAACAAGCATACAAGCCGTCCATGGTCTGTGGACGACGGGTGTCGGGTGCTACTAAACACCGTCTGCATCCTAGTATATATTTTTAACTAAAAATAAAATTAAAAGGTGAGAAGTTCTCACAGAGGGCTCCACTCCGCTGTGCTTTGCTTTTGAACTGCTGAACCATCTGGATCTGTTCGAAATTCCAATGCAGTTCTTTTCACATTTTCTTTCGGTTTATGGAGGAGGAAGGGCTGTCATCGGTGGCACTGGAGGCCAGGGAGGGCGGAGGTGAAGCTGACGCGCGACGCACGAGGGGGGGGGTCTGGCGGTGCTAGGGTTTCGGTGGTGAAGGGTTTTGGCTGAATGGGTTTGGGTCTTTTGCGATTTGGGGATGGACAGGTTGGGTCAACGGAGGGGAGAGAGAGGTCGCGGAGGGAGGGGAAGAAGAAGGGGAGGCGCACAGTTGGGTGGTGTGGCGGTGCTCCGCCTGGAGGCGGCGGAGTCTGGATCGCGATGGAGCTCCTTCGGTTTTTTTTCTGTTAAAAAGGAGAGAGAAGAGGGAAAAGGAAGGGGGATTATATTTATTTTAATTTTATTTTATATTTAATTCCTTAGAGTTGACTTTTCGTTCGACCTCGAAACGAGACACAACGACTGTCACCCCTAGGGTAATACCCCCATTCCGAACACAATGGGATATGTATCGTAAGCCAATTCGACTGTTTGAATCAGTTTCCGTTGAATTTAAAGTATAATTCTTTATATATTCAATTTAAACGCACATTTCAAATTACCAGGGTCACATACAAACTCGAATAATTCCAGAAAAATTATTTCTAGCTTCGTATTGACGATACGGTCCTAACAAAACTGATTTCGTCAAATTCTGAGACCGTTTGAAAAATGGTCATTTTCCAGTCGATTAAAATCAACTAAAACTGATCAAACGCGTTTTCCTTTGCCACGCTCACATATTGATTCGAAAAAAAATATGAAAATTGGAATCTAGCAATAACTTGACATCACGGATCCAACAAAAGTGGTTTCGTCGGAATCCGAGATCATTTGCAAAATGGCCATTTTTAAGGGCTAGAATTCCATAGCGACTATTCTGAAAATTCTTTTGGGCATAACTTTTGATTCCCGCTATGAAATTTTGATTTTTCGGACTCGTTGGAAAGATATTCTCTATTAGATTCAAATATTTTTGGTTTCACTAAAATCCGGTTTATTTTGCACCCGGTACATTCATTTGAATTTTGAAATCGAATTATCGAACTACCGCGCCATTTTCAATTCCTTTTATAATTTAAAATAAATATTTATATTCTACTGACGATCTATATAATATATACGTTTGAATTCTATTCAAAATAAATTTCTCGTTGTTATTATTTAAAATAATTCATTTTAAATAATCAAAATTCGCTAAAATTGCCAAAATAAAATTTTTAAATTGGCTCGGATTTCCGGGTTATTACAATTCGATTATAAATCGATAAATTCCATATAAAATCCATTAATATTATCAATTCAACATTTAGAATAATACTAAATGTTTAAAATTAATCGAATAAAAATCCGGGTCGTTACATTATCCATGTTTCTGGATGAATTTTCTACAAAACTTGATCATTGACCAAGCACCCAAAAATATCGAATCACCATGCATGTTTCAGTTTTCTTCTCTTTCTTGGGCTAGCTTACACGTACACATACCATTCAACAAGTTCACATAATTGAATCATGCCATAAATAAAAAAAACATCCCCTAACAGCTTCTTGTTGGAAAAAAATTACCTTCATCAAGTCTCCATCATTGCTTCGATGCTCACTTTGAGGATACAAAACACTTGCATTCTCAGAACCGGATGCCAAAACTATAAGGAATGACGATTTCATTGAAGATTTAATGAAGATTTTACTTCTAATTTGATAAGATGGTGATGATACTTCTATTTTCTAGAAAATTTGATGAAGAAATGATTGCAGTTGATGTTGGATGGAGAATTTAGAAATTTATGGGTTTTGGAGATTTTGAGTTGAAAGTTAGATTGGGGAGAAGTGAAAAGAAAGGAAGGCTGACTGTGTATTTACACAGCATGGGCCACACTTCGGAAATGGACCTTCATGAATTTGCAAAGGCGCACCTTCAGAATGCATCCCAAACAGAAACATAATTTTACACAGGCCTGTTGAGAATGCAACAGAATACTAACCACAACATATATATCAAATACTAGCATGAATGCACCATGAACCTCAACACAATGCACCTTGCAATAGAATGCACCTCAACACAATAATGTAACATGAATAAAATCCAAATATGTCAAATTCTAGCCACAACATATATCGATACAAGAAGCAACATGAATGCAATATGAAAAACATATATCAAATATTGGCCACAACATTTACAGTATAATTCAACGTATACTAGCCACAACAATACAAGATACTTCTCATTTAGTAGGAAAACATCCAAACAAAATATCAATACAAAATCCAAATGACACATTACATCGATACAAGAAGCTAACATAAATTAAATATAAATTATTTTGATGGACAAGTTGATTTTTTATTCCCATTTGACCACATATACTACAAGTATTTAGTTTACTTGCTCTCATTTTATCCATCATGCCGTAGAGCATAACTTGCTTTATATTAATTTTTGGTTGAAAACCACACTGAACGGTAATCGTAATATGATCTTTTCGCTCCTATAGTGGCTCAAGCACGAGCGGCTATCACATGCAAACATGGTAACTTTTGCAATAAAGGAATGTTGCAAGTGCAACTATGTATATTATCTTGTAGTGAAACTGTAAATGCTCTTCCAAATTAATCATTCACTTACCATTCGGTTTGATCGGATCCAACAATTCCACAATATCTTGCTTGTTTTGCTATTTTGGCTAAAATAGTTACAACTTTTGGACTCATCTGCATTTCAAATCCCTCGGCATCAGAACGACACTTCATGGAATAGTCGTTTAAATGATAAAACGTTCTTGCTACTAACGACTAGGCCAACAATGCTCGAGGAGCACTTAAAACTCCATTAAAACTTTCAGACACATTTGTTGTCATAATAATAAATCTTCCATCATTATCCTTGCAAAGATCCCAAATTTCCTCAACACCTCATAAACTCTTTTTAATCCAAGCATGTGCATCTGGAGAAAATGCTTTCAAGTGTCCCCTTAACTCTTTGTATTGCAAATGGCGGAACACTCCTCATCTCAATTCTTGAATGGATCTCGGTTTTCTTTGAATGGATCTCGGAATTCTTCTCACCCTTTGAATGATTACCCCAATCAGCATCCGTCGAGTAAGCTGTTCGTGAAGGGGAAAAAACGAAATTTATCTCTCGACCTGATCTTGTTTCCATTCGGTTTAAGAAGCGTTGTTTCAGGTGTGGTGAGAATGACCATCTCGTGAAGCAATGTAGGGTATCAGAGCATCAAAGGAGACAATTACCGAATTTGGTAGGCGAATTGGGGTTAAACAGGCCAATGATCCAAGATGCACAATTTCTGAGTTCTGGGTTGATTTTAATAAAGAATTTTGTTAGTATGGATGATCAAATTCAGATTATTAAAAGAATTCAAGAACTGGGCATGGGAGACGGAGGATTCTATAGACCAGTATTCGAAAATGGAGCATTGATGAATCTCTTCTTGATGTGTTTGGGAAAAAACTGGAACCCCCTAACTAGATTATACGAAGACAGAAGGAATAATGATGGATCGGTTCCCCCCAAAATTCCTGTTGAATTCAATGATCTGGTGGGGGACTCCATGGACTTTGTGCATAAGAAATTAGCTGAAATAGGACGAAAGCCGGATCAGATTCCATCTATGACTCCAGATGTTTGCATTATAAATTACTATAATAGGGATGGGAGATTGGGAATGCATCAGGACAATGATGAAAGTAAGGAGAGTCTGGCTCTCGGCCTTCCTGTTGTTTCGATATCGATTGGCGATTCAGCTGAGTTCGTATATAGAGAAGAAGGTAGCGCGGCCAGGAGCATCATCCTAGAATCAGGAAATGTGTTGATATTCGGTGGCAAATCAAGAGGCATTTATCACGGCATTTCAGGTATATTCAATAATACGGCTCCAGAATTGATCAAAAGAACGACAAACATGAATGGGGGAAGATTAAACCTGACCTTTAGACAGTGTGTGGTCTCGCACGATACTGCTGAATGCCTGTCAAATGAAAGTGCATCAAAGTATTCTTACGCATCTTTTAATCGTTCGTATGCTGATATTGTGCGGAATCCTATGTTTAAAATGCCAAATTGGAATTCGTTTAAAGTTAAACAGTTTCAATTTAGAAAAAATGAGATTGCTAGAGTCTGTTTTCGATGTGGTGAATTGAATCATAGTGCGAGAGATTGTAGAAACGGTCTGAAATGTTTTAAATGTGGTGGTATCGACCATAGGAAGTATAGTTGTTCTTTGAATTTCACTGGTAAATCGATTTTGGAACTGATGCATATCAACTGTTCGAGAATATGCCTGATAATAATTGAACTTTTAGACTTGCTCGCTCTGGATTCTCCTAGCTGGTTAAATGAATGTGCATATATTTTGTTGTTGTTGGGGTGGAATTTAGAAGGGATGGTGGATGGAATTTTGTGGGAGAAGAAGGGAGTTGAAGTCAAGGTTTATCCCCCATTGCCATTGCCGTTAAAGAGAAAAGACCACGCTTTTGCATTTAGTTTAAACCTGATAAAGTTGCGAAGATTACTCTCCGATCAGTTTTCGAACAAAACCATGACTGCAATCAGGTTGGTAGACAGAATTCTCGTCCACTATGATGCCTTACATTCGGCCATATTAAGCGAATTCAGTAATAAGGAGACTCAATCTATGGTCACTAACTGTGATTCTTCCGGACGAGATGTTTTACCAAATAAATTCAAGTCTGGAGGAGCCTCAGATATGAATACGATAGCTAATGAAGTGAACTGCCTTGAAGTGGATATGCTAAATGATGTTAAATTGAGTTGGACAAGTAATAGGGATCCTTTGATGTTAGATCCTGCCGTGTTAAAATGTATGGGGATTGTTAATGAATCAAGGATTGTGGAGAGCTGCAATGGGCATAGTTTCGACAAGGTTAGTAACATGATGATAGCAGAGGAAGATTTTGAAATGGAAGTAGTGGATCATGAGGCGAGCTCGACGAGAGAAGCTGTTAGTGCTACAAGGAAAACTAATGAGGTTTTATGGACTGTGGCAAAAGATATAGAACAATCGAATCGCTTTGATGCTTTGGCAGAGGATAATGTTGATGCTGCTGTTGTCATTGGTAGGGATGTCACGCCAAAGTTCAGTTCACAGAGGGGGAATAGGAATGGGTTTTGTACGGTAAGTGATGGTGATCAAATTACAACTGAGGTGGTGGCACTGGACATTGGGGTTGGACGGTTGGGACTGAAGGGGAATAGGGTGGTTGGCACAGTAATGGGTTCGGTGGACTGTAAGGCTGTGGCTCTGGCTTCAATAACATAGGACTCTGGGGTGGAGGCACTGGATAGAGGGGATGGACAGTTGAGGCAGGAGGGGAATAGGGTGGTAGGCACAGTAACGGATTTGGTGGTCTGTAAGGATGTGGCTCTGACTTCAGCAACATGGGACTGTCAATGGAGAAGCGTTTTTGTGGTGATGATCAGTACAGGTGGCATGAAGTTTTGCTCCTTAGCATTGGAGCCGAGACTGTGTATTTTCAACTGGGAGGATGTTGTATATCGATTGTTAAGCCGTGTTGGTGTTGGATCTTGCCCATCGGCTGATGAAGAAGATAACCATAGCAATTTGAGAGAAAAGGAGCTGTCAAGATCCAATGAGGTCTTATGTCACAGTCCAGATCGCTCCTCCTCTACGTCTAGAAGGGGAAGGCGCAAAAAAGCTGTCCCTTGTTCTGGTTTGGTACGTCGTAGTGCTAGAATCAGATCTAGCACCTCTCCATATAGAGGTAGGTCCCCGGTTTCGGATGCTAGTAGTAGCAGTCCGACACGGGGCTCAGGTATGACTTCTGATTACGGTAGTACTTATTCTCCATATGCGTTAAATAGTATGACAACTAGCCAACTCTTTCAGATTGCCAGTGATACAACATTTATTTTCACTGATATTGAACTTGATACTGATTATATTAGGAGTAGAGAATTAGAAAGGGTTACATCCTTGAAAAGATGAGGATAGTTAGTTGGAACGTTAGAGGACTAAATGAACCTAAAAAATGTGCTAAAGTTAAAACATTCTTTAGAGAAAACCATATTGACATCATCTTACTACAAGAAACAAAAATTGAAAGCCCGGACTTTAGATTCTATCTTAGATTAGGTGGATCCACTTTCCGCAATTGGGTGTGTTTACCGGCAGTTGGTACTGCGGGTGGGCTCATGATTGGCTGGAAAGAAAGCCAATATAGACTTGTGCAAGAGTCTATAAATATACATTCTCTACACGTTATTTTAGTTTCCCTTTGTGATAATTCTACGTTGTGCATATCCAATGTGTACGGACCTCATTCCAAGTTAGAGAGGAGGTTGTTGTGGGAAGAAATCTCAAATTTCAGGAGTCATCCCCCTAATCTATGGATAGTAGGGGGAGATTTCAACGTTACCAGATTCCTAGGGGAGAGGTTGCCCCGTGAAGGGGATTTCTCCGATATGGAGGAATTTAACGAATTCATCTTAGACAACAATTTGATAGAGATTCATATGGACAATAGACTGTTCACTTGGTCGAATGTTCGTGATAGTCCCTCCTTTGCTTTGCTAGATAGATTTCTTATTAATTCGGAGGTAGAAGATAGATTTGCGATTTGTAGAGTAAAGGGACTATCTTTCTTACACTCGGATCATTGTCCAATCATTCTTACCTGCGAGCCGAATTTAATTATTAGTAACAATTTTAAATTTGAAAAGATGTGGTTACTTGATCCTAGTTTCATTAATCTAGTTTCGGTAAAGTGGAGGTCTTTATTCTATTTTAATAATGTATATAGTGGTAATAGTGCTAAGATTTTTGTTGCTAAATTAGGTAAACTGAGATTCTTTCTAAAGCGTTGGAATAAATTTGTATTTGGAAACGTGAGATTTAAGAAGAACAAGATTATGTGTGGTTTGTTAGATTTGGATAAAATTAGTGAGACTAGGCTTCTTAATCTAGCTGAAAAGGATAAATACGGTAATTTGAAAAAAGATCTCAAACTGATATTAGAAAGAGAAGAGGTAATGTGGAGGCAAAGATCACGTATACAATGGATTAAGGAAGGGGACAATAACACCAAATTTTTCCATAGTGTAGCGAATAAGAGGAGAAGGGATAATATGATTCATTCTATAATAGTTGATAATGTAGAGTTGAATATTCAAAAAGATCTAAATGAAGCTTTCACTAGTTACTATAAGAAGATATTTGGTTCTAAGATCAAGAGGAGAACTAACGTTAGATGGAGTGAGTTATACCCATACGAAGGTAGGACCAATCTAAATAATTTAGACGAACCTTTTTCAGAGCAGGAGATTTGGAAGGCAATATGTGATATGCCTAGCGACAAAGCTCCGGGACCAGACGGATTTTCTGTTAATTTTTATAAGCAATTTTGGGAAGTCTTAAAGCCAGACATAATAAACCTATTTAACGAATTCTATAACGGTGAGTTACGTTTAGGTAGTTTCAACTGTGCAAATGTCATCCTTATTCATAAGAGAGAGGGAGCTAATTCTCTGAAGGACTTCAGGCCAATCTCTCTTATTAATGTATCCGTCAAAGTTATATCTAAACTATTAGCTAACAGACTTAGTACTAAAATGAATGATCTTATAGATTGTTCTCAAACAGCATTCATTAAAGGTAGAAATATAGTTGATGGTGTGGCAGCAGTACAGGAATATATCAATGTATGTTGCAAGAATAACATTACTTGTGCCATTCTAAAGTTAGATTTCGAGAAGGCATTTGACTCAATAGATTGGGATTTCATATGCGAACTATGTCTGGCTAGGGGTTTTAGTGTAAAATGGACAAATTGGATCTTGCTATTGTTAAAATCTGGTAGTTCTAATATAATGGTTAACGGGATAGTGGGAAAGAAGATTCAGTCTAAGAGGGGTCTTAGACAAGGGGATCCCTTATCGCCTTTTTTGTTTAACTTAGCGGTAGATGTCTTCTCTAGGATTATTAAAAGAGCAAGTAGACTAGGGATACTCGGTAGTGTTGGGAACGAGGAATTTAATAATGAATTATCTATCCTCCAATTCGCAGATGATACTTTATTATTCTCGTCCCACTTGCCAAAGCACATAATTACTCTTAAATGTATACTTTACTGTTTTGAAATGTTATCCGGTCTTAGGATTAATTTTGATAAAAGTGCGGTTATGGTTCTTAATGATACTAATAATGTGGAGACATTGGTAGCTGATACCTTAAACTGTTCCATTATGAAATTTCCTGTTGATTATCTTGGGTTTAAGATTAGACCTACAAAGCTTAAAAAAGAAGATTGGCTAGTGATCATTGATAAGATAAATAATAGACTACTTAGTTGGAATAACAGATTCCTTTCGAGAGCAGGTAGATTAGTTCTAGTCAATTCGGTACTTTCGGCTATTCCATCATATTGGATGGCTGTACATCGATTTCCTTTATGGGTCATAGAGAAGATTGATAGGATTAGACGAAACTTTCTTTGGAATGGTGATTCCTTAGGTCGAGTACACA
Organism: Allium sativum; assembly: GCA_030737875.1. Classification (NCBI taxonomy): domain Eukaryota; kingdom Viridiplantae; phylum Streptophyta; class Magnoliopsida; order Asparagales; family Amaryllidaceae; genus Allium; species Allium sativum. The sequence continues at coordinate 370,946,695 of CM060920.1, forward strand.
AATGTTTAGTAAACTGGGACACGTGTTGTAAGGCTAAAAAAGATGGGGGTTTGGGTATTTTAAATTTATACAATTTTAATTCTTCCATGCTTGCCAAATGGCTATGGAAATTTAGAAGCCCGGACATTAAGACTTCATGGAAGTCTATTGTAGTTAAGGTCTATTATTCTAGAGGGGAGTTTATAGTGGGGAATAGTAGTGTATGGGAAAATAGACTATCACATTTTTGGAAATTGGTTCTGAATTGTTTTCCTTTTTTCAAATTAGGTTGTAAAGTAATAGTTCACTCTGGGGACCTTACTTTCTTTTGGCATGATCCTTGGATATCTAGGGTGCCACTAAAAACTGAATTCAATGAGCTCTATGAAAATTGTAATTTTAAGTACGCACGTATCATAGATGTTTATAAGGCTGATCTTCACCCACCGTGGGTGTTTTCCTTTGATAACATTTTAGAAGAAGACTTGTTAAGACAATTAGCTCTACTTAAAGCAAAGTTAGATATGTATAACTTGGATGAGCATGGGGACTCTCTGAGTTGGAATTTAGATAAAAAAATCAGTTTACACGGTTAATTCAATGTATAATTTTATTAACTTCTCTGGAGTTTCTACATATCCTTTTAAATTTCTATGGAAGTCCAATGCTCCCCCCAAAGCCAAGTTTCTTATGTGGTTGATCTTACATAAGAAACTTAATACGATTGAGCAATTGAAAAGAAAGAATATCATATTCGATAGCAAATGTGCTTTTTGTCTTAATAGTGAGGAGCATGTCGATCATTTATTCTTTTCTTGTAATTTTACATTTTATATTTTTAACACGATTCTAAAAATTTTCACATTTGATGGTTTCAATGTTTTAAATGATTGTACTGAGTATTGGAATTGTATTAGATTAAGGTATAATAATAGACAGAGATATATATTGGATTCCTTGATAGTAATCGCGGGATGGTTTATTTGGTTAGAAAGAAACCAGAGATTATTTCATCTTAAGTTTGACCCTTCTGATAACTTAATAATCAGTATTGTGAAATTTAGTCTGGATTGGATGTCGAATTCACATTATAAGCTTTTTGGTTATTTACGATTTGACTGTTTTCTGTTTAAGGTAAGATCAAATCTGTGTTTGTTTATTAGATTCTCTAGATATTTTAGATGTAATAGATTTCGTCTTTGCTGACCTTTTGTTAATTATTAGTACTTACCCTACATGTTAGTATGCTTTATCTTTCTTTCTTATGGTATATATGATTTTATACTTATATTTATATATACATGTTAATATACATATTAGTATAATCATTTATACTAATATGTATATTTATACATACATATATAGATAAAGGTATATACTCATATATACTTGTTTGTTACTGATGTTTTTTCTTAGTATTTCAGGTTACAGGTTATGGACTTAATCAGGGAGCTCATGAGACTATGAGAGTGCTATCCAGATTGGGATTTATTATCTATTTAGTCTGATATGTTGTCAGTGTTGATGTGTTATGTTGTAGGGGTATGATTAGCCCCATTGTCTTTTATTCAGTTTGCCATATTGTAAGGAAATAGATATACCCAATATCGGGTGGTGGCCTTGCCGGAACTCGAGATTGTGGTATGATGGGTGGTGGCCTTGCCGGAACTCATCTATCTATCATTCCTTACATTCTTTAGGCATTCTTGTTTGGGTCTGTGTTCGGATATTGTACCCTGTTTTTACCTTTATATACATATGTGTGCTCTCTTCCTATAGGAGGATCACACATTATTGCTTTTTTCAAAAAAAAAACTCTTTGTATTGCAAATTATTTATAGAACTAGCACATGAATAAAATAAGTCTACCAATCTTTTTTGAGTAAATTCAGCAACTTAGAAGTTAACTTTGAGATGTATAGCACAAAAGCGATGATGGTTTTCTTCTAGCATATTATCTAGTGCTATCAGGATACCTATCATTCGATCAGATATGGAAGTCAAACACCTATTGAGAACACTACGTATGTAGTAGTACATGTTAGAGTTTTGCCTTAGAGGCAATCCATTTGATGTGATTAATAACATTGTTGACGTTATTATTTTATTCGGAATAATAATACTATGTTATGTTATATTTATTGCATAATATAAATATTAACATAATAGAAGTCCTTAGAATAAAAATACAAATTTATATAGTTTAAGTAAATGACTTGAACTAGGGATTATATAATATATTAAGTATTATAATTCTTAACTATCCCTAGTCAAATTTTATTGTTTACATAGAAGAACAATAATACATTGAGACTAGTATGTTGATTGACTGATGATCACATCTCATTGATCATTAATATAATTGATATTATTGTCAAGACATATTGGAGAATAGCGTTTTGGCCTGACCCAACATGAGACAACTACATGGAATATAATCAACAATATCATAAGTTATTCTCATAGTGACAGTGATGTAATGGTCCTCAAACCTGAAACCATTATAATTTTATTCGAGGATATTTGTGTTTTGATATCATCAAAAGTTTCTTTTAACTGAGTGGATGATAAAGGTGATTATTGGATATATCTCGACTCGAATGAAAATTATTAATGATCTAGATGGAATTTAACCCTATAATATTTGTAGTGATATCCATGGGCCTCTTGATTGAGTGAGACTGTGAAATGCATGGTCGTGCTCAAATATTGATTTGTTTTATATAGTCTACTCATCGATCAACATAAAAATGATTAAATTATAAAGAGGGTGATACGTTCCATGCCTCGAGTTTAATCCTGGATATAATGGTTAAAGGATTATATTATATTGATGCACTGGTCAGCAAAGGGTTGTATTGAATCATTGATCTTATTATAACTTAAGTAGCAGCAACGTATTACTAGATGCCAATCACTGTTTATGATTTTAAATACGATTTAAAATCATTGCCAACGTTGTAATAGCCTAAAGGGTCACACAATAGAACGTTTGAAAAGAAAGAACCGTTCTTAACAAATAAGTTATCAAACATTGATTTGATTTGTTTGAAATGGTAAAACCATGGATAAAATTTATCCCATTTTAATATACACGTATAAAAGTAGGTGACAACCTATTTTTTAAGAGGTTCTATCAAATAGAAAAAGATATACATGAAACAAAAATAAAATTAAGGTTAGATTCAAATCCATGGCGGCGGCTAGTGACGCATCCTTTGAATTCAATTTCGTTTTTGGCGAGATCGTACACTCGTTCGTGGATACCACTAGCGCCGGCTTTGTGTCACGCGAGGGTTCGATATGACTTCAATTCCAATATGATTTCATGGATTCTTGCAACTCTGATCTGGTATGCTTTTGATTTGCAATTTTTTCTTAGATCCTTACTTATAATTGTTGTACATTAAAATATGACATATGATTAGATCGATTCGAATCTTATAGTGGTATCAGAGCCAGGTTGCTAAAAGATTGTATTTTGAATCATTATGAGGAGGTATAAGTCTTTAATCCTTTCTAAATTGAAAGTATTAAACAATTTTGATGCTAGAATCTATTACAAATTCATCGATGCAGTAATGAAATTGGATTCTGATAACGACTTATTTTTGGAATAAGATTATTTCACTCAAACGTGAATTGGTATCAGATATTAATTCTGTTTAGGTATCACTTGATTCTAGGATGTTAAACAGTATAACTATAAATTGGTATGTTAACCATATGTGCTTCTGTCATTGAATAGATCTGTTACTATATAGATCTAAACAATTCTGTTTAAATTTGCATGCATATAACTGTAAAGACCCGCTACTTCCCCGTAAAGGAAAGCGTCGGGTAGTTCGAGAACAAACCACAACAGAACGCATACAGAAGAACATTTCATTGTATATTACAACAATGCATCAGAATACAAGAATATACAGAGTATAAATGAATATTACACAGAAATATCAGAGATTTAAATTACATTTAAATACATAGCAGCGGAAAATAATACAATACACAACTAGAAGAGATATACGGATACAAAGCTTTCCGGATATCGTTCCAGCTGTAAACCAGGATCCTGTGAATATAAATCTGCAAAACCAAAACTACTAGCTGCCCGTGTCAAAATAGGGGCACCCAGAGTTTAGGTTAAAACAATAAACTCCAGGTCAGTCATGTGACTGGTGTGAGAACTAAAACAGTTATTAATCTTTATTTTAAATCATTAGGTAAATCAAGGGACCACGCCGTATAACACGGAACGGGTTTCCTCCCAAGAATACCAGTGCATAAAACAAACAGCGCAATGCTAAATAAAGAAAAATGAAGCTGTTATAAGACCCAGGTCCCATCACACAATGCAACGCAGCCGAGGATAGGGTTTTCCCTTATAACAGCCAAAGAATGCTTGATACGTTTAAAACAAATCATTTGATACTATTATAAGTGTATAGTGTATAAAACAACTTCAAATCATAAGTATCAATCATAGGCGGCATGGGTACCATATATCATGTCGCCATATATAGGTTTACAAATAAAACCGCAAATGTCACGTATTTGGAAATTGGATTTCCATCTATGAACCGAGGCAAAAGATAGTCCTCAACCGATTCGAGACGCTCTAGCCCGTGTCTCAGGCACAGCCGCAACCGTACCTTGGATCGTCAGGGCCGGTCCACACGAAGTGGATTATAATGCCTGAACAATACGTTTCTCCGCCCTTTGGGGCGTAGGTGAGCCAACTAAATGACTCCATCGGTTCGAGAACGACCGATCAATCCGAGGCGCCTCGCAACAGCAACAACCACATAAGTCAAACTCGTCAGGGCGTGTAAAACCACTGATGCCACTTCTAGCTAGAAAGAAAACGCATGTCCCCCCTGAGGTCCGTCTCCCGTTTTTGGTTCATACCGGGTGTGAAACACGCGAGGTAAACGTTACACAAAGCTACGCCACAAAGGCCTTGCTTTGATCATCACCACAAGACTTTGCTTTTCAACAGAAGCCTTGATCATTTGCATCTTAGCATGCCACACAGGCAAACCATCCTATGCAACCGATATCAGTCACACAGAATGAAATCCGATGACAGACACACAGTCCATTTACAAGTCCGTTCTGGGTCTGAACGAAACCGGAGGCACCTAGTACCCCGCATATCCATCGATCTCCAAGTACGTCTGGACGATCACTAACTGTTTCCATCTTCTTGGGTGTACAGCCCAATCAAGATCATCAGTTATCACCCAAACGACGTGAAGACCTCCGGTCTTCGACCATCGTCTTCATCTTCGACTTATCGTCGTATCAGTTATTCAGAATGGGATAAACCCGGTCTTTCCGAATAACTCGCGTATATATTATAAAAGTGTTACACAAACACAACATACGCCTCATTCCAACTCATTAGTCATTAACCGTAAATTAATCAAGAGAATAATTCCCCAAATATTAACCCCGAAGGCCGAAACCAACATCAGATCAATATCCAGAAAACCATTCTACTTAGCTAACCGACAGTTAGTTTCTAAATTTCACGTTCAAATCTAATTAAAGATTTAACTATCGCCTGGAGCAAAACTGGTGATACTCCATTCTCGATCTTTTCAATCTAATTAAAGATTCATTAAAACTCCACTTAGTTTTAATCTGTGACTGGGTTAAAGAATCAGTGTCATTTAAAACACGGTTCACGATAAACCCAAAGTCACATCCCATTAATTATCGGGTTAAAGAACAAGTGATATTTAAAACACTGTTCACGATAAACCCAAAAATCAATATCCATTCAATTCCAATTAAATATTATTTAATTGGTACACTTCATTAAATCTAAATCAAAAGATTTAATCTTTTCTCAGCTGGGTTCAAGAACAGTGTTAGTGAAGACACCATTCACGACAAACCCAAATCACATTCATTAATTATCGGGTTAAAGAACAAGTGTTATTTAAAACACTGTTCACGATAAACCCAAAAATCAATATCAATACAATTCCAATTAAATATTATTTAATTGGTACACTTCATTAAATCTAAATCAAAAGATTTAATCTTTTCTCAGCTGGGTTCAAGAACAGTGTTAGTAAAGACACCATTCACGACAAACCCAAATCACATTCGATATTCAATACAAGGCTCTGAATAGAAAATATACCGGCTTATATTCAATATCAAATTCTACGACTAACAAATGTCGTATTGGAAATAACGATATAAATATATATATCTTTCAAATTTCCATAACAACACCTGTATAATCACGAATTCCAACATCGAAATATTCCGAAGACAATTTCGATTCAAATCCACTCCAATGCAATCATTGGAAATTTTGGTTATTTTCAAAACCCTTTTCAAATTCAATTTATTTATTTAAAAATAAATAGAATTATAATTCTAGTTCAAAACTAGTTCATTTCGATAAAAATCTATTTTTATCTTTTCAAATAGGGAGTTTTTCATCCCAAATCTTCACAAATCATTTCTTATGATTTTACACAAATTATTGCTATTTTTAATAATTTTATCAAGGCCCGTACAGTCGATTTCCATCAACGGCCATCGAACTGCACTTACAGCGACCTTTTTCGAATTTGACTTGGACATAATTCCAAATCCAACTGTTAGATTTCAAATTTCTAATATTCGTTAGAAAGCTCTTCTCGATACGAACCCAACGGTTCCGGTTTTAGGAGAATCCGACGGTCGGATCTCCCGTAATGTCCGTTTGAAATAAATGGTCGAAATTCGCGAACTGCCGCGGCGCGGCCCGTTCTATTCAGGCCATTATATTATATATATAATATATATAATATATACTTCGTCGATTTCCATTTAAAACGAATTATATAAATAGTTTTAAAATTCGTTTCAAAATCTATTTCAACTTCCATCTCAATTCAAAGCAAAATTGAATTCTTCTTTATAAATTCGTTTTAAAATTCATTTCTATTCAATTCAAATTTCAATTCAATTTGAATTCGTTTTCAATTCAATTCATTTCGAAATCGTTTTCAATTCAATTCATTTCGAAATCACTTTCAATTCAATTCACTTTGAATTCGTTTTCAATTCAATTCATTTCGAAATCGTTTTCAATTCAATTCATTTCGAAATCGTTTTCAATTCAATTCATTTCGAAATCGTTTTCAATTCAATTCATTTCGAAATCGTTTTCAATTCAATTCATTTCGAAATCGTTTTCAATTCAATTCATTTCGAAATCGTTTTCAATTCAATTCATTTCGAAATCGTTTTCAATTCAATTCATTTCGAAATCGTTTTCAATTCAATTCATTTCGAAATCGTTTTCAATTCACTTCGAGATTACTTTTCAATATTCATTTTAAAATGAATAAAATCGATATAAATATCGTTTACGTCAAAATGGCGTCAATCTAATTAACACGGCTTCATAAATTTCTATTTTCAAATATTCTATTTCAAATATTTCCTATTATCAAAATATTCTTTATTATCAAAATATTCTTTATTTTCACGATTGGAATGAGGCCCAACCAATTACCATATAAAATTAATTATATGGATTTTCATACAACACATGTATATAATAACATTGAAAATAATCAACCATCAACCAAAGTGCACTACACTGTATAGGCATCAAATATAGATATTCAACGCTCATAACAGCCTGTCAATCAATCGATCGACATATTTAATCAATCAGGATGAGTGAAATTCATATTTCATCCCAACACCCGTGTGGGGTTTCAAACAATCAAACACAGATTTTAGTTGTGCAGTTGGGCGATGTGTAAAATTTATCGTCCCAATCAATGTCATTCAAATAAGTGTACATAAACAAACCATCTGGTTTGTAAATGAATATTTATTTATTCACTTCACTATTTTCATATTCACGTTAAAAATTATATTTTTAACGATAAAACATTTTATTTCAACCTATGAATTTTTATTCAATTCATTTATTCAATAAAATGATATTTTTATTTTTCTAACATATTTTAGAAAATTTCGGCGGCATAACGGCACGATATTAGAAACGGGACAAGGCCTAGCCTTATCCCCGGTCTAGTGAAGGCCCACGCCATTCACACATCAATCATATCAATTTCATCTCACCAAACAATTCAATTCAAACAAATAATTCAACTAGTCTATGCAACCAAACAAACAAGTCCATGGTCTGTGGACAATTGTGTCGGGTGCTACTAAGCACCGTCTGCATCCTAGTATATATATATAACTAGAAAAATAAATTGAAAGGTGAGAAATTCTCACATATAGCTATCCTAGCTCCACGGCTCTTCTTTTGCAGAAGTCTTCGTCGTTTCGCCTTTTTGTCACCTTCGTTGCTGCTTTCACTACATACGTAAAAATCACATTTTTACCTCGCTATTCAATATATAAAAATCGAATTTTTAGTTCAAAGTTCAATATATAAAAATCGAATTTTTATTTCAAAGTTCAATATATAAAAATCGAATTTTTAGTTCAAAGTTCAATATATAAAAATCGAATTTTTAGTTCAAAGTTCAATATATAAAAATCGAATTTTTAGTTCAAAGTTCAATATATAAAAATCGAATTTTTATTTATATAGACTCCGCCTTTTCCATTTCAAAGATCTAATCTTTTCTTTTGCTTTTCAAAGTTTAAATCTTTTACCTTTTAAAAATTCAAATCTTTTAAAACCTTTTTAAAATTCAAATCTTTTAAAACCTTTTTAAAATTCAAATCTTTTAAAACCTTTTAAAAAATATGATCTTTAATTTCAAGTTCAAATCTTTTCCTATTAAGAGATCAAACCCCTTTTCCTTTTATCTTTTTGAAAATGCAGTTTTTTTCTTCTTTTAAAAAATGCAGTTTTTAAAATCTTTTAAAAACAGTTTTTGTAATCCTTTTAAAAATTCTGTTTTTATTTTCTATTAAAAAAGTCAGTTTCTCTTTTTAAATTTCTAACCTCTTCCTAGTTTATAAATCATTTTTAAAAAATCAGTTTTTAATAATCTCAGAAAATCAGTTTTTAATTTTCCTGTTTATATAAAATAAAAATAAAACAAATAAATAAAATAAAAAAACGACTTACATGGGCGCTGTAGCGAGGTCGGGCGGAGGTCGTGGGGGCCACAGGGGGTGCGGCAGGCGGAGCGGTGGGCGATGGGGGGGGTTTGAATGCTTCCGTCGATCTTGTGATTGGGGGAGGGTTTCGAAGGGAGAACAGAACGCGAGGGAGAGGGAGAAGGAAGACGTCTGAGAAGAGGGGGGGGGGGGGGGGGTTGGGCCAGCGTTCGCCGGAGGTGGGGAAGAGAGGGCGGCGGCGCTGCTGCGCTCCCCCCTTCTTCTTTCTTTTTTTTTTTTATTTCTGAAAAATCAATTTGATCGGGGGGGGCCAGCGGGTTAAAGGGAGAGAATTGTTTTTTTTTTTTTTTTTTTATTAATTTATTTATTTTATCCTAAAGAGTTGACTTTCACATACGACCTCGAAACGAGGCCCACCGCCTGTCGCCCATAGCGTTTCACCCCCATTCCGAACACAATGGGATATGTACCGCAAGCTGATTCGACTGTTTGAATCAGTTTCCGTTTAATTTGCATTTAAATCACTATATTGAATTTTAAACGTACATTTCAAATTACCGGGGTCACATACTAACTAGAAAAATTCCAGAAAAATATTTTCTAGCTTCATATTGACGATACGGTCCTAACAAAACTAGTTTCGTCGAATTCTGAGACCGTTAGAAAAATGGCCAATTTCCAGTCGATTAAAATCAACTGAAACTGGTCAAACGCGTTTTCCTTTGCCACGCTCACATATTGATTCGAAAAATTATGAAATTTGGAATCTAGCAATAATTCGACATCACGGACCCAACAAAACTGGTTTCGTCGAAATCCGAGGTCCTTTGCAAAATTGCTATTTTTAAGGGCCTTATATATATAAAAATATATATAAATTCCACAGCGACTATTTCTAATTTTTAACTGGACATATCTTATCATTTCTAAGATGAAATCTCAGTTTGTTAACTTCGTTACAAAGATATAGTTATACAGATTCAAACATTTCTTGTTTCGTTCAATTCTGACTTATATTGAATTCTGTATATTCATTTGAAATTAGAAATCGAATTTTCGAACTACCGCGCCATTTTCAATTCCTTTTATAATTATATATAATTATTATATATTCTAACGACGACGTATATAATATATACGTCGAATTCTATATTGAAAATAAATTTCACGTCGATATTATTTAAAATAATTCATTTTAAATAATCAAAACTCGCTAAAATTGCCAAAATAAAAATTTTAAACTGGCCCAGATTTTCCGGGTTGTTACAATCTCCCCCACTTAAAACTTTTCGTCCCCGAAAAGGAACAAAGTCGAAAGTGGTTTGATTATTCAGCTCTACGATCGATCAGGCTTCCATTCTCCAACTCTTTAGTTTCTGAGAATTTTCAAAATTTCAAAAATTTGGCTAACACCCTAAATTTTTGAAAAATTTCGCCATAACCTCCCCTGCAATGGGAGCATCGGGGAATTTCAAATAGCTTCCCCGGTCCTTCAGATCTCAAAAAGAAAAAGAAAAAGCCAAGCGGCTAGCCAATAGGCTCACAAAATCATCATCACCCAAACAAAACAGGAAATTATGTAGTAAACATGTACCTATTTGTCGGGCAAACAAATTTTATTCTCTGGCTCTAGCCTCCTTGCTATGACCTGTTCAAAGATATATATGCATGTGCAAGCAAATGCGACTAATTTTCAATATAATTCAATATTTGGTTCAATTAGGCATAATGGTTCAAAATTAGCAAACAAATGAACAAACAACACAAACATCAATCAATTAGTGAATTTAACGTTTCAAATTCATAATTCTGATACATATATAGAAAATCTTGTTTTTGATGCCAATTCACAACAAAGTGTTCTAGCTATATAAGATTTGGTTCTCACACCAGTCTAATGGAAATATATAGATATCACACCTTCGAAACACGAATATAAATACTGATGATGTGGCCACATCATCAGAATTATCCCCGGGTGTCTAGAATGTGACTCTATATCTATCCAGTATATTAAAATTTCAAATACACGTGGATCAGACGCATACGCAAAATCTTTATATACTGGACTGTCCAACTCAATGTAAATAGATAATCAAATACGAATAATTGATTTAATTTTCAAAACAAAATTTGTTTTCACTTTAAAAATATGCTCTTCACACTCGTTCTAGGATACTACTGATCCTATCTCTACCGAGTCATTCTAATTGGATTTTACTAACCCAATATCTGATGAATTCTTTCATATGGTTCTAATGTGCCTTGTTCTCTGCTTTGTAAACCAAAGCTCTGATACCACGTGTAAAGACCCGCTACTTCCCCGTAAAGGAAAGCGTCGGGTAGTTCGAGAACAAACCACAACAGAACGCATACAGAAGAACATTTCATTGTATATTACAACAATGCATCAGAATACAAGAATATACAGAGTATAAATGAATATTACACAGAAATATCAGAGATTTAAATTACATTTAAATACATAGCAGCGGAAAATAATACAATACACAACTAGAAGAGATATACGGATACAAAGCTTTCCGGATATCGTTCCAGCTGTAAACCAGGATCCTGTGAATATAAATCTGCAAAACCAAAACTACTAGCTGCCCGTGTCAAAATAGGGGCACCCAGAGTTTAGGTTAAAACAATAAACTCCAGGTCAGTCATGTGACTGGTGTGAGAACTAAAACAGTTATTAATCTTTATTTTAAATCATTAGGTAAATCAAGGGACCACGCCGTATAACACGGAACGGGTTTCCTCCCAAGAATACCAGTGCATAAAACAAACAGCGCAATGCTAAATAAAGAAAAATGAAGCTGTTATAAGACCCAGGTCCCATCACACAATGCAACGCAGCCGAGGATAGGGTTTTCCCTTATAACAGCCAAAGAATGCTTGATACGTTTAAAACAAATCATTTGATACTATTATAAGTGTATAGTGTATAAAACAACTTCAAATCATAAGTATCAATCATAGGCGGCATGGGTACCATATATCATGTCGCCATATATAGGTTTACAAATAAAACCGCAAATGTCACGTATTTGGAAATTGGATTTCCATCTATGAACCGAGGCAAAAGATAGTCCTCAACCGATTCGAGACGCTCTAGCCCGTGTCTCAGGCACAGCCGCAACCGTACATTGGATCGTCAGGGCCGGTCCACACGAAGTGGATTATAATGCCTGAACAATACGTTTCTCCGCCCTTTGGGGCGTAGGTGAGCCAACTAAATGACTCCATCGGTTCGAGAACGACCGATCAATCCGAGGCGCCTCGCAACAGCAACAACCACATAAGTCAAACTCGTCAGGGCGTGTAAAACCACTGACGCCACTTCTAGCTAGAAAGAAAACGCATGTCCCCCCTGAGGTCCGTCTCCCGTTTTTGGTTCATACCGGGTGTGAAACACGCGAGGTAAACGTTACACAAAGCTACGTCACAAAGGCCTTGCTTTGATCATCACCACAAGACTTTGCTTTTCAACAGAAGCCTTGATCATTTGCATCTTAGCATGCCACACAGGCAAACCATCCTATGCAACCGATATCAGTCACACAGAATGAAATCCGATGACAGACACACAGTCCATTTACAAGTCCGTTCTGGGTCTGAACGAAACCGGAGGCACCTAGTACCCCGCATATCCATCGATCTCCAAGTACGTCTGGACGATCACTAACTGTTTCCATCTTCTTGGGTGTACAGCCCAATCAAGATCATCAGTTATCACCCAAACGACGTGAAGACCTCCGGTCTTCGACCATCGTCTTCATCTTCGACTTATCGTCGTATCAGTTATTCAGAATGGGATAAACCCAGTCTTTCCGAATAACTCGCGTATATATTATAAAAGTGTTACACAAACACAACATACGCCTCATTCCAACTCATTAGTCATTAACCGTAAATTAATCAAGAGAATAATTCCCCAAATATTAACCCCGAAGGCCGAAACCAACATCAGATCAATATCCAGAAAACCATTCTACTTAGCTAACCGACAGTTAGTTTCTAAATTTCACGTTCAAATCTAATTAAAGATTTAACTATCGCCTGGAGCAAAACTGGTGATACTCCATTCTCGATCTTTTCAATCTAATTAAAGATTCATTAAAACTCCACTTAGTTTTAATCTGTGACTGGGTTAAAGAATCAGTGTCATTTAAAACACGGTTCACGATAAACCCAAAGTCACATCCCATTAATTATCGGGTTAAAGAACAAGTGATATTTAAAACACTGTTCACGATAAACCCAAAAATCAATATCCATTCAATTCCAATTAAATATTATTTAATTGGTACACTTCATTAAATCTAAATCAAAAGATTTAATCTTTTCTCAGCTGGGTTCAAGAACAGTGTTAGTGAAGACACCATTCACGACAAACCCAAATCACATTCATTAATTATCGGGTTAAAGAACAAGTGTTATTTAAAACACTGTTCACGATAAACCCAAAAATCAATATCAATACAATTCCAATTAAATATTATTTAATTGGTACACTTCATTAAATCTAAATCAAAAGATTTAATCTTTTCTCAGCTGGGTTCAAGAACAGTGTTAGTAAAGACACCATTCACGACAAACCCAAATCACATTCGATATTCAATACAAGGCTCTGAATAGAAAATATATCGGCTTATATTCAATATCAAATTCTACGACTAACAAATGTCGTATTGGAAATAACGATATAAATATATATATCTTTCAAATTTCCATAACAACACCTGTATAATCACGAATTCCAACATCGAAATATTCCGAAGACAATTTCGATTCAAATCCACTCCAATGCAATCATTGGAAATTTTGGTTATTTTCAAAACCCTTTTCAAATTCAATTTATTTATTTAAAAATAAATAGAATTATAATTCTAGTTCAAAACTAGTTCATTTCGATAAAAATCTATTTTTATCTTTTCAAATAGGGAGTTTTTCATCCCAAATCTTCACAAATCATTTCTTATGATTTTACACAAATTATTGCTATTTTTAATAATTTTATCAAGGCCCGTACAGTCGATTTCCATCAACGGCCATCGAACTGCACTTACAGCGACCTTTTTCGAATTTGACTTGGACATAATTCCAAATCCAACTGTTAGATTTCAAATTTCTAATATTCGTTAGAAAGCTCTTCTCGATACGAACCCAACGGTTCCGGTTTTAGGAGAATCCGACGGTCGGATCTCCCGTAATGTCCGTTTGAAATAAATGGTCGAAATTCGCGAACTGCCGCGGCGCGGCGCGTTCTATTCAGGCCATTATATTATATATATAATATATATAATATATACTTCGTCGATTTCCATTTAAAACGAATTATATAAATAGTTTTAAAATTCGTTTCAAAATCTATTTCAACTTCCATCTCAATTCAAAGCAAAATTGAATTCTTCTTTATAAATTCGTTTTAAAATTCATTTCTATTCAATTCAAATTTCAATTCAATTTGAATTCGTTTTCAATTCAATTCATTTCGAAATCGTTTTCAATTCAATTCATTTCGAAATCACTTTCAATTCAATTCACTTTGAATTCGTTTTCAATTCAATTCATTTCGAAATCGTTTTCAATTCAATTCACTTTGAATTCGTTTTCAATTCAATTCATTTCGAAATCGTTTTCAATTCAATTCATTTCGAAATCGTTTTCAATTCAATTCATTTCGAAATCGTTTTCAATTCAATTCATTTCGAAATCGTTTTCAATTCAATTCATTTCGAAATCGTTTTCAATTCAATTCATTTCGAAATCGTTTTCAATTCAATTCATTTCGAAATCGTTTTCAATTCAATTCATTTCGAAATCGTTTTCAATTCACTTCGAGATTACTTTTCAATATTCATTTTAAAATGAATAAAATCGATATAAATATCGTTTACGTCAAAATGGCGTCAATCTAATTAACACGGCTTCATAAATTTCTATTTTCAAATATTCTATTTCAAATATTTCCTATTATCAAAATATTCTTTATTATCAAAATATTCTTTATTTTCACGATTGGAATGAGGCCCAATCAATTACCATATAAAATTAATTATATGGATTTTCATACAACACATGTATATAATAACATTGAAAATAATCAACCATCAACCAAAGTGCACTACACTGTATAGGCATCAAATATAGATATTCAACGCTCATAACAGCCTGTCAATCAATCGATCGACATATTTAATCAATCAGGATGAGTGAAATTCATATTTCATCCCAACACCCGTGTGGGGTTTCAAACAATCAAACACAGATTTTAGTTGTGCAGTTGGGCGATGTGTAAAATTTATCGTCCCAATCAATGTCATTCAAATAAGTGTACATAAACAAACCATCTGGTTTGTAAATGAATATTTATTTATTCACTTCACTATTTTCATATTCACGTTAAAAATTATATTTTTAACGATAAAACATTTTATTTCAACCTATGAATTTTTATTCAATTCATTTATTCAATAAAATGATATTTTTATTTTTCTAACATATTTTAGAAAATTTCGGCGGCATAACGGCACGATATTAGAAACGGGACAAGGCCTAGCCTTATCCCCGGTCTAGTGAAGGCCCACGCCATTCACACATCAATCATATCAATTTCATCTCACCAAACAATTCAATTCAAACAAATAATTCAACTAGTCTATGCAACCAAACAAACAAGTCCATGGTCTGTGGACAATTGTGTCGGGTGCTACTAAGCACCGTCTGCATCCTAGTATATATATATAACTAGAAAAATAAATTGAAAGGTGAGAAATTCTCACATATAGCTATCCTAGCTCCACGGCTCTTCTTTTGCAGAAGTCTTCGTCGTTTCGCCTTTTTGTCACCTTCGTTGCTGCTTTCACTACATACGTAAAAATCACATTTTTACCTCGCTATTCAATATATAAAAATCGAATTTTTAGTTCAAAGTTCAATATATAAAAATCGAATTTTTATTTCAAAGTTCAATATATAAAAATCGAATTTTTAGTTCAAAGTTCAATATATAAAAATCGAATTTTTAGTTCAAAGTTCAATATATAAAAATCGAATTTTTAGTTCAAAGTTCAATATATAAAAATCGAATTTTTATTTATATAGACTCCGCCTTTTCCATTTCAAAGATCTAATCTTTTCTTTTGCTTTTCAAAGTTTAAATCTTTTACCTTTTAAAAATTCAAATCTTTTAAAACCTTTTTAAAATTCAAATCTTTTAAAACCTTTTTAAAATTCAAATCTTTTAAAACCTTTTAAAAAATATGATCTTTAATTTCAAGTTCAAATCTTTTCCTATTAAGAGATCAAACCCCTTTTCCTTTTATCTTTTTGAAAATGCAGTTTTTTTCTTCTTTTAAAAAATGCAGTTTTTAAAATCTTTTAAAAACAGTTTTTGTAATCCTTTTAAAAATTCTGTTTTTATTTTCTATTAAAAAAGTCAGTTTCTCTTTTTAAATTTCTAACCTCTTCCTAGTTTATAAATCATTTTTAAAAAATCAGTTTTTAATAATCTCAGAAAATCAGTTTTTAATTTTCCTGTTTATATAAAATAAAAATAAAACAAATAAATAAAATAAAAAAACGACTTACATGGGCGCTGTAGCGAGGTCGGGCGGAGGTCGTGGGGGCCACAGGGGGTGCGGCAGGCGGAGCGGTGGGCGATGGGGGGGGTTTGAATGCTTCCGTCGATCTTGTGATTGGGGGAGGGTTTCGAAGGGAGAACAGAACGCGAGGGAGAGGGAGAAGGAAGACGTCTGAGAAGAGGGGGGGGGGGGGGGTTGGGCCAGCGTTCGCCGGAGGTGGGGAAGAGAGGGCGGCGGCGGCGCTGCTGCGCTCCCCCCTTCTTCTTTCTTTTTTTTTTTATTTCTGAAAAATCAATTTGATCGGGGGGGGCCAGCGGGTTAAAGGGAGAGAATTGTTTTTTTTTTTTTTTTTTATTAATTTATTTATTTTATCCTAAAGAGTTGACTTTCACATACGACCTCGAAACGAGGCCCACCGCCTGTCGCCCATAGCGTTTCACCCCCATTCCGAACACAATGGGATATGTACCGCAAGCTGATTCGACTGTTTGAATCAGTTTCCGTTTAATTTGCATTTAAATCACTATATTGAATTTTAAACGTACATTTCAAATTACCGGGGTCACATACTAACTAGAAAAATTCCAGAAAAATATTTTCTAGCTTCATATTGACGATACGGTCCTAACAAAACTAGTTTCGTCGAATTCTGAGACCGTTAGAAAAATGGCCAATTTCCAGTCGATTAAAATCAACTGAAACTGGTCAAACGCGTTTTCCTTTGCCACGCTCACATATTGATTCGAAAAATTATGAAATTTGGAATCTAGCAATAATTCGACATCACGGACCCAACAAAACTGGTTTCGTCGAAATCCGAGGTCCTTTGCAAAATTGCTATTTTTAAGGGCCTTATATATATAAAAATATATATAAATTCCACAGCGACTATTTCTAATTTTTAACTGGACATATCTTATCATTTCTAAGATGAAATCTCAGTTTGTTAACTTCGTTACAAAGATATAGTTATACAGATTCAAACATTTCTTGTTTCGTTCAATTCTGACTTATATTGAATTCTGTATATTCATTTGAAATTAGAAATCGAATTTTCGAACTACCGCGCCATTTTCAGTTCCTTTTATAATTATATATAATTATTATATATTCTAACGACGACGTATATAATATATACGTCGAATTCTATATTGAAAATAAATTTCACGTCGATATTATTTAAAATAATTCATTTTAAATAATCAAAACTCGCTAAAATTGCCAAAATAAAAATTTTAAACTGGCCCAGATTTTCCGGGTTGTTACAATAACACTTTTGAATCTGTAATCAAAATGTTTGATTGACCTAAGAATATATTTCTAACTCGATAATTCATATAATTTAATCGATCAAAGATCAAGTTTTTCCTAATTGACTAATCAGATTTTGGGCTTTCATTTATATTTGATATAATGAAATTAATTATGTATAAGACTGTCAAGACATAATTTCCTGTTTATACCTATAAAATCAGAAAGCTTGATTTTATTATGTATTCAGATTATGACACTAGTCAATTTGGTCAAAGATTTTTTTTGTGTATGAATCACAATTTCAGATTATTTTAGTCTCATACATAAGGCCTCATGGATTTATACTGACATTATATTGACAATGAACATAAAAGTTTCAAATTATAACAGAAGTACTATGATTTGGTAACTCTGTAAAATACATATGTGAGTGTTTTATATGAATATATATAGCATATGCGCTTTGATATATATATATATATATATATATATATATATATGTAGTTGGCCTGTAATGTAAAACTGTATTTGGGCTTGAATGTAATAATTATGTATGTATGATGATAAATATATAATATAATCTGATTTCAAAATTACAAGAAATATGATTTCCTATTTATATTTTAGTTTTATATCAGAAGTATAAATAATAGTATTAAGATACTGACATGATTTCAGATTCATTTAATATAATGATGCAAGATTTTGTACCAGAATATATATATATATATATATATTTCTCTTATATATATGTATATATATACAACATTATGCTTGCTGTTCTTATAATGATACACACACATATATTTATCATTGGCCAGCTTGTATCTATGCATATATATATATATATATATATATATTTCAAGAATGCATCCTAAAGCAATATGATTGCACTATAAATTTAGTACTGCAATTTGATTTGCGGTATTATACATTCCCTTGTCAATATACATTTGTGTTAGTTAACACTTATTCATATATATATACACACACACACACACATACATACATATATATATATATAATAGTTTTAGAATAGTAACTTTTGTTTGTATTAATCCACTTTTCTGCTGTTAGAATAACTGAAGTGAATTTGAATCATTTCAAATAATAAATGGGTAAATATGGCTCTTATACATATGATAGAAAAATCTGGTTCACACAATATTATATATATATATATATATTTGATATATTTTGCATAATTTTGAGATTCTACTTATATTCAAGAACATCAATGCAAATTTGATTTGCAGTTGATGCTTGAATAAAGAACATATTGTATCCTAATACATGCAAACTGTATTGTATCTTAGGATGCACCTGATCTTCCACAGCAAGTATAACTTATTGAATTCATAATCAGAGTACATCTCAAGATGACAATCTAGTCAAAGTAATGTATGGATAATATTATTGATTTAAGAGAGGTGGTACATTTTGTAAATATGATTTACGAAATGAGATATGTTATCTCCCTGTTTTAATAAGATTTGAAGAGTCTAAACCACATTGTATATGTCTGTTTAAATGAATATGCTTTCCTTTTGTTATGTTTTAATATATATCAGTTGGATATAGTTTAAATATCACTAATATTCAAACAGTTTGAAAATGATTTGCCAACTGCATATATACATATATGTCAGTATCAGTTTGCTATGAGAAATATCATAATTATGTTACAGTTTTATTTTGGGATCAAAAACCCCAATTTTGAATGACTATTTAAATCTGAAAAGTAAATCAATATATTTGGAACCATGATGCAAATTAGATTTGTGGTTTAATGAGTGTGACTTGTTTTAAATGTTGAATTTCAACCTCGCAAACATTGGTTACATTAGACCATTTTAAACACATATTTATATGTGATTGGATCATAAAATTTCTGTAAGAAAAGGGAGTCAAATTATTTAACACCTTGACACAGTGTTACTAGTTTTAAAGCTAAGGTTGGAATTTCAATCTGGAAGCTATTTTGAATAATTCCGATTGATCAATTTTAAGAAAAACAAGTCTGAGGTTGTTTTCTATTACAAACAGAATTGGCTCTTGTACATAGAGTTGATTGTATGACCCTCATGTACACTGATATGATCCTAAACTTCATATATATATATACACATATACATTTATAAATATTAGTGTATTTGCATATACTGTTAATATGTAGAATAACGTATACTAGTTTGAAATGGGCAATATAATGTATAACTTCTTTGAACCATATGATGGGCAGAAGTTCCTAAAAGACATGACCTGTTAATGCATATTTAAGCACATAATAGTTATGTGCGCGATTTAGTGTTGATGAACCAAATTCTGAACATAAATTGGAAGAAAACACCTATTAAAATCAAGAATGTTGTGTATAATGGGTGATTCTAGTATGCTCACTTTAATGCATTTTGATGCAAATTGGAGTTGTAGCAATAAGGATTTTGAAGCAAGCAGTAGTGAAGTCATGAAGCAAAAAAGAAAAGTTTGACTTATTCTATTTGAATGATGGAAAGTATATACGAGAACCAATGGGCATATTTTGACTTATATATATATGTATTGTATAATGTATGTAAATATTAATGACCTGCTGTGTAGTGAATGAACTAAGTTATATATGTGTATAACAAGTTATACATATATATAATATATACTAATATGTTTAAATATGTATGTTAACATTGCAAATTAATAGATTGACTATTGAACCTTATAATGCTATTATATTTTAAAGGGTCTGACCATATATTTGATTCTAGCCATTATATTATGTGAACAATCCATTTTGTTTTATGAAATGTTAAATATGTTGAATGTTTGTATGATGCTTGTGTCAGTTGATAATTATGTATTCTTTTCAGTTATATATACATGTATGATTGATTATGTCTATGTTAGTTGGATATATAGTTGTATACATATTGTATTAAGCCTAGTACGATGCATAAGTAGTTGTATATTTGATTGATAATGAGTCTGTTAAGTAAATTGGGCCTCAAGCTGGCCTTGGTGTTAATTAATTCAACAATCAAAGTGGCCTGCATTCATTTTATTCATTAGTTTCTGTATAATGATGGGTAATATATTATCTATTTATTTGTGAATTCACTTTGTAAAAATAAAATGAAAGCCAGGTTGTTTTGAAATGTTCAAAACAATGGGCTATTAATTTATATGAAGTGCCGCATGAAAATTCCATAGGGTCCGAAATAATTTATGCTGAAATACCACATGCAAGTTGTAAACAATTTTCACATGTTATTAATTTTCTTACGACTGTACCTAAAAGGAATTGAGATTTAGTTTTGAAATGTTAAAACAATGTTTTAACTCCTGACCACTTATGCTATTTGAAATACCACATGTCCAAAAGTTTTATATCCTCTTAATTGTGTTTATGCGGAATTTATTTATCAGTGTAAAATACGTGTATTTTGATATGTGTAAATAACATTGATATTGCTCTCTACTACGAATTATAAAATTCCTTTAAAACAAATTTTGTTATATTATGTCATGGTGAAGTCTTATAATAATACACCCATCAATGTCGGTCTCATTAGATGTAGGTAATGCCAAAGCATTGTGCATCCTTTTATTTTGGTTATATGTTGTAGGAATAACTGTGATACCGTCTGTATTATTGGGTCTGAATTAACTAGACTGTATAATAGTTTTTACTGCTTTAGAGACAAAGAGCATGTATTATTCTACATTTTAGCAAATGAATAATTCAATGAACAAAATGTTCATCATGCGATTCAAGAATTATATATGATATAATTGACATAATATGTCTACCTAAAAGGTTGTATTTTGGGGATTAGCCAAAGCTAGGTCAAGGCATGACTAGATATGGATCTTGAAACACCATTATATATATATACACATATATATAGGAATGTTAATTATAGTGGGAGCATATTTTGCTTTAAATTATACATTTAATTTATTTTGCAATATTCTATATAATTTTGATTGTCAAAATTTGTATAAATATATTGCAAAACATATATCTTTGTTATATTATTTATTATCTACTGTAGATATTGAATGGTAAACAACTCCGATAATTTGTCACCAAAATTAATCCTTGAGAAGGATAAATTGAATTAAATCAAATTTCTTGAGTAACACTGAAATTTGAGGATTGTCCTCAAACAAATTAAACATAATTACAATATAGAAGTTCTAAAATGGAAGTTGAAGTATGACTTCAACCGTATAAGATATAAATGTCATAACAATCTACTTATACATATCTAGTATTAGATACTAGATATGAATCACATAAATATATGTAAATATCTAGAAATTGCAAAACAAGTAGAAATTTGACAAAAGGACAAGTGGACTTTACGATTGAAAATAAAGCAAATGTTGTTGGATTATCCATAGGAAGTTACTTCTTGTTCTATATACTGGCTTAATTGAATAATTAAAATATTGTTACTATGAAATTTCCATTTAAAATAAATGTTATTATGTATCTTATTTAGACAAGTTTGAATTTCATCTGTAATAAAAGAACAATTGTTATTCATTTTATTTAAATGAAATATCTTATGGAATTTCACAAATAGTCAATGATCTTTATAAATCCTTAACTATGATGTGCTTGACATAAATTATGAGTTGATTAAATTAATGATTTAAATCCAACACACCTTTAGCATTGTCATTTAACCCATATAATCAAGAAACGCATATCAAAACTCCACAATGATGGAATTTTGAGGTCGTTTGATTTCGAATCATATGAAGAATGCAAATCTTGTTTATTAAGAAAATTAACTGAATCTCCTTTCACTTGACACAGTGAAAGGACTATTAAGTATAGGTTCTCATACATAATGATGTATATGGAGCAATGAATACATAAGCTAAAGTAGGTTTTGTTACTTCATTATATTTACAGATGATGTCCGTAGATATAGATATGTGTATCTTATGAAACACAAATCAGAATCCATTTAAAAGTTCAAAGAATTAAAAAATGAAGTTCAAAACCAATTTTGAAAGAAAATAAATACTCTTCGAACAGATCGAGAGAATATTTAATCCAATAATCTAATGACTATCCAAATGAGTGTGAAATTGTTTCACTACACACACCATCTAGACACCATATTGGAATGGTTTGTTTGAAAGGAGAAGTCACACCTTATAAGATAATGTACGATCAATGATGAGTCATACAGATCTTGCAATAAATTTTGGGCTTATGCCCTTAAAACAATTGCAATCTGTAACGACCACGGGATTTTCGGCTCCGAAAATCAACACAAAACCCAGCGTCGACTGTTCAGACATCGAAAATACCGAATCATTAATAGAAAGAAATTAGAGGGTGAGATAGGAAAGATAGAACTAATAGAATAGAAGAAGAAGAACACAACTGAGCATAATCAAAGTAAACACGAATCTCACAGCGGAACGAATAAAACATATTATATAACATAACTTTTGAAATACAAATCAGTAACTTTATATACCTACCATCATCAGAGCACAACAGTCATTTCTGGGACAGTTATAAACACCTGTTCCAGATACAACATAGTACACAGCGGAAATACGATAATCTACAGCTAACTGGTGAAGCCTCCTGCTTCCAGCTCTTCCAAGTGAATCTGAAAAATCCCAACTACTTGACTGCCCGTACAAATTTAGGCACCCAAGAGTTTAGGGAAAACAAACAAAATAAACTCTGGGTCAGTCATGGGACTGGTGTGAGTAATCTCCAACCACTTGTTTAACTTTAAAAATCCTTTCAAAAGAAAAGATAATAGTAAGACCAGCCCACACATAAACATGGACGGTTTTTACCTTACTATAACCCAAAACACTTTGATACGAAAATCCAGTGATATTATAATAATGTCTACATCAAGTAAATAACCAAATAGCAGAACGCTTGCATCTCACGCTCCACATATATAGTATAAAATCAAAAAAAACCGCATGGCGCTTATTGGAGATTGGATTTCCAACATGACAAGGTATGGAACCACCTTCCGCTAGTGTATCTCTAGAGAGGAATACACTGGGTTCAACAAGAACATCTTGTAACCCGGCCCACACATGACCGACCACTCATTTCGCTTGAGTGTATCGAATGTATATCACCAACGGTTGGGATCAGCAACCGCCTCCCGACTGGGACAACATCGAATAGAATAAGAAATTAAATGAACCTCTAGATAGGTGATTATACATCCTAATGGGTGCGACCCACATAGCCATGCTGCCTGCCCGATTTTTGTCCTTTCCCGGTTGTTGAGGCCTGAGGCTATGAATACTTACCATTCATTGATAGCACAATCACTTTGAATGCCACATTGTCAGATCCGTTAATCACTAGTTGAGTTTGCACAAATATTCTGGATGTTATGCTAAGGGAATAAATCCGTTGCAACCATATATATTTATACAGACCAACCCATTTGATCATTGGAAATACTCTGTCAGACATTCGTCCATTTACGTTCGTTCTGGGATTGAACGAAACCGAAGGCACTATTTCTATTTAATAGAAAGAGTCCTTGCACTTTACCCCGTCTTCAATATATTCAGCATACTTGGTTCGCAACGCTTATGCCGATACGGAGTGGTTCTTCGGATAATAATCCAACCGGTCTCTCCATATTGACAACGATGGTCAAAAACTTCGATAGTCTGTGATTTAACTATCGAATAAAAACAAGTGTTCATCCAAACATATCAAACAAATCACTGGGCTCTTTAATTAAGATTTCATTAATTAAATATCTTCTCCATTTCCCTATCAATATTTGTTAACCAAATTATTTTCAATAATCATCTCGGCTTCTTACGCTATTTGGAAAACATTTCCATATATCGCCTTCTCTTATTTCCTATACTTAGGAAATATATTTTTATTTGAAATTGAAAACAATTTCAATCACTTATCTCTTTCTCGACTACTTTAACTATCCTCAGGAAATATTTACTTGTTATATTTCCAAAAATTCCATCACTTGGGTTTAAAACGAATGTTGTGTAAAACATCGTTACAATAACCCAAAATATTTTATTCAACTAACTCTTTTTCAAACACTTCTCTTCGAGACTGGATCTTGCTATTTATCCATTAAAAATGAAATCAATCAAGTTGGGGTAAAATTACCTCTCAGACCTTAACTGAAAACATCCTCAACTTCAAAACGGCAAAACCACTTACCTCGAATAAACACACTATACAACCCAATTATTCATTTTTAAAACATGTATAAAGTTCGCTTTCTATTTCTAATTTATAGATTTCCCTTTTTGTTTACAATATTCGATTTTTATATTCACTTACCTATCGAATTCTATACGTCGATACAATGATTTCTAATTATCAAAATATCTTTAAAAATATTCTAACTCCTTAAATTTCCGGAAAATTTCGCCATAACCTCCCCTGTATCGGGAGCATCGGGAAATTTCAAATAGCTTCCCGGTAACTTCTCATCTCAAAAAGAAAAAGCCAAGCGGCTTGCCGATACGGCGCATAAAATCTCATATATGAATTAAACATGTACCTTATTGTCGAGCACACTAATTATATACCTTCATCACTTTATCCCATAACTGCCTCCGGTATATCTATACCTGTACAATTCATTTCAATTTCATACACTCGTTTTGACTGAAATTCGTTAAAGTAACTCTTTAACTAACTCTTTGCCCATTTCGTTTGTATATATGAATATAACACGTTTCAATTATATTTCAACTTACTTATCAACTAATTGAATTCAAATTTTAATTTAAGTCCTATATTCGATTTCAAATATATGTTTACAATTCAAAAATTCAATTTTCAAAGTTCGACTTCAATTCACCACTCGATTAACTAATTCTTCTTTGATTTAGTTATTTCTATTCAATAATCAAAATATGATTATTTTTTCAAAAATCACTTTTCTTACTTCACTTGAGTTCACCTTTATGTTCTAACTCAAGACCAGGTTTTTAAATGGAAATTTGGATTTTTATTTGCTTAAAAATCCCTATATTATATAAAATCCATTATGGTTTTAATGGTTTCTGGCGCTGCACTTTTAAAAATTTGATTTTGACATAACTAAAAATCTATTCGAAGAAATCCAGGTTTTTCTCTTCCATTAGAAAACTATTATTCAAATCGGTCCTGACGTTTCTTGTATCAAAGAATTCCGACTTCAATTGGGTTCTGTATACTCGATTGAAGTTCGAATCGCCAATTTACGAACTGCAACGCTGCGGCGAGTTCGTTTTAATTATATATATATATAAACGTTTTAAAACTTCGTTTATATAAATTCAACTCCATTTTAACTCTATTTGAATTTTCATTGATTCAAACTCCATTTTCACTTTTATTTGAATTCTATATTCAAATTCCAATTTCACTTCTATTTGAATCCTCTATTCAAATTCCATATTTCAAATTTTATTTGAATTATATAGTTAAATCCCATAGTTTAAACTTCCAATCGAATGCTATATTTAAATCCTATAATTTAAATTCCATTTGAATTCCTTTTTGAATTCTACATTCAAATTCCCTATTCAATTCTCTTCGAATTCAAATTCTATATTTATTCTATTTGAATTTCAAATATTCAAACTCCGATTCAATTCTATTTGAAATTCCAAATATTCAAACTCCTATTTAAATCCTCTTATTTAAATTCTATTTCAAATTCCCTTATTCAAATTCTATTTATATTCCTATATTCAAATTTTGTATCAAATTCCCTTATTCAAATTCTATATTGGAATTTCTTGAAAATTTCTGTATTCAACATCTATTTTAAATTTCTATATTCGAATTCTATATTTGAATTCTCTTTGAATATCTAATATTCAAATTTCTATATTTAAATTCTCTATTCAAATCCCGTTTGAATTTCTATATTCAAACTCCATTTAAATTCTATATTCAAATTTTATAGTTAAACTCCATTATTTTCAAATCTCTATATTTGAATTTCATTTGAACTTTCTTTATTCAAATCCATTTGAATTCCCTTTTGAATTCCAATCTATTTTCAAACTTCGTTTGGATTTCTATATTCAAAACTATTTCCAAACTATCAAGTGATAATTCTTTTTACTTCATTTATAACTTCGTTATAAAAGAACTATTTATAAACTTTGTTTATAAAGGAACTACTTGTTTTATTTTTTGAAACAAGTTTATATTTCTATTCCATTCAAATTTCAAAATTCTATTTAAAAATAGAATTTTCCTTTTTAGTCTCAAATATCCTTTTCACGATATTTTAAATAATTTAACACTTGGCCCAGTGATATTTAAAACAACCAAATCACCCAATTGTCAATCATTTTATTTTTCACTCGTCATATATGAATATATGAAATCAAGCAAACAAACAAACAGATAATATATTTTTGAGGAATCCAGTTGGATTCCTCCAACCTGTTTTCCTGCATCCACAGATGTTAGCACATAAATAATACCCATTCTGCTTCGTGGCAGAATATCGTGGTATAGAAGGTCATCCACTAATCATAGCGTGGGGCGTATAGGGTAATCATCCGCTATGAAACTGCGGGCATCCGCTAATGAGACTGCGGGAATCCAACTAATCAATCAACCCAATATATATATAATAGCCTAAATAACTAATATATATAAAACAAGCAGAAAAATCCAAACAAGCAACAACAATTATTTTTACGAAGTAAAAATAATTATAAATAAAAGGTGAGTGAGATTTACTCACCTGATTTTTTTGTCGAATATCCTGTTAAAATTCCAAACGTTGCAACTGCGAATCTACTCGAGTGGAAAATATATGTACCTATGATCATTTGATTTTATTAATCGACTATACTATCATTATTTTAGATTAACTTAACACATTAATAAATTGATTATAAATTAAATAACAACTAACAAATTAACAAATTCTTCTATGTATATATTTAAATTCCGGTAAAAGCGTTTACCTTACTGCTCAGTTAATAACTCGATTAGTTCCCGAAATAAATCTTCGAACAGTTCTATGCTGAAATCAGCCCTAAAATACTGCTTCATTCCTTCTCGACATTCCAGCAAACACTTGGTAGACAGTTCCATTTCCTTCCTGTCACTAATACCCAGTGCTGCTCATGTTACTATTTGCATTACTACATATCCCAGACCAGCTTCTCTAGCTTTTCCTTACCGAACTGCTGTTGCCTCGCTACCCAAATCCACTCAAACCAAACTCCCTCTTCCAACGAAAGCCACCAACCCATCATTCTTACTGCCAAACCCTACTGTCAAGCCTCAACTTCCATCAGCACCTTACTGCATCCAAGTACTCCAAAAATCAACCATTGTCGAACTCCAATACTGTCTCAACACCGCAGTTCAACATCGCGTTTCCCAAATCGAACCTCAGCAAAATGAAATCGCACCAACCAAATTCCGTACAACAGAACCTCCATCGCACCCTTCGTGAACTTCTATCCCATTTCTTTTGTTGCGTCTTCGATTCCAGAAACACCCAACCTTATCGCGAACTCCCAACTGCGACAGATCCAAAACACCATCACTTTATCGAGTCGAACTCGAGCCCAGAAGGGCGACTTCCTACCGCGCTTCAGCTGATTCGAACGGAGGCTCTGATTTCTCTTTTTCTTTCATTTTATAAAAAGAGGAACGGTCTTTGATTGGAAAAAGGAACGAGAAGAAAGAGTTGAACTGTATGTTGGTTTCAGAATGAAAGCTCGGTTCGTTTGTATAGATTTGAAAGGGGACAGAAGTACATCCATCAAAATTCGATGTTTGCTTGATGTTGAACAGGGGAAGACATAAATTTTGGCTCGAGGAAGGAAATAGGGTGGCGTTAAAAGAAGTAGGTCGGCTGGTTAAAGTTTTGATTTGATTTTTCTTTAATTAAAAACTAAACTATATCGCGGTCCTTTAATTAAAAATTCTGAACCGCTATTTTAACATACAGACCGACGTTTCAATATTATAACGCTATCCTAAATTGAACAATATATATTCTGAAATTTAATTCGAACATATATACCATATTAAATTATTATATTTTAAATTCAAGACTAATCATTTTCTCGAAAATAAATTATTATCGTTCATATTCAGACAGAACTGACACTGGTCATCTGCATCATTTTCGATTCAGTTTTAACTTCGATTTCAATATATTTCGTATTACGATAATTTAATATATTCGGTATTAAATCGAAATCAATTTTTTTTTAATTGATAACTAAATATAAAAATTCATTTATATTATCAATTCAATATTTAAAACAATATTAAATGTTTGAAATTTACCGACCAAAAATCCGGGTCGTTACATTCTTCCCCCCTTAAAAGAATTTCGTCCCCGAAATTAGTAAGGTAGGAAAAATGCTTTAGAACCATAATCTTTCCATAACTCATTTATGTTGAACTCAACTCTACAGATTTCTACAACTTTTAATTCTACCAAAACTTTTGGTTTTTCACACATTTAATCTAAATGATTTAACCCCAATTCAGATTCCATTCAATCTTATTCAAATTGAACTTCATTAATTTGTTTACCTCGATCCATTTAACTTGCTTAAGTTAAATTTAAACTTCAGACTTCAAATTCCTGGGTTTTCCTTTCAAATCCTTCTGAAATCACATATACATATATATATATATATATTTATTTATTTCCTCTTTAAATTCAAAACATTTGAATTTTCAAACCACTTGTTTCCTTTCAAAACAAATTCCGACCAAGAACTTTTCTAAGGTAGCAATCCATCACTTAGGAACTCGAAAATGAACACTGATGATGTTGCAATGATCATCAGAATTATTTTCCAGCCGCTGAAGTGAGTTCAGTGCTTTATCACTTTGAAAATCCATCAAAAATGATTTTGATTCAAAAATCCCATTTAAAGCAAAGCTATATTATTCTAATATACTTCAAAAAAATATTTTAAAACTTCCCAGGATTTAAATTCTAAATTCTTGTTTGAATTAAATTTTAATTCATCTCATTTGTATATTTAATTCATATATAAATTCTATTTTGGTTATATATAACCATTCCAATTTTATAATCTCGTTTGATTATGATATCAACATCCATAATTTCAGAAAAATTATTCTTTCTATATCGAAAAAGAAATTTGGGTAAAATTATTTCATTTACCCATTTAAAACAATATCATGTCGTATTTCCTGTTCAAGCGTTTAGAAATCCCTATCGACTTCGTGGCGTCCCACGATTCGACCAGAATTCATAAACCACTCAACAGACTAGCCAACACAATATAAAACAATCTTTATATCAATTAACAAATACGCTCTCTCGTACATATACACTCAACTCATTCTAGGGCACTGCTGACCCTATCTCTAATGAGCACATCCCACCAAAGCCTAGGTATTCGCTCAACCTAAGCTCTGATACCACTGTAACGACCACAGGATTTTCGGCTCCGAAAATCAACACAAAACCCAGCGTCGACTGTTCAGACATCGAAAATACCGAATCATTAATAGAAAGAAATTAGAGGGTGAGATAGGAAAGATAGAACTAA
Source organism: Allium sativum (assembly GCA_030737875.1). Taxonomy (NCBI): domain Eukaryota; kingdom Viridiplantae; phylum Streptophyta; class Magnoliopsida; order Asparagales; family Amaryllidaceae; genus Allium; species Allium sativum. The sequence goes on from CM060920.1 coordinate 370,977,150, forward strand.
TAGAATAGAAGAAGAAGAACACAACTGAGCATAATCAAAGTAAACACGAATCTCACAGCGGAACGAATAAAATATATTATATAACATAACTTTTGAAATACAAATCAGTAACTTTATATACCTACCATCATCAGAGCACAACAGTCATTTCTGGGACAGTTATAAACACTTGTTCCAGATACAACATAGTACACAGCGGAAATACGATAATCTACAGCTAACTGGTGAAGCCTCCTGCTTCCAGCTCTTCCAAGTGAATCTGAAAAATCCCAACTACTTGACTGCCCGTACAAATTTAGGCACCCAAGAGTTTAGGGAAAACAAACAAAATAAACTCTGGGTCAGTCATGGGACTGGTGTGAGTAATCTCCAACCACTTGTTTAACTTTAAAAATCCTTTCAAAAGAAAAGATAATAGTAAGACCAGCCTACACATAAACATGGACGGTTTTTACCTTACTATAACCCAAAACACTTTGATACGAAAATCCAGTGATATTATAATAATGTCTACATCAAGTAAATAACCAAATAGCAGAACGCTTGCATCTCACGCTCCACATATATAGTATAAAATCAAAAAAAACCGCATGGCGCTTATTGGAGATTGGATTTCCAACATGACAAGGTATGGAACCACCTTCCGCTAGTGTATCTCTAGAGAGGAATACACTGGGTTCAACAAGAACATCTTGTAACCCGGCCCACACATGACCGACCACTCATTTCGCTTGAGTGTATCGAATGTATATCACCAACGGTTGGGATCAGCAACCGCCTCCCGACTGGGACAGCATCGAATAGAATAAGAAATTAAATGAACCTCTAGATAGGTGATTATACATCCTAATGGGTGCGACCCACATAGCCATGCTACCTGCCCGATTTTTGTCCTTTCCCGGTTGTTGAGGCCTGAGGCTACGAATACTTACCATTCATTGATAGCACAATCACTTTGAATGCCACATTGTCAGATCCGTTAATCACTAGTTGAGTTTGCACAAATATTCTGGATGTTATGCTAAGGGAATAAATCCGTTGCAACCATATATATTTATACAGACCAACCCATTTGATCATTGGAAATACTCTGTCAGACATTCGTCCATTTACGTTCGTTCTGGGATTGAACGAAACCGAAGGCACTATTTCTATTTAATAGAAAGAGTCCTTGCACTTTACCCCGTCTTCAATATATTCAGCATACTTGGTTCGCAACGCTTATGCCGATACGGAGTGGTTCTTCGGATAATAATCCAACCGGTCTCTCCATATTGACAACGATGGTCAAAAACTTCGATAGTCTGTGATTTAACTATCGAATAAAAACAAGTGTTCATCCAAACATATCAAACAAATCACTGGGCTCTTTAATTAAGATTTCATTAATTAAATATCTTCTCCATTTCCCTATCAATATTTGTTAACCAAATTATTTTCAATAATCATCTCGGCTTCTTACGCTATTTGGAAAACATTTCCATATATCGCCTTCTCTTATTTCCTATACTTAGGAAATATATTTTTATTTGAAATTGAAAACAATTTCAATCACTTATCTCTTTCTCGACTACTTTAACTATCCTCAGGAAATATTTACTTGTTATATTTCCAAAAATTCCATCACTTGGGTTTAAAACGAATGTTGTGTAAAACATCGTTACAATAACCCAAAATATTTTATTCAACTAACTCTTTTTCAAACACTTCTCTTCGAGACTGGATCTTGCTATTTATCCATTAAAAATGAAATCAATCAAGTTGGGGTAAAATTACCTCTCAGACCTTAACTGAAAACATCCTCAACTTCAAAACGGCAAAACCACTTACCTCGAATAAACACACTATACAACCCAATTATTCATTTTTAAAACATGTATAAAGTTCGCTTTCTATTTCTAATTTATAGATTTCCCTTTTTGTTTACAATATTCGATTTTTATATTCACTTACCTATCGAATTCTATACGTCGATACAATGATTTCTAATTATCAAAATATCTTTAAAAATATTCTAACTCCTTAAATTTCCGGAAAATTTCGCCATAACCTCCCCTGTATCGGGAGCATCGGGAAATTTCAAATAGCTTCCCGGTAACTTCTCATCTCAAAAAGAAAAAGAAAAAGCCAAGCGGCTTGCCGATACGGCGCATAAAATCTCATATATGAATTAAACATGTACCTTATTGTCGAGCACACTAATTATATACCTTCATCACTTTATCCCATAACTGCCTCCGGTATATCTATACCTGTACAATTCATTTCAATTTCATACACTCGTTTTGACTCAAATTCGTTAAAGTAACTCTTTAACTAACTCTTTGCCCATTTCGTTTGTATATATGAATATAACACGTTTCAATTATATTTCAACTTACTTATCAACTAATTGAATTCAAATTTTAATTTAAGTCCTATATTCGATTTCAAATATATGTTTACAATTCAAAAATTAAATTTTCAAAGTTCGACTTCAATTCACCACTCGATTAACTAATTCTTCTTTGATTTAGTTATTTCTATTCAATAATCAAAATATGATTATTTTTTCAAAAATCACTTTTCTTACTTCACTTGAGTTCACCTTTATGTTCTAACTCAAGACCAGGTTTTTAAATGGAAATTTGGATTTTTATTTGCTTAAAAATCCCTATATTATATAAAATCCATTATGGTTTTAATGGTTTCTGGCGCTGCACTTTTAAAAATTTGATTTTGACATAACTAAAAATCTATTCGACGAAATCCAGGTTTTTCTCTTCCATTAGAAAACTATTATTCAAATCGGTCCTGACGTTTCTTGTATCAAAGAATTCCGACTTCAATTGGGTTCTGTATACTCGATTGAAGTTCGAATCGCCAATTTACGAACTGCAACGCTGCGGCGAGTTCGTTTTAATTATATATCTATATAAACGTTTTAAAACTTCGTTTATATAAATTCAACTCCATTTTAACTCTATTTGAATTTTCATTGATTCAAACTCCATTTTCACTTTTATTTGAATTCTATATTCAAATTCCAATTTCACTTCTATTTGAATCCTCTATTCAAATTCCATATTTCAAATTTTATTTGAATTATATAGTTAAATCCCATAGTTTAAACTTCCAATCGAATGCTATATTTAAATCCTATAATTTAAATTCCATTTGAATTCCTTTTTGAATTCTACATTCAAATTCCCTATTCAATTCTCTTCGAATTCAAATTCTATATTTATTCTATTTGAATTTCAAATATTCAAACTCCGATTCAATTCTATTTGAAATTCCAAATATTCAAACTCCTATTTAAATCCTCTTATTTAAATTCTATTTCAAATTCCCTTATTCAAATTCTATTTATATTCCTATATTCAAATTTTGTATCAAATTCCCTTATTCAAATTCTATATTGGAATTTCTTGAAAATTTCTGTATTCAACATCTATTTTAAATTTCTATATTCGAATTCTATATTTGAATTCTCTTTGAATATCTAATATTCAAATTTCTATATTTAAATTCTCTATTCAAATCCCGTTTGAATTTCTATATTCAAACTCCATTTAAATTCTATATTCAAATTTTATAGTTAAACTCCATTATTTTCAAATCTCTATATTTGAATTTCATTTGAACTTTCTTTATTCAAATCCATTTGAATTCCCTTTTGAATTCCAATCTATTTTCAAACTTCGTTTGGATTTCTATATTCAAAACTATTTCCAAACTATCAAGTGATAATTCTTTTTACTTCATTTATAACTTCGTTATAAAAGAACTATTTATAAACTTTGTTTATAAAGGAACTACTTGTTTTATTTTTTGAAACAAGTTTATATTTCTATTCCATTCAAATTTCAAAATTCTATTTAAAAATAGAATTTTCCTTTTTAGTCTCAAATATCCTTTTCACGATATTTTAAATAATTTAACACTTGGCCCAGTGATATTTAAAACAACCAAATCACCCAATTGTCAATCATTTTATTTTTCACTCGTCATATATGAATATATGAAATCAAGCAAACAAACAAACAGATAATATATTTTTGAGGAATCCAGTTGGATTCCTCCAACCTGTTTTCCTGCATCCACAGATGTTAGCACATAAATAATACCCATTCTGCTTCGTGGCAGAATATCGTGGTATAGAAGGTCATCCACTAATCATAGCGTGGGGCGTATAGGGTAATCATCCGCTATGAAACTGCGGGCATCCGCTAATGAGACTGCGGGAATCCAACCAATCAATCAACCCAATATATATATAATAGCCTAAATAACTAATATATATAAAACAAGCAGAAAAATCCAAACAAGCAACAACAATTATTTTTACGAAGTAAAAATAATTATAAATAAAAGGTGAGTGAGATTTACTCACCTGATTTTTTTGTCGAATATCCTGTTAAAATTCCAAACGTTGCAACTGCGAATCTACTCGAGTGGAAAATATATGTACCTATGATCATTTGATTTTATTAATCGACTATACTATCATTATTTTAGATTAACTTAACACATTAATAAATTGATTATAAATTAAATAACAACTAACAAATTAACAAATTCTTCTATGTATATATTTAAATTCCGGTAAAAGCGTTTACCTTACTGCTCAGTTAATAACTCGATTAGTTCCCGAAATAAATCTTCGAACAGTTCTATGCTGAAATCAGCCCTAAAATACTGCTTCATTCCTTCTCGACATTCCAGCAAACACTTGGTAGACAGTTCCATTTCCTTCCTGTCACTAATACCCATTGCTGCTCATGTTACTATTTGCATTACTACATATCCCAGACCAGCTTCTCTAGCTTTTCCTTACTGAACTGTTGTTGCCTCGCTACCCAAATCCACTCAAACCAAACTCCCTCTTCCAACGAAAGCCACCAACCCATCATTCTTACTGCCAAACCCTACTGTCAAGCCTCAACTTCCATCAGCACCTTACTGCATCCAAGTACTCCTCCAAAAATCAACCATTGTCGAACTCCAATACTGTCTCAACACCGCAGTTCAACATCGCGTTTCCCAAATCGAACCTCAGCAAAATGAAATCGCACCAACCAAATTCCGTACGACAGAACCTCCATCGCACCCTTCGTGAACTTCTATCCCCTTTCTTTTGTTGCGTCTTCGATTCCAGAAACACCCAACCTTATCGCGAACTCCCAACTGCGACAGATCCAAAACACCATCACTTTATCGAGTCGAACTCGAGCCCAGAAGGGCGACTTCCTACCGCGCTTCAGCTGATTCGAACGGAGGCTCTGATTTCTCTTTTTCTTTCATTTTATAAAAAGAGGAACGGTCTTTGATTGGAAAAAGGAACGAGAAGAAAGAGTTGAACTGTATGTTGGTTTCAGAATGAAAGCTCGGTTCGTTTATATAGATTTGAAAGGGGACAGAAGTACATCCATCAAAATTCGATGTTTGCTTGATGTTGAACAGGGGAAGACATAAATTTTGGCTCGAGGAAGGAAATAGGGTGGCGTTAAAAGAAGTAGGTCGGCTGGTTAAAGTTTTGATTTGATTTTTCTTTAATTAAAAACTAAACTATATCTCGGTCCTTTAATTAAAAATTCTGAACCGCTATTTTAACGTACAGACCGACGTTTCAATATTATAACGCTATCCTAAATTGAACAATATATATTCTAAAATTTAATTCGAACATATATACCATATTAAATTATTATATTTTAAATTCAAGACTAATCATTTTCTCGAAAATAAATTATTATCGTTCATATTCAGACAGAACTGACACTGGTCATCTGCATCATTTTCGATTCAGTTTTAACTTCGATTTCAATATATTTCGTATTACGATAATTTAATATATTCGGTATTAAATCGAAATCATTTTTTTTTTAAATTGATAACTAAATATAAAAATTCATTTATATTATCAATTCAATATTTAAAACAATATTAAATGTTTGAAATTTACCGACCAAAAATCCGGGTCGTTACACAATCCTACTAAAACGATTCTGAAGACGCCATATAAGATATGAACTAGGAAACGTCTTAGTGTGTCTATTATAAAGGCTTGGAATATGAAGCGTTTGTTAAACGTCTAGCCTCCGGTAAAATCGGATCCAAATTTGATAATTATTTTGTGGAATATCCAAAAAAAGCAAAAGGATATTATTTCTATAAATCCTCTAAGAATAAAATGTTTATTGCTCGAATTGTATCCCATTAAAAGAGAGACAGTCTCCAAGATACCGATAGGAATGAAATAGAATTTGAAATGTCTCGGAAACCACAAAGTACCATTGAATCTTGTATGGACAAGAAATTGAGTGCGAGTGACACAATAATTCTAATGTTATATATTGATAACACATTAATTATTGTGAAAATGTTAGTTTTAAAACAAGAAATAGATACCGGTTTTAAGAAAGAAAATGCTTGGGTTTAGAAGTTCATAATTGAACTTAATTCACTGTTGATCCAATGATTTACATTCTGATAACAATGGGGCTATTGCTCAGGCCTAAAACCTTGAACTCATTATCAATCCAAACATATATTCAAGAAATATAATTCCTTATGTGAAGTTTTTCATAGAGGAAATAAACATATCTACAATGTTGCAAGAGGTTGTAATGTTGCAGACCTACTGACTCAAACTTTGTAGCAGCAGAAGTTTAATAGTCACACTAGTTTCATGAGTATACGATACATGAATATTTGACTCTAGTACAAGTAGGAGATTGTTAGAGTTTACGCCCTAGAGGCAATCCATTTGATGTGATTAATAACACTGTTGATGTTATTATTTTATTTGGAATAAAAATATTCTGTTATGTTATATTTACTACGTAATATAAATATTAACATAATAGAAGTCCTTAGAATAATAATACAAATTTATATAGTTCAAGTAAATGACTTGAACTTGAGATTATATAACATATTAAGTATTATAATTCTTAAATATCCCTAGTCAAGTTTTATTGTTTACACAGGACAACAATAATACATTGAGACTAGTATGTTGATTGACTGATGATCACATCTCATTGATCATTGATATAATTGATATTATTGTCAAGACATAAATACGTATTAGAGAATAACGTATCGGGCTGACCCAATATAAGAAAACTACATGGAATATAATTAATAGTATCATAAGTTATTCTCATAGTGACAGTGATGTAATGGTCCTCAGACCTGAAACCATTATAATTTTATTTGCGGATATTAGTGTTTTGATATCATCAAAAGTTGCTTTTAACCGAGTGGACGGTAAAGGTGATTATCGGATACATCTCGAATCGAATGAAAATTATGAATGATCTAGATGGAATTAACCCTACAATATTTGTAGTGATATTCATGGGCCTCTTGATTGAGTGAGACTGTGAAATGCACGACCGTGCTCAAATATTGATTTGTTTTATATAGTCTCCTCATCGATCAAGATAAAAAGGATTAAATTATAAAGAGTATTATACGTTCCATGCCTCGAGTTTAATCCTGAATATAATGGTTAAAAGGATTATATTATATTGATACACTTGTCAATAAAAGGTTGTATCGAATTGTTGATCTTATTATAACTTGGGTAGCAGCGACGTATTACTAAATGCCAATCACTGTTTATGATTTTAAATACGATTTAAAATCACTGCAAACGTTGTAATAACCTAAAGGATCACACAATAGAACATTTGAAAAGGAAGAACCGATCTTAACAAATAAAATATCAAACGTTGATTTTATTTGTTTGAAATGGTAAAACCATGGGCTAATATTTATCCCATTTTATTTTGTTTTATTATACACGTAAAGTAGGTGCCAACCTAGTTTTTAAGGAGTTCTATTAGATAGAAAAAGATATACAAGAAAAAAAAGGGTTAGATTCAAATCCATGGCGGCGGCTAGTGACGCATCCTTTGAATTCAATTTCGTTTTTGACGAGATCATACACTCGTTCGTGGATACCTCTATAGGCGGCGACTTTGTGTCACGCTAGGGTTTGTTATGACTTCAATTTCAATACGATTTCATGGATTCTTGCAACTCAAATCTGGTATGGTTTTGATTTACATTTTTTTCTTAGATCCTTACTTATAATTGTTATACGTTAGAATATGGTATACGATCAGATCGATTCAAACCTTATAGTACATGCATCTAAAAACCAATCCCAACTATTTTTTGATTCTTTGGAGTATACAATTGTATATATGTAACAACCCAGAATTTCTTAACTAATTTAAATTTTTTATTTTAGCTATCTTAATGGATTTTGAATATTTAAAATGATTTATTTTATATAGTAACGACTGAAAATTTATTTTAATCGAAGTTAGAATGTATAAATTTATTTTAAAAATTAGAACGAGCTTGAAATGGCGCGGTAGTCTGAAAATTCGATTTTTAATTTCAAATGAATGTAAAGAATTCAATATAAATTGGATTTCAGTAAAACAAGAAACCTTTGAATCTATTTAATAACATCTTTCTAACAAATGTGAAAAATTCAGATTTCATAATATAAATTAAAAGTTATGTCCAGTTTAAAATTGAGAATAGTCGCTATGGAATTTATATAAGTGGAAACTTGGCTAGGGTCCCTATTTAAGTTTAAAATCCATGCCACGTCCCCCCCAAAGCTTAATTACAAATCTGGTCCCTGTTTTTAGCTGCCGCTTTTTTTTTGGTTCCCTTCCACCTTCTGGTCCAACCACTTCCTCCTTTTGCGTATTTTGACCCAAAAAAATGCGCCATTCACTAAAAAAAAATTCAAAAAATCGGAAATATTCGGAGAAGCATTCGAAAAAAAAAGTTACATACTTTTGTGCAACTATTGTCAATAGTAGCATACGTACATGCATATATTCATATAGTTTTTTCTGTTGAAAGTGGACCAATATACGCATACATGTATGCAACTATTACAAATAGTCGCATACATGCATGCATATAAAGTTGAACTGAGATGTATGTGTTACGAATAGTTTCATACATGTATGCAACTATTTCATATATATGCATGAATGTGTGCAACGAACTCAGAAGGGAGGAAGGCTATTGAATATGTGCATGGATACATGCTTGTATTCTGTATAAGGGCATAAATGCGTGCAACAATGTCTGAAACCGGTGCAAACAAGCTAGATTTGAATATATGCATAAAAGGATGCATATATTGCTGTTTAACAACATACATGTATGCATTTATACTGCCTGTGACGGCCCGCCCCGCACCAGCCGGCATTTCCTCCCGAAAGTGCGCTGTACACATTTCCAGCTAGCACGGAACGGTCGCCAAAGAAAGGAAAGAAGAGAATGAACTAATCAAGGAACCTGTAGAATGTCTCACAGCGCATGGAATCAAAATATAATAATAACATAATCTTTGACATAAAACAGGCGAGACAGTGTATAAGCTGAAAACTAAACCAACATAGCAGCGCAAATCCAAATACATCTTATTACAACTTTCCAAATTTACTGTCTCTAAACAAAAGAAAGCTAAAGTAGAAGATGCACGCCTAATGCCCAAGCAGTGATCTTCACCAACACAGGGAGAATACTATATATATCATACGTGGAAGCCTCCTGCTCGTCTCCGGATCATCTACCCGTGCATCACCAGCTAACCTGTCTCTAGTCTGCTCGTGTGAGCACCCAGAGTAATAAGAGGAGACATAAAACTCTGGGTCAGACATAAAGCCTGGTATGAGCGATAAGCAACAAAACATAACAATAACAGGTATAATCCAATCATACCTGAACCTGGACCTGCAACCAAAGAGTTAGCACTACATACCGTACAACACTCTAAGGTGCCATTTCAGATGGTGTAAGGATAACGGGGGTGGGGGGTGTGTATGTCATAGTGATGGCAAACAATCAAGCATAGCAACCATCCTCACATCTCTCACTCAGTGCATAAAGCATGCGATACTCACCACTTTGGTCACCTAATACTTTGGGCCATGACGGAATCTAATCCCGTCTAACTATCCTACAAGCCCATCATCCATCTCTCAGTGGTGAACCAAAGTTATGAATACCGACAACCCCTTTGCACACGTCCCGCAGCAGAGCCCAATCATGAAGCGAACTCATTGGTTCCCATCTGGATCCTGAGCTCTAACTTCCATTTGGACTACCTTTGCATCTCAGGTTTTTAGTCTTCACCGGATCGGTTCGGTCTTCCTTCTTCACTCCGCTTCAGATCGGTTCGGTTCGATCTCCAATGTCCTCCACCAATTCATGCCAAGCTTCTTCGAATCGGGTCGGGTCTCAAGCCTCTCCATGGTGCCTCGGTTCGGGTCGGGTTCACAACGTTGCATCGGTTCGGGTCGGGTGTCCCACTTCAGGTCGGGTCGGGTTGCCATCTTCCATCCAGTTCGTGCTTCCGCTCCGATCAGCTCCCTCGTTCTTCACATGCTCCGATCCGATCCCTCCTCCTTTATCCGATCCGATCCCAGTTCAATTAGCGTGGCCTTCCTTTTTGCCAGTCTTCTCAAATTCCGATCCGATCGAATCCCTTGCCCAGTTCAATTTATCCGATCCGAGCCCCCGTATCCGATCCGATCCGGTCCAGAACCTGCACTTTCCTGCAACTTTTCCAGCAAGTGTTTTACGTCATTCGACGGCGTTTTCGACCAATCTAACTATTCTAATCAATCACAAAATATGTCAAACAGTCATAGCAACATAGTAAACTAACCACAAACACCAAAACAATGAATTTACGTGTCAAAATGGATCAAATATACCCAAAACCCCATATTTTCCCTTAAGTATGTTTAAGCAAAACTAATCATAACGTTAACAAAACTTAACCAAATTAAACCAAATTTCTACCAAAGGCATAAAATATTATTTTTGAATTTTTAGATATTTTTCCAGAATTTATTAGTGTATAAATTCGCTAATCTTCACTAATTACCCTTAATTAACTGTAATTAGTGTCAAAACAATGCTAATCACTCACCTTGGCCACAAATAAAATTCTCAGAACTGAAACCTCGCTGATTTGGGTGAACTGATGTCTAACAACAACTCCAACATTGTTTTCGTGTTTTCTCTCCTTAATTTGATGTAGATTAAGCCAAAACTCGATTAGAAAGTGATTTGGGGATGTTTCTAGATGTTGGCGGCCATTGTTAGGGTTCAATAATGAAAGTGGCGGCTGGAAAATGAGGATAAAATCGTTCTCTAACTGATTTCAGCCTCCTTCTTACCCTAATTCCGAAAGCCCCCATTGGGCCTAGCTGTTAATCACCCGGTTAAGCCCAATTAAGCTGTTTTTCACTATCTGAAACTTGTTTCAGCCATATCTCCCAAACAGTGAGTCCGTTTGGCTAATGTGACCACTCTATGGAATTGTAAACCATCATCCGGAGCCAATGGAAGTGGTTTCAGGTCGAAATTCCTTTCCAGTCAAAAGTTATGGCCAAAACAGTACCAACTAGGGGTAAACTGGTCATTTAAAAATCGACAAAAATCATGAACATGGGAAATGACCCCAATAGTCATTTCCCAAAGTTACATGACCATACAACTTCATACGAAAAAGAAATAAATATTTTACGATCCTAGATACGTAGAATGCGGGTTGTTACATTCTCCCCCTCTTAAGAAATTTCGTCCCCGAAATTCCTTAACCCAAAACATACAAAAGATTCCGCATGTCTACCAACCATATACACAATCAAACATGCAAAACAAACAGAACCGTTCTGCCCTAACATGCGGTTTACTAACAAGGGAAGAATCATCGCCGCTAAAATCTTATCAGGCAAAGAGCATTGGATACGACTTTCTTATGTCTTTCTCTACTTCCCAAGTACAGTCGTTCTCTCGCCATCGATTCCCATCTCTACCCTGGAGATAGCTTCTAATAGGTTGGGACTGTCCCTCTAATTGGAACCGATCCACTTAATCAAGACCGATCTAATCGTCAAGCTTACTAGCGTTTCTGAATCCAGTTCATACTTAGGTCTGAAGTCATATCCCTTGATATATACTCTAGTTGCTTCCATTCCAGAAAAATAGCCTCTAAACTGGCACGTCTCTTACTCAATGCACCAGTTATCGTACCCAGTCCGATGCTATGGCATTCGTCTATACTGTCATTTTCTTAGGTAATCCAAACCTATATGCTAAATTCTCAACTACATTCCAAATGTCCTTTCAAGTCCAACTTGAGTCCTTCTTACATTCGTATTGCACGTCCAACGTACATTCACTTCCTAGAGGCAGACTAGACCCATCCAATGACCCTAGGCACTACACCAACATATGTACTGTACGTCTAACTTACATTCACCTTCTAAAGGTGAACTAGATCCATCCAATGAACCCAGGTACCCTACCCATATTCATACTGCACGTCCAACGTACATCCACCTTCCAAAGGTGAACTAGACTCATCCAATGAATCTAGGTACTCTACCTATATCCGTACTGTACGTCCAACGTACATTCACCTTCCAAAGGTGAACTAGACTCATACAATGAATCTAGGTACACTACCCATGAGTCCAAGTCCAACTGAAACTCCTATATCCGTTGAATCTCTAAGACAACGGACGCTCCACAATGCCCAACATACTTCAAGTCTAACGTAAAGTATCTTACACTCGTCATATCACCATGATCAATGAACTTATCTATTTCTATTCAACAGGATCCTACAGGTGATACTCAAGACAAGAAAGGTAAGAACAAACACAACAACCATAGCATCCATCAAACAAATCCTGTCTATCACCTGCTAAAGCCATGAATACGTCGACACCTACATGACTGGTCTAACCAATCCCAATATTTCGATTCTTGTATGTCTGGTCCAACCAACATCAAGAACTAATGGAAGCCCAGCCTCCAGACGGACTACCGTACGTCCAACGTACGTTTATCCTCCAAGGATAACTAGATCACGTCCAACGGATCCAAGGTAAGTGGGCGTCCCCAGATACCCCTGCTTTTAGTCCGCCTGAAACACTCGAGTCCCATCCAAGTCTATCCATTATCTTGCTGCCCTCTCGAGTCCAACTCGAGTCAATTCAATTCCTTGCAGCCTTCTCGAGTCCAACTCGAGTCAATCCAATTCCTTGCAGCCTTCTCGAGTCCAACTCGAGTCAATCTATTACCCATAAACTCAGACCCATTCTTGAGTATCAATTACCTACCAACCCTAGTCCAACATGAGTCGTCCCTCTATTCGTTGCAGCTCCTAGATCAACGAATACCTATTTTCTTTTACGAGTTCAAGTCCAACTTGAATCGTCCTAACCTTTGTTGCATCTTCCATGATCAATGAACTCATCCTATTCCTTCAAAGTTCTACTATCCAAAGAGAACATCAGCATAGGGTCCTAAACAATTCATTACTTTGCATCTTTCTCGAGTCCCAGTCGAGTAATCTCATAACCTTGTCGAGTTCAACTCGGGGCAGTCCATACCATCGAATAGTCTTATCCTGTCACAACTGCCCATCACTCCTCGAGTAAATCAAGATATCATCCAATGAAAATCACAACGACTACTTATCCCTCACGCAAACCATCCTAGTCAAACTCGACATTCCCTAAGCACAAGCCCCAAAGGCCTAAACCAATATCAGACAAGCACCTAAGGAACATCTCCTCCGAATCCGGACAATCCACATGAGGTGATACTAGCAAAACAACTAAACACTGGAGCACTCATTTGCCTCCCAGAGACAACGATAACCTCTCAGCTTCCCTAACTCCAGTTGTTACCACCATCACTAGGTAGGTACCCAATACCACCTTATTCCTCTAGAGTAGGTCAAACCCCCAAATAATGCTAAACCCAGTAAAGCTCAAAACAAAGAAATCACAAACAAACATACATCCATGGCTCGGTAAGACCATGTTACGGTAAATCATATTGAGGCTAATCGAACCACTAATCGGGTTCGTCACTACTAAAGGTCTATCGACTAACTCAGGTTTGTCAAACAAAACCCGATCAAAACATCTTAAATAGAAAAGCATACCTCGAATAACGACACCTTTTTCCTTTTGCGCCGCAGTTGGGGCATTCGACGAAGAAGGAACAACGTTGATAGCATATGCTTTCACGATCTGCTTCTCCCTAGGAGGTTGTGGACATTCATTCTTGTGATGTCCCGCTTGGCCGCAATTAAAGCACTTCCTTTCCCCAGGCTTTTCTCGACAATCTCTGACATAGTGGCCCTTCTTGCCACAGCTAAAGCACTCGCCATTTTTCTTACTTCTCTTATTCTGACCATCCATAGCTTGGTCTTGCTTCCTCTTATTTTGGGAACTATCCTTGCCTCCATCGCCTGCTTGCGACTTTGGCTCATTCGCAGATGTAATAGCAACCTCGGTCTTTGGCTTAGGGTAAAGACTTTCCGATCTCAAAGATTTTCCCACAATCGACTCAAACGTCTCATCGATGTGGTTAATAAGCTTTTCCCCCAAGTACTGATCCAATCCAGTTATGAACTTCTCGTTCTTCTTCTCGGCAATATCAATAAGAGATAACCCATACTTAGACAAAGTGTCGAACTCGGCAATATACTCCGAGACAGCTCTGCCATTCTGCTTGAGTTCCAAGAATCTCTTAAACAGCACTGACTTCTGAGCAGCTGGGATAAACTTGTCGCTGAAGCGAGCCTTAAACTGATCCCAAGTAACCTGATCTTCTGGAGTAGCTATTCTAATGGCATTCCACCAATTCATCGCTCGCCCTTGCAGCTGACGAGACGCTAGCCTTCTCTTCATCGCATCCTCAAGACCTAAGTCGTCGAAGATACGATCACAACTATCCAACCAATCCTGAACATCCGTAGCCGACTCCGTCCCGTGGAACGGCTTCCCACCAAGACTAGTATAATCCTTATTCAGCTTGGCGAAGTCGACTCTCGGCGCCTGCACTATTGGACCACCACCATTTCCACCATTGGGAGCTGCCCTCTGCACATCCCTAAGCATCTCTCTCATGAGGTCAGTAAACATCGTCCTCATGTCAGCAGCATTCCCATTATTGGCTCCCCTACCAGCACCTCTAGCATATCGGCTCATCGTCAATCTGAAAAAGGAAACGATTAACGACCCCACAGTGGTGCTAGTGCAGTACGACTTCATTCTTATACTACTAATAGTATATACATATATAGCTTTTAAAAACCAAAGTAATCATAAATACGCTCTCTCATATACGTATATTATCTCTCCCTGATAATTTCCCTAGGTTAACTACGCAACCTAGAGCTCTGATACCAGTGTGACGGCCCGCCCCGCACCAGCCGGCATTTCCTCCGAAAGTGCGCTGTACACATTTCCAGCTAGCACGGAACGGTCGCCAAAGAAAGGAAAGAAGAGAATGAACTAATCAAGGAACCTGTAGAATGTCTCACAGCGCATGGAATCAAAATATAATAATAACATAATCTTTGACATAAAACAGGCGAGACAGTGTATAAGCTGAAAACTAAACCAACATAGCAGTGGAAATCCAAATACAGCTTATTACAACTTTCCAAATTTACTGTCTCTAAACAAAAGAAAGCTAAAGTAGAAGATGCACGCCTAATGCCCAAGCAGTGATCTTCAACAACACAGGGAGAATACTATATATATCATACGTGGAAGCCTCCTGCTCGTCTCCGGATCATCTACCCATGCATCACCAGCTAACCTGTCTCTAGTCTGCTCGTGTGAGCACCCAGAGTAATAAGAGGAGACATAAAACTCTGGGTCAGACATAAAGCCTGGTATGAGCGATAAGCAACAAAACAAAACAATAACAGGTATAATCCAATCATACCTGAACCTGGACCTGCAACCAAAGAGTTAGCACTACATACCGTACAACACTCTAAGGTGCCATTTCAGATGGTGTAAGGATAACGGGGGTTGGGGGTGTGCATGTCATAGTGATGGCAAACAATCAAGCATAGCAACCATCCTCACATCTCTCACTCAGTGCATAAAGCATGCGATATTCACCACTTTGGTCACCTAATACTTTGGGCCATGACGGAATCCAATCCCGTGTAACTATCCCTACAAGCCCACCATCCATCTCTCAGTGGTGAACCAAAGTTATGAATACCGACAACCCCTTTGCACACGTCCCGCAGCAGAGCCCAATCATGAAGCGAACTCATTGGTTCCCATCTGGATCCTGAGCTCTAACTTCCATTTGGACTACCTTTGCATCTCGGATTTTTAGTCTTAACCGGATCGGTTCGGTCTTCCTTCTTCACTCCGCTTCGGATCGGTTCGGATCTTGCCTAGCCATCGGTTCGGTTCGATCTCCAATATCCTCCACCAATTCATGCCAAGCTTCTTCGAATCGGGTCGGGTCTCAAGCCTCTCCATGGTGCCTCGGTTCGGGTCGGGTGTCCCACTTCGGGTCTGGTCGGGTTGCCATCTTCCATCCAGTTCGTGCTTCAGCTCCGATCAGCTCCCTCGTTCTTCACATGCTCCGATCCGATCCCTCCTCCTTTATCCGATCTGATCCTAGTTCAATTAGCGTGGCCTTCCTTTTTGCCAGTCTTCTCAAGTGTCAAGTTCCGATCCGATCGAATCCCTTGCCCAGTTCAATTTATCCGATCCGAGCCCCCATATCCGATCCGATCCGGTCTAGAACCTGCACTTTCCTGCAACTTTTCCAGCAAGTGTTTTACGCCATTCGACGACGTTTTCGACCAATCTAACTATTCTAATCAATCACAAAACATGTCAAACAGTCATAGCAACATAGCAAACTAACCACAAACACCAAAACAATGAATTTACGTGTCAAAATGGATCAAATATACCCAAAACCCCATATTTTCCCTTAAGTATGTTTAAGCAAAACTAATCATAGCGTTAACAAAACTTAACCAAATTAAACCAAATTTCTACCAGAGGCATAAAATATTATTTTCGAATTTTTAGATAATTTTCCAGAATTTATTAGTGTATAAATTCGCTATTCTTCACTAATTACCCTTAATTAACTGTAATTAGTGTCAAAACAATGCTAATCACTCACCTTGGCCACAAATAAAATTCTCAAAACTGAAACCTCGCTGATTTGGGTGAATACTGATGTCTAACAGCAGCTCCAACCTTGCTTTCGTGTTTTCTCTCCTTAATTTGATGTAGATTAAGCCAAAACTCGATTAGAAAGTGATTTGGGGATGTTTCTAGATGTTGGCGGCCATTGTTAGGGTTCAATAATGAAAGTGGCGGCTGGAAAATGAGGATAAAATCGTTCTCTAACTGATTTCAGCCTCCTTCTTACCCTAATCCCGAAATCCCCCATTGGGCCTAGCTGCTAATCACCCGGTTAAGCCCAATTAAGCTGTTTTTCACTATCTGAAACTTGTTTCAGCCATATCTCCCAAACGGTTAGTCCGTTTGGCTAATGTGACCACTCTACGGAATTGTAAACCATCATCCGGAGCCAATGGAAGTGGTTGCAGGTCGAAATTCCTTTCCAGTCAAAAGTTATGGCCAAAACAGTACCAACTAGGGGTAAAATGGTCATTTAAAAATCGACAAAAATCATGAACATGGGAAATGACCCCAATAGTCGTTTCCCAAAGTTACATGACCATACGACTTCATACGAAAAAGAAATAAATATTCTACGATCCTAGATACGTAGAATGCGGGTTGTTACACTGCCGTTTGGCACAACACTGAAACCACTGTTTCATTGTTTTGATGCAAAAACTTGCTGTTTCGTTGTTTTTGTATTATTTTGGGTTTTGACGTGGTTTTTGATTATTTTAACACCTGATTTTTCTTGGCGTGTACGTTTTTTATTTAATAATGAATTTTCATGATCTTTTAGATATTTTTTAGTGCATTTCAAAAAATAAGGACCCAATTTACAATAATTTTTGGACCGGACCTGAGCCTAATTTAAAACCTTAACAGGGATCTATGTTAAACGGACCCTTTATATAATTATATATGTGTGTATATATATATGGCCCTTAAAAATAGCCATCTTGCAAATGACCTTCGTTTTCGATGAAACCACTTTTGTTGGATCCGAAATGTCAAATTATTGCAAGGTTTCAAATTTCATAATTTTTGGAATTAATATGTGAGCGTGGTGAAATTAAACGTGTTTGGTAATTTAAATTTGAATTTAATCAACTAGAAAATGACCATTTTTCAAACGGTCTCCATATTCGACGAAATTAATTTTTTTAGGACCGTGTCGTTAAAACATAGCTAGATGTATTTTTTGGTAATTTTTGGAGTCAGCATGTGGCCCCAATAAATTAAAATGTACATTTAAAATTCAATATATAGATTTATGTTTTAATTTTGATGAAAACTGGTTAAAACAATTGAATTGGATTACGAAACATATCCCATTATGTCCAGAATCGGGATATTAGGCTAGGAACGACAGTCATTGGGTTTGATTTGGAGTTTGGGAGAAAAACTTCACTTTAAAACAATTAATAAAATAAAATAATAATATAAATATATTATTTAAACCCCCCTTCCATCAGAAACCCTAGCCGATACAAACCCGTTTCCAAGGCTGAGAAGCTCCGATCTAAATCCCTAGAAATCTTAATATCCACAATTCAATTCAGGAAATATTCAGAGCAGATTTAGTAGAGATTTCCGCCAGCTCTTAACCTATACGGGTTTCACAACTTCGGGTGGAGTAAATCGCTGGATTTAGGGGCCTGAAGCCATGGATTTCGAGGTCGTTTTGTGGGCTCGACAGGCGTGCGAGTTGCACGTGGTCTTGGGCGGTGGCGGAGGGGACTGGTGACGTTCGAGTGACGATGGCTGATTGGAGAACGGCGGCGTGTAGTGAGGAGCGGCAGTGATTTTTGATGTCGAGCTAGGGTTTCTCGTTTCCAGAAAGAGAACGATGGATTAGTTGATTAAGAAACGTAATTAAGGCTTTAGTTAATTATTTTAATTATCCATTTTAATTATCAAATGTATAATCTGTCATATCTTCTTCATACAAGATCCAAACGCAGTGATTTTAGTTGCGTTGCAATCGTGACAATGAATGCTACGCGACAGAACTGACAAGAGCGGAAAAGGAGCAAATTAGAATTTGAGGCAAATTCAAATACGAATAGAAAATAAAATTCAGAAATAAAGAATGGCGTAGTTGAACCCAAAGTGAGAATTCTCTGACTAAAATATTTATATAGTTATTTATTTATTTTATAACTGAAAATATATAGAAATTGCCATTGTTGATTTTTATCTGTTGTATGTGACATTGCTTGAGTTCAACACATGAACTATTCATGACTCATCTGCACAAGAATTGTTGTTTAAATATCAGACACTCGTATTTTAAACAATGTGGATACACTTTGTGATGGTTGAAATGTGATATGAATATCCATTTATAATTTGAATTGTAAAAATTGGCTAATTAGAAAAATAATTCAAACTGAATTAGAATTGATTAAATTTATTAACCAATGATTTATTTAAATAGACTGTTGTTGTTTGAAAACCCCATATTGGGGTGATATTTGACATACACTAATCCAATATTTAGTTGTATGTCAATTGATTGACTGATAGACTAATGTAAGCATTATTTATTTATTTTGATGCTTATACGGTTGTAAAATGCACTCTAGATGATGTTTGAATGTTGAATGATTATTCATCATTATTGTTGAATACATGCAATGTATGAAATCCATATAACTGAAATTATATGGTAATTGATTGAGTCACATTCCGATTCAGAAATAACGAATATTTTAAAATAATATTCAGTGAATAATTAAAATATGATTTTGATGTTCGATTTTGGATAGGTACAAAAATATTGAAATATATAAAGCCGAGTAAGTAGATATTCACCATTTTAACCCGAACGGGTTTCTCATTCGATTTTATTCAATTTATAATGAATATCGAAAAGAAATGATTTCAAAATCAGATATTTTGAAAATAATATCACTTTAAATATTTTAATGATGTGGAATATTAAATTTTGATTTAAAATTGAAACTGAAGTTGAAATCGTTTTAAAATGAATTTATAAACGATTTATAAAACACGTTTTAAATGGAAATCGATAATGGTTTGAATAGAACGCACCGCGCAGCGATCGTTCGCGAATTTCAACCATTAACTTCAAATTGGCGTAATGGTAGATCCGACCGTCGGATTCTCCTAAAAAATAATTAATAGAGAATATAAGAGATTTAAATTTGAACGGTTGGATTCCAAAATATGTTCAAATCAATTTTAGAAAAGGTCGCTATGGATGCGGTTCCGTGGCCGTTATTGGAAACCGACTATATGGGCCTTAATAAAATTATTAAAAATATGGAAAAATTATGTAAAATCATAATAAATGATTTGGAAAGAATTTTGATGCAAAACTCCAAGTTTGAAAAGATAAAAATATATTTTTATTGAAATGTACTAGTTATTAACTAGGATAATAATCCAATGTTTTTAAATAAATAAATTGGATTTGAAATGGTTTTTGAAATAACCGGAATTTTTCGACGAATAAACTGGAACGGGTTTGAATGGAAATAATCTTCGGAATATTTTGATATTGGATTCCGTGATTATATGGATATTATTAATGAATTTGGAAGATATATATAGTTATTCCCAATACGATATTTGTTGGTTTCAGAATTTGATATTGAATATAAGCCGATATAATTTCTACTTAGAGCATTGTATTTTATATCAAATTGGATTTTGGGTTTGTCGTGAATGATGTCTTAAATAACACTGTTCTTAAACCCAGTTGAGAAAGGAATAAATCTTTTAATTTAGATTAATGAAGTTGTCCAAATTTATTTATTAATTGGGATTAAATGGAAGTTGATTTTGGGTTTATCGTGAACAATGTCTTAAATAACATCTGTTCTTTAACCCAATTAACAGAGAAGACGTGATTTGGAGTTTATAAATCTTTTTATTAAGATTTAATGGAAATTTTCCAAAGTAAATTTTTCCAATTTAATATAATAAATTGGAATTGAATGGAATTCGATTTGGTAATAATCAAGATGAGCTTCTGTGAATGAAGACCGTTACTATATATGGAATTTAAAAGGCTTTACCGCTATTACATTTATATTATTAGTCTGATATGGGAATTTATATCGATTAATAACTGTGATGATTTGCGTGTATATTCAATATTTGATGGATTACCACCAGTTTTACTTCAGAGGGTAGTTAAATCGTTAATTAGATTTGAAAGTGAAATGGTAATTAAATTTACCGATAACACCGTGGGTGTTAGATATGAAGTACTACCAGTTTTGCTCCATGGGATGAATAGGTTGGGATTGGGATTAATAAATTAATGATTACTTCGGTAAGGTTCACCAATCCCGACTACTTAAAAAACCTTAATTTGGTTTAAGTGGTGAAAAGTTAAAATCAATTTTTTTAATTGATAGCAAAAGGAAGATTAAAGAAATGGTTCAAATAAACTTATCTTTGATAAAATTAATGGGAACCTTTCCCTAAAGATGCGAATATTTGAATAAAAAATATTCTGGATTGGAATGAGGCGTATGATGTGTTTTTATAGCACTTGATTATAAAATACGCAAGTTATTCGGAAAGACCGGGTTTAACCCATTCTGAATAATGAATACGACGACTAAAAGTCGACGATGAAGACAGTGGTTGAAGAACGGAGATCTTCACATCATATGGATGATTACCGATGTCTTGATTGGGCTGTACACCCAAGACAAGGTAATAAGTGGTGATCGTCCGGACGTACTTGGAGATCGACCAGATATGCAAGGACCTCTCTCCTGTATTTGACATATGGGACGAGGAATAAGGTGCCTCCGATTTCGTTCAGACTCAGAATGGACTTGTAAATGGATGTGTGTGTCTGACATTGGATTTCACTCTGTGTTGATTGATTTCTATTAAATACATGTATCTTTTGGTGGCATAAAATTTATTCTCTTGCTTAACATCCTTCTCTAAGACGTACGAGCTTAGAGGTTATATACTGATAGACATCAGTTGCATGACATGAATTGTCAGTGTAGCATGCTGAGATGAAAATGATCAAGGCTTTTTTTGAAAAGCAAAGTCTTGTGGTTGATGATCAAAGCACAGCTTTAAATACCATAGCTTTGTGTATAACGTTAATTCGCGAGCTTCACATCTGGTATGAGTCAAAAACTGATTGATGGACCGTTGGGAGTTCACGACGTTTCTTTCTAGATAGGAGTGGTGTTATGGTATGGAGCCCCGACATTTTTACTTATGTGAATGATGGATTGCGAGGTGCCTCGGATATTGGTCGCTACTGGCTAAGTGATAGGTCCGATAGGACCGAGAAACGTGTATTCAGGAATAACCAATCCACTAAAGTAAGTGTGGAACGACCCTTCCGTACCCAGGGCTCGCCAACGCCCGAGTCCTGAGGCATTTGGTAAAGTGTCTTGAAACCGATGAGGATGATCCCTTGCCTCGACTCATGGATGGAATCCAATTTCCAATACATGACTTTTCGATTTTAGTTGCAAACCTATATGGCGACATAGTATATGGTAGCTATGTCGTCTATGATTGATGCATTTATGTTGAAATTGTTTTATGAAACAATTATGCACTTACAGTAATATCAAAATGATTTGTTTTAAACGTACCAAGCATATTTGGCTATTATAAGGGAAAACTCTATCCTTCGGCTTGCGTTGCATTGTGTGATTTGACCTGAGTCTTATAATAGCTTCATTTTCCAAAAAGCATCGCGTTGTTTATTTTAAACTGAGATTCATGTGGACTAAACCCGTTCCGTGTTATACGGTATGGTCCCATGATTTACCATATTTTAAAGTAAAATTTTAATAACTGTTTTAGTTCTCATACCAGTCCCATTACTGACTTGGAGTTTATTGTTTCTATCTAAACTCTGGGTGCCCATATTTTCCACATGGCAGCTAGTAGTTTTGGTTTTCACAAATATTTCTTTATCCAGGATTTTGGATTACAGTTGGAGCTATATTCGGAAAGCTTTATATCCGTGTATTTCAGTTGTGCTGTTGATGTATTTTTTGCTATGCATTGTATTTGTGTATTATTTTTCACTGCTATGTAATTTTAATCTCTAATATTGTATTTCCAATGTGTAATATTTGTTCATACTTTGGAATATTCTTATATTATGATGTATATGGTTGTAATAGCAATGAAATGTTCTATTGTTTGTGTTCTGATGTGTCGTATTCTCAAAGAAATCCGGACTTTCCCGTAAGGGGGATTTCGGGTCATTATAGTTTGGTATCAGAGCTTTGGTTTACAAAGCTCGAGAACAAAACACATTAGAACCAAACGAAATAATTCATTAAAATAGGATTTGTAATATCCTATGAGAACAACTCGTTAGAGATGCGGTTAGTAATACCCTAGAATGAGTTTAAAGAATATTATTTATAAAAATGAATTTAGTTTTGAAAATTATATTTTGTTATACGTATTTGAGTATTTTATTTTAAATTGATTTTGGATTATCAAGTATAGGTAGATTTTGAATATACGCGTAATTAACGTGTATTCAAAGTCTCAAATATGCTGGGTAATCACACTCTAGTTGCCCATAGATGATTCTGATGATGATTATGACATTACCAGTGTTTGAGTTTCGAAAGTGGATACCTATATATTTCCAATTGATTAGTGTGAGAACCAAAACTTACATAGGGTTATGTTTGTGATTTGGCACTAAAATATGATTTTTGATTATATATAAAAATTATATATTTGAAAAGCTAATAAACTAATTGATAGCTGGTTGTGATGTGTGATTATTAGTTCAACTAATTAAAATATTGGAATAATAAAATCAATATGAAAAATGAAAGGTAAGTTAAGCCAAATCGGATCAAATATTGAATTAAATTGAAAACTGACTGGAATTGCATACATATACGTGTATATATATTAAAAAGGTCATAGCACGGAAGCTAAAAAGAGGAATAAAATTGTATGCCCGACAAATAGGTACATATTTATTGTATTTATTAGGGTTTGATGATTTTATGAGCCAATTGGCTAACCACTTGGCTTTTTCCTTTTCTTTTGGATTGATTAGGGCCCTGTGAGGTAAGTTGTGGTTTTACTGATAGGGCTGTACAAAGGAGGTTATGTCGAAATTTTTCAGAAATTTAGGGTGTTAGCCAAATTTTTGAGGAATTAGAAGGTTCTAAGAAACTGAAAAGTTGAAGAACTAAAGCCAAAATGAAAGTTGAGTTGGTTAGTTAAACAACTTTCAGCTCTGTTCCTTTTCGAGGACGAAAAGATTTTAAGTGGGGGAGATTGCAACAACCCAGAATTTCTGAACCAATTTAAAATTTTTATTTTAGCTATTTTAATAGATTTGGAATATTTAAAATGATTTATGTTAAATAATCCAACAACAACAAAGCCATATATCAAAAACAAGTTGGGGTTGGCTAGATATGGAACCCAAAATTAAAATAAAATAATAATGATAATACATATATATATATATAAGGGTTTAAAATAACCAAACAGATAAAAAGTCGTCTGATAAAGGTTTTTTTAAAGTAACAATAATAAAATAAAAATGTTTAATAAAAGTGAAATAAAGTCTAAAATAGTAATAAAAAGTAAAAAGGTTCAATAAAAGTGTATTGAAATAAAGTCTAAAAAACCTAATTTATTTTAATCGAAGTTAGAATGTATAAATTTATTTTAAAAATTAAAACGAGCTTGAAATGGTGCGGTAGTTTGAAAATTCGATTTTTAATTTCAAATGAATGTACATAATTCAATATAAATCGGATTTCAGTAAAACAAGAAACCTTTGGATTTGTTTAATAATATCTTTCTAACGAATGTGAAAAATTCAGATTCCATAATATAAACTAAAAGTTATATCCAGTTTAAAATTGAAAATAGTCGCTATGGAATATATATATATATATATATATATATATATATATATATATATATATATATATATATATATATGGCCCTTAAAAACAGCCATTTTGCAAACAACCTCCATTTTCGATGAAATCACTTTTGTTGGATCCGGAATGTCAAATTACTGCTAGGTTTCAAATTTCATAATTTTTGGAATTAATATATGAGCGTGGTGTATTTAAATGTGCTGGTAATTTAAATTTGAATTTAATCGACTGGAAAATGACCATTTTTCTAACGATCTCTAAATTCAACAAAATTAGTTTTGTTAGGACCGTATCATTAAAACATAGCTAGATTTACTTTTCGGTAATTTTTGGAGTCAGTATGTGGCTTCAGTAAATTAAAATGTACATTTAAAATTCAATATATAGATTTATATTTTAATTTCGATGAAAACTAGTCAAAAACGTTGAATTGGCTTACGAAACATATCCCATTGTGTCTGGAATGGGGATACTAGGCTAGGAACGACAATCGTTGGGTTTGATTTGGAGTTTGGGAAAAAACTTCATTTTAAAACAATTAATAAAATAAAATAATAATATAAATATATTATATAAACCCCCCCTTCCGTTAGAAACCCTAGCTGCCACAAACCCATTTCCAAGGCTGAGAAGCTCCGATCTAAATCCCCAGAAATCTTCAAATCCTCAATTCAATTCGGGAAACATTCAAAGCAGATTTAGTAGAGATTTTCACCAGCTCTTAATCTATACGGGTTTCATAACTTCTGGTGGAGTTAATCGCTGGATTTAGAGGCCTGAAGCCGTGGATTTCAAGGTCGATTTCTGGGCTCGACAGGCATTCGAGTTGCACGTGGTCCTAGGAGGAGGCTGAGGGGACTGGCGGCGTTCGAGTGGCGATGGCTGATCGGAGAACAGCGGCATGTAGTGAGGAGCGGCGGTGATTTTTGATGTCGAGCTAGGGTTTTCTTGTTTCCAGAAAGAGAACGATGGATTAGTTGATTTAGAAATGTAATTAAGGCTTTAACTAATTATTTTAATTATCCGTTTTGAAGCCGAGTAGGTAGATATTTCTCCATTTTAATCCGAACGGGTTTAACAATTGATTTTATTCATTTATAATGAATACCGAAAAGAAATGACTTCAAAACCTAATATTTTGAAAATAATATCACTTTAAATATTTTAATGATGTGAAATATTCAATTTTGATTTAAAATTGAAATCATTTTAAAACGAATTTATAAACGATTTATAAAGTAGTTTTAAATGAAAATCGACGATATATATATATTATATATATAAATGGTTTGAATAGAACGTGTCGCACAGCGATTGTTCGCAAATTTCAACCATTAACTTCAAATTGGCATAACGGGAGATCCGACTGTCGGATTCTCCTAAAACCGGAACCGTTGGGGTCGTATAGAAAAGATCTTTCCAACGAATATAAGAGATTTAAATTTAAATGGTTGGATTTCAAGACATGTCCAAATCAATTTCAGAAAAGGTCGTTATAGATGCAGTTGGTGGCCGGTATTGGAAACCAACTATATGGGCCTTAATAAAATTATTAAAAATATGGAAAAATTATTTAAAATTATAATAAATGATTTGGAAAGATTTTGGATGAAAAGCTCCAAGTTTGAAAAGATAAAAATATATTTTTATCGAAATAAACTAGTTATTAACTAGAATAATAATCCAATGTTTTTAAACAAATAAATTGGATTTGAAATGGTTTTTGAAATAACCAAAATTTTCCAATGAATAAATTGGAATGGGTTTGAATGGAAATAATCTTCGGAATATTTCGATATTGGATTCCATGATTATACAGATATTATTGAGGAATTTGGAAGATATATATATATATATATATATATATATATATATATATATATATATATATATCATCGTTGTTCCATATACGATATTTGTTGGTTTTAGATTTTGATATTGAATATAAGTCGATATAATTTCTATTTATAGCCTTGTATTTAATATCAAACTGGATTTTTGGTTTGTTGTGAATGGTAACTTAAATAACACTGTTCTTAAACCCAGTTGAGAAAGAAATAAATCTTTTAATTAAGATTAATGAAGTTGTCCAACTTTATTTATTAATTAGTATTAAATGGAAGTTGATTTTGGGTTTATCATGAACACTGTCTTAAATAACATCTGTTCTTTGACCCAATTAACAGAGAAGATGTGATATGGAATTTATAAATCTTTTGATTAAGATTTAATGGAAATTTTCCAAAGTAAAGTTTTCCAGTTTAATATATTAAATTGGAATTGAATGGAATTCGATTTGGTAATAATCAAGATGAGCTTCTATGAATGAAGACCGTTACTATATATGGAATTTAAAAGGCTTTGCCGCTATTCCATTTATATTATTAGTCTGATACGGGAATTTATATCGATTAATAAATGCGATGATTTCCGTGTAGATTCTGTATTTAATGGAAGATGATTTTGGGTTTGTCGTGAACTGTGTTTTAAATGACATTGATTCTTTAGCCTAGTGAAAGACAGGATTTATTTCCTAAATTGAATAATAATTGAATAATGATTCTTGAGATTAAAACTGAATTAGAGTTTTAATTGAATCTTTAATTGAATTGAAATGAGAATGGGATGATTAAATTTATCGAATTCATGAAATGATCGGGAATGGAGTACCACAAGTTTTATTCCAGGCGATAGTTAAATCTTTAATTAGATTTGAAAGTGAAATGGTAATTAAATTTACCGATAACACCGTGTGTGTTAGATATGGAGTACTACCAGTTTTTCTCCATGGGATGAACAGGTTGGGTTTGGGATTAACAAATTAATGATTACTTCGGTAAGGTTCACCAATCCCGACTACTTTAAAAACCCTAATTTTGTTTAAGTGGTGAAAAGATAAAATCCAATCTTTTGAATTGATAGCAAAAGGAAGATTAAAGAAATAGGTTAAATAAACTTATATTTGATAAAATTAATGGGAACCTTTCCCTAAAGATGTGAATATTTGAATAAAAGAATATTTTGGATTGGAATGAGGCATATGATGTGTTTTTATAGCACTTGATTATAAAATACGCGAGTTATTCAGAAGGACCGGGTTTAACCCATTCTGAATAATGAATACGACGACTAAAAATCGATGATGAAGACGGTTGTTGAAGACTGGAGATCTTCACATCGTATGGATGATTACTGATGTCTTGATTAGGTTGTACACCCAAGACAAGGTAATAAGTGGTCATCGTCCAGACTTACTTGGAGATCGACCAGATATGTGAGGACCTCTCTCCTGTATTGGACATATGGGACGAGGAATAAGGTGCCTCCGGTTTTGTTCATACCTAGAACGGACTTGTAAATGGACGTGTGTCTGACATTGGATTTCATTCCGTGTTGATTGATTTCTATTAAATATAAATATCTGTTTGGTGGCGGAGAATTTATTCTCTTTCTTAACACCCTTCTCTGAGATGTACGAGCTTAGAGGTTATATATTGATAGGCATCAGTTGCATAGCGTGAATTGTCAGTTTAGCATGCTGAGATGCAAATGATCAAGGCTTTTGTTGAAAAGCAAAGTCTTGTGGTTGATAGTCAAAGCACGGCTTTAAACAACATAGCTTTGTGTATAGCATTAATCCGCGAGCTTCACATCCGGTATGATTCAAAAACGGGTTGAGGGACCGTTGGGAGTGCATGATGTTTCTTTCTAGCTAGGAGTGGTGTCATGCTACGTAGCCCAGACATTTTTACTTATGTGGATGATGGATTGCGAGGCGCCTCAGATATTGGTCGCTACTAGCCAAGTGATAGGTCCGATAGGACTGGGAAACGTGTGTTTAGGAATAACCAATCCACTAAAGTGAGTGTGGACCGACCCTTCCGTTCCCAGGGCTCGTCAGAGTCCGAGTCCTGATACATTTGCTAGAGTGTCTTGAAATTGGTGAGGATGATCCCTTGTCTCGAATCATATATGTAATCCAATTTCCAATATGTGACTTTTCGATTTTAGTTGTAAACTTATATGGCGACATAGTATATGGTAGCTATGCCGTCTATGATTGATACATTTATATTGAAATTGTTTTATGAAACAACTATGCACTTATAGTCATATCAAAATGATTTGTTTTAAACGTACTAAGCATGTTTGGCTATTATAAGGGAAAACTCTATCCTTCGAGTTGCGTTGCATTGTTCGATGGGACCTGAGTCTTATAATAGCATCATTTTCCAAAAAACAATGCGTTGTTTATTTTAAACTGAGATTCATGTGGAGTTAACTCGTTCCATGTTATACGGCGTAGTCCCATGATTTACCAAATTTTAAAGTAAAGTTTTAATAACTGTTTTAGTTCTCACACTAGTCCCATGACTGGCTCGGAGTTTATTGTTTCTACCTAAACTCTGGGTGCCCATATTTTCCACACGGACAGCTAGTGGTTTTGGTTTTCGCAGTTATTTCTTTTTTCAGGATCCTGGATTATAGCTGGAGCTATATTCGGAAAGCTTTGTATCCGTGTATTTCTTTCAGCTGTGTTGTTGATGTATTTTCCGCTATGCATTGTACTTATGTATTATTTTTTGCTGCTATGTAATTTTAATCTCTGATATTGTATTTCCAATGTGTAATATTTATTCATACTCTGGAATATTTTTGTACTCTGATGTAAAGCGTTGTAATAGCAATGAAATGTTTTATTGTTTATGTTCTGTTGCGTCGTGTTCTCAAAGCAATCCGGACTTTCCCGTAAGGGGAATTTCGGGTCGTTATAATATGCTAATGAAAATATACCATCATTTGCATCTACTCCAGTTGCAACTAGCAAGGTACCTTGATATTTGTCATATAGACGAGTGCCATCAATGCAAATTAACGGTCGACAATGTGCAAAACCCTCAATGGATGCGCCGAATACCTAAAATGCACTCTTAAAAAGAACTTTATCATTGGTGATTCTTTTGGTTTCAACTTTAAAAAATTGTTCGTAGATTATGTTTTTTTAATAGTAGCTAAATATTATGGTACCTCATCATATGATGTTTCCCAGTCTCTAAAAACTCTCTTAAGGCTTTATGCAAGCTCTATACACCTTGAAGTAGCTGATTTTGATTAAAAAGCTTTCGATATTAAAACTTGAATCACAAAAGGAGCAGTATTCAAATCTGATTTCACAAAAGGAAGTATTTTGTTAGAAATAAATCTGCTTGTAGCTTGGTTATGATTTAATTTAATAATCGGATTAACACAAGTATGGTTTCCATCATATTTTTTGATTTCCCATCAACCCATAAATGATTTTTAAGGGAAAATTGTATGTGTTCCCTAATGGCAATTTTTATCAACATTACAAATCGCAATGTCTTCTGTTTTACACGATTTTATGGGTTAAAAAAACAAAAATTTTGGTGGACCACTCACTTAACTACTGAATAAGTTTTCTTTGTTTGAAATTGCATTTCGACTTGGAAACCAGAATCAACACAATCTGCAGTAATTATGTCCCTAATAGGAGTAACATTTTCAATCAATGATGCAAACATAATTTTCACACTAGATATATCATCTCAAAAGAATCTCAAATTCCATGTATTCATCATTATCATCATCATCTTCTTCTACCAAAGATGCTTCATTATTTTTTGTTTTCTTTCTCATGATCAATTTCAAATTCTAAAGCATCATTGTTAACTTCCATATTATCCATCCATGACATATCATTATCCATTGAAGCAACTTGCATGCTATCCATATGCGATGAACTACGACCTCCATCATCGTTGTTGAAAGAGACCAACCTCTCTAACATTTGAAGGTACGGAGTGTCAAAATTGATCTTTTGTCGATCTAGAGTTTGAACCACCTGAATGCAGCATAAAACTGTGAAAAAAGAGTAATTAGATCAAAACACAATAAATTTCAACTACTCAAATGTAAATACTTTGACAAATTACTTACTTTGTATTCACACATGTAGAAAAATTCTGGACTTGGATTGCTCTGATAATGATAACTTGGAATAGTACCAAGAATTTGAGTAGAATGTTGGTTCAAACTAGTAGCAGTTGCCCCTTCAAAATGTCTCGACTTCTCTTTTATTACAAATAATTCAATAACTTTCATATTAACGGAAAACATTGCATCAGCATCTTCATCTCATTCACGTCGATAACAGAAGATCCAGAATTCGTTACCCACTTGCTTACTAAGTTTACATCATATTCTTGCAAATCAATTTTTATAGCCCTATACACAGTTTCTTTTAGTTCATGATAAGAGAAAAAAAATTAACCTTTGAACCCTTTTGCTTACCATCAACATATACTGATGTATTGTTTTCTTTCATAGTCAAATTTTCATCAAAGTAGCAAATAATCGGGATGAAATCCTACATACTTCTAAAAATGAAAATATAATTAATTTAGAACCATCAATTGCTAAACAAATATTAGTGACGTAATAAAGCACAAAAATGAAAGAGTAGATATATGAAAAATAGAATATGAAAATACCTAAAAGTTTATCTAGGGTTTGAGTTTAAACTAGAATTATACTTTCAAATTGATGTCAAATAGATGATAGAAGTAATCCGACCAGTAATCCCTGTATACTTTGAGATTTTGCGGAGATTTTAATGATTAATGTAAATGGAAGGAAGACATGGAATTGTACTTTCTCATATGAATATGATATAAGAGAACTAACAGAATGCTTGTAGGTTGATTTGGATGGGGAATTTACACTGATGCATTTGTAAAATGCAACAGTGTAATTTACAAAGTTCGCATTTCACAAATGCACACGGTATTTTTTTAAAACAATGGCCAGCTCATCACTGAGCTGGCCAAAACTAGACTTTGTGCAGTTTATGCCTCACTAATGCCCTGCCATATCCCCGCTATATCGTGTAGCGTGTTTATAACGCTATGCTATTTCTAAATAGCCTCTGAAACAGCCTTTCCGCTTTAAGCCCCGCTATATTCCAATATTCCTGATGTATCCCATTATTTCAGCTATATTCAGTTATTTTTGCTATATCTTCTATAAGAGAAATGAATTAAAAATGGCATATATGCATTATAAAATTATTTTTTAGATATAATTATTTAACATATATTTTTCAGAATATAAAATATTAATATTCTATTAAATTTAGTCATGCTAATAAAAGTTTACACTTATTTACATATATTTAGTTATGCTTTTATTTAAAACTAAGAACGTACTAACTATAATTAAGTTGAATGCTAACTTTTCATTTATTTATCATTTATATGTTTATAAAAGCATTAAATATAAGTTTTATATGCTATGTTAGTCTCCTCCACTATATCCCGCTATTTTCTCGCTTTATCTCTACTACAATTTTTTGAGCCTCTGCCATATTGGATCCGCTGAGCGCTTTAACTGCATAGACTAGACTACAATTGCAAATAGTTTTCAGTCTTCCCTATTTATGTCATTACTTTTAAAAACTAGTCTATTTTGAAAATTTGTACAAAAAAGATAAGATTGAAGGATATCAAATTTAAATTTTTGGTTGAATGACAAACTTTGAAAAAGATTAGGCTAAAAAAATGCTAAGTATAACTAGTATTATCGTACAACGGTATGAAAATTCGACTGTTAAGTTGTACAGTATAAAAAAAAGATCTTCATTATTTTGGGTACTACTATTCACAACCCAGTTCCCTCTCCTGGCCACCTTAAAATTTTAATAGACATGATTATCTTTTACACACTTCTGGCCACAACAATCTATTCATTCACTCAACCGTCAATCACCGAGAGTAATTCAAAATTTCGGATGCACACCACCGAACAGAAACATACAAATGGCTCATCCTATTTCATCAGCATTCGATGGTAAGAAACAAAAAACAATCACATTCACAGTGGTACACAAATGACCAAATCACCTAGAAGTGAAAACCCACGATTCGGTTACCAACTACCGAATATAAATTGAAATAACGGTTGTAAACAGCTGAAAGGAGCTATTAACTTTTATATTTGAATTTTCACCAATTCATTTGTAAGAGACCAAAAAAAAAATTAAGGTTTCGGTGGTTATTCATCGAAAATGGAGTTAGTAAGCGGTGGTTATGCATTATGGAGAAAAAAATTCTGTATATATGCAAGATGTTTCATCAATAGTCAACAATCGTATGACGTAGGTGATTTTGACTATTTGCAACTGAACAAGGGATTTCCATTTTAATATCGTTCTACATTGGTCTTCACAGTTGAAAACAACCAAAATTTTGTGTGAAACCATGTACTGTAGGCCAATGATCAAGAAACAAAAATCAGCTTTAACAATTAAAAAAATATTGCACATATATTGCATTCAAATTAGTATCAACAACGTGACAAGAGAGAGAGGGGAGGTTTTTTTTTGAAGACTGCGGTGGCCTCTCCATTTTAATGTTTTTAATATTGCGGTGGCCAGAAGGGTAGAACGTTATTAAACTGGGTGCTTTTAGCTTTGGTGGCCAGGAGAGGAAACTGGGGTGTCAATAGCAGCACACTTAATTTTTCTCTTAATTACGATTTTGATGAAATATTAACTATATTATTTGAAAAAAATGAAATTTTTTTGAAAAGTGTAAATCAAATTGCACTAAGACTTAAACATGTAAGCTAGTTTGATAATTTTCTACCATTGTATTTGTATAATCACGCACATTCAAGTACATATATGTTATACCATGAAGGATTAATACACTATAAAAAATAAGCTTCTAGAAGTTTTAAATCATCATTTAATTCGAAAAGTAAATAGGTAAATCAAACAAATATCAGTTCAAAACATATCACCATATTTGTGAACATTTAACCAAAGAAATGAAAAGAATAAGAATAAATGTAATAAATAAATCAAATATTACTGAATTATATTGTTTAATTAAATAAAAATAACGTACAATTGTCATTAACGATAGTTAACATTGCTGAAATAAAAAAGTAAAAGAAATCTTCTCTTTTTCTAAAACAAAACTCTACTTTTAAGCAAAATGAAATGGCCGCCATAACTTTTTTAATAAGCTACAAAAATAGTCAAAATAGCAATTACAATGGTGACTAGTAAATAAACTACAGCAACAAACTATTACACTAGAGGTAATAACCCTACCAAATAAGAAACAAAAATTAAATAATGTCTTAATAACTAACTATACTGACAATCAGACTCAAATAGAAAGTATGTTTTCTTCATAGACCTATATAATTGCTACGGTTAGGTCAGATCAAAGGAACACTTAGCACTTTGGCCATATTACTATCACAAATCCTCTATGAATGCAAAACAGCACTGTTAGGTGAAACATCAGCTTCTGTTTCTATAGGCTGGTAATTTTCAAAGAATACTAAATGGAGAGCTCTAATACATTGTTTAACATCACTATCGATGATATATTCACCTACAAAAGACAAAAACATAACAATGAACCATGTACAATGCTATACAAAAGAAAAGGTAGAACACAAGATCAGCCATGAAAATGTATACCTTGGATGCTCCTTGAGAAATCATCTACATATTCATATTATTCTCGCCGATAACGTGGAATGCCTAATTTCATTATGAAATCGTTACAAACAAGATAAAAGATTTAGGAGTATTATCAAAATTTACTATAAAAACCTCAAATTTTAAGTGTATTTTATTTAATGATTTAAATTTTGTTATATTTATTTTATTTGTTTGGATTTTATTAAGATAATATTTATTTTGATTAAAGCCAAATTTATTTTCTATTTTATAAAACAAATGAATGTGTTTCGATATAGATATAATTTAAGAATACAAATCAATATTAAATATTTTAGAATCTTATTTATGTTCGTGTATTTAAACTTGGAACATTTTAAATGCTTTTCTATTTAAGTCCTTCCCGCACGTTACCAATAAAAGCTGTTTAAATTCTTCCAATCCTTTTTTTCCTTATTTCAGAACACTTGTTTATTTCAAATTTCTTTACGTTGGAATTAGAAACTTATTAACGTCTCCTTTATATTTGTGGCTATTCCATTTATAACGCCATTCAAACTTATTAACTCATTAATGCCTTCTTGCTGATTATTCACGTGGATTAATTTGTGGCTATTCCATTTATAACGCGCAAAGCCATCAGACTTTTCTCTTTATATATATATATATACACACACACACACATTTCTTTCTTTCTTTCCCGTTCATTCTTTCCCATCACTTATTTAATTCCCACCGTAATCACAACAACTTTCATTTTCTTTAAATCCATTGCCTTATTTTTCCAAAATTTCCATTCAAATTTGTTTCCCTCCCAAACGCATTGTCCCACTGGAAAATAAACGCAATGCTGCAATTGTTGGTATATACGTTAAAATATATAAAACAAGGGTGTTGTTATTGACACTCCAATTATTGTTAAGGGGAGGTCAAATTTTAAAAACACTCCAATCAAAATAAAAATGTTAAGGGGGGTCACGTACTTAATTTTTAACTTTCCCTTTTTACTCTTACCATCTCAAATCCCAATTAATCTCAAACCAAAAAAAACCAAATCTTTAAATTATTTACAAACAAAAAAATCAATTGTTTGAGGAGAAATAATGCTGTAAAAGATGAATGTGAAACGTTTTCCCTAAGATGCTAAGATTGTGGAGAAGCTATTGATAAGGTATGTGAAATCGATTATATAATGCCGGAAACAATGGAGGTTAAGATTTTTATTTTGTCAGTCTCGAGAGCGAAACGTTGTAATGTCAAATTTTATTCAGTGGAGATGGTCGCTTATTTTTCGATTTGTCATTGCCAAAATAGGTTAATTACTGCATAACGGTATGAACGACGTAGGTCTGCCGTATTATATATTTTTGTTTCACATTGTTCATCGTTTTTGAAATTTGTATTCGTAGTTGGGTTGTCGAAGTGGAGAAATTAGAGTGTATCGACAAATTTGGCGGTGGGATAATGTATAAATAAACTATTTGATATATGTATATCGATTTCCTATGAATGATATATTTTCATCTGATCTGATTCATATTGACAAATGAAATTATTGATAATTTGGTATAAAATCAGATGCAGTTCGACTAATATACTGTATAATTTTTTAATTGATAAACAACTAAAAAAGAGATTATTGCAAAGAAGGATAATTTGGTAAAATAAACTTTATTTGTTAAGGGGGGTGCTCTCTGCATTGGTACCCCTCTTAACAAATTCTTTCTTTTTAAAAAATTGACCCCCCTTAACAATATTTGGAGTGTCAATAACAATCCCCAAAAATCCCTTAAAACAATACCATATAAAAGTTGATCCATTCTTTTGTTCCCTTTGCAAATTAATTTCACCCTTTTCTTTGTCCACAAATGTTCTCATTTCCCTGTCACAAACCCATAAATTCTTAAACCCATTTTCTTTTTCACGCACAAAAATAACTTCTGAGTCTTCCCCATCGTAAACCCTGCTACATCCTACCTCCCGCAAACCATCTTGCCTGAGCATGCCGAACCCCTGCCGTCCTCCTCCCTGTCTTCCAGATCAACGCCCCAATAGCCGCAACCCAGAACCATATATATATATATATATATATATATATATATATATATATTATAAACTGATATATGCTATGCTTTCTGTTGCAAGTTCCAATTCATATGGTTTGTTCTTTTTGCTTGTTCTCTTTGTTTTGGGGTTCTAAATATTACATACAAATGCAGTTTTGGTTGCAATGTCTCATATATAAATAAGGTTTGATTATTTTTGTCTTTTCAGAATATGAAAAATAAATGCAATGTTTTGATTTCCAGTTTTGATGAACTTATACATGTATGTTCTCAGACTTGCTAAAATAAATAAATAAAAAGTATGAAGCTTTTCAGCTTGTGTATTTATATAGTTTGAATACGATATGGGGATTTCTTTTTGAATATAAAGATTTGATATTTATGTATACACTTCTGTTTTGAAGTTTCCAAATCTCATACTTTAAATATAAAGATTTCCATTTTGAAGATAAGATGTATGCGTTACTTCCAGTTTGTGTACATGCATAGTTTGAATGTATTACAAGTTTAGAAAAATTATATGTTTTGGAAAATTTAATGGTTTTGAAAAATGCATATACATATATATATATATATGTTATTTACAAAACTTGAAAATATATATTATGTATAAATTTTGAAATTTTAAGTTTTGTAATTTTAATATTTTAAATATATAGCGTATGTGGATATATGTGTGTGCGTGCGTGAGTCTCTAATCGTGCTTATGCATGAGTTATGATAGTTGTGTGCGTGAGTTTGGTTTTGTGTTGATTGTGCTTTTGCGTGTATAGCATGTGATGCATGGGGTGGATTTGCTGAAACTAAGCTTGGGGTGTCTTGTTTGTCACAAAGAAGCTCTTGCGTAAAATAATAATAATAATAATAAGTTTTGCTATCAATAGTTTTGTTTTGTATTATTTCTTTTGGGTCTTGTGTGCGTGATTTATCTGTTTGTGTTTCATGTGTGAGTAGTGTGCGTTTTCATATTTAAATATACAAAGTTTTGTGAAAGGTGAAAGAGTGTTATTTTTCTTTTGTATTTTCCTTGTGTATGCATATGTGTTTTATATATAAAATTTATAGCTTGCTGTGTGTGTTTAGATGTTTGAGTACTGTATTCATATTTTTATGTGTGTGTTTATATATGTAATTTATAATGAACATATATATAGTTATATAATGGTTTTGGGGTGTTCATATATATTTTATAATATATAAAGCTTTTGATGTATTTATATAATTTATAATATATATATTATAGTTTTATTTTGCGTTGTGTGTTTGCGGTTTGCATTGTATTTTAAATAAATAAATATATATATGTTATAAATTTATTGTGTGTTTTTTGTATATAGAAATATTTATATACTATTTTATAAAAGAGTTTTGTGTTTATTTTTATTTTGTCAAATTGAATTTGGGTTTGAGTTCCAAACCCAATACTGTACCGTCCAAAACTCAATTGTTGTACCTATCCATTGAGACATTCCCTAACCTCCTTTTATCAAAATAAGCAAATATTGAGTGATCATCTAGTTGAATCTATTCTAAATCGTGCTTGGAATTCGTCGGTTTATACTGTGTTAATTCTTCTACTATCTCCATTTATACTCTACGAAAGGTGAGTTTATCTCACACTTGACCTACATTGTTTCATGGTTGTTAGATCAGCATAAATGAATTGTTATGAAATGTGTAGGACTGCTGATAGAAATTGGTTTTATTTGATATGTATACACAATTCATATATGACACAACGGCATTCATATGACACATAGGTGCACTGGTAATTTATGATTTATGATGTAATGATATTAATGCTATGATAATCTATATTGTTTATCTACGCTGTTGATTCCCTTAATTTAGGAAAAATCACTAAGGGTTGAAATGATACATAACCGAATGGACATTAGATTAGGGAAAAATTGTTATGGGTTGAAATGATAGACCTGAATAATTTTATTGAATTTGTGATTGCGGATTGAAATGATAAACCCGTAGAAATGTTATAAATTGCGGATTGAAATGATAAATATCTGAATCACTTGACCATTGGGCAGAAAACTATACACGGACATCGTTGGTCATGTTTCGTAGAAAATTGATTTTGAAATTTGATTTTTAAATAATAACTTAAGATTTTATACTTTAAAGATTTAAAAACTTAAGTTTTGTAAATTTTAAATTATATGTTATAAAATGATTTTATGGGTAAATATGGATTTAAATATTTATTTAAGATTTTACTTATAATTTTATTTATTTTAAACCATATAATTCAATCATATAATTATTTTAAAATTTAATATATTTCTTTTAAACCTATTTTAAAACTTTTTTATTTATATTTTATAAACTTTAATAATAAAAACAAAGATGGATAGGTTGAGATTCGCGATTTAAATTCGGGATTTAAAGATTTGAATTTATATAATTATATTTGACTTAACGAATGGACCTATATAAGACACGAAATTGAATTCGAATTGATATGAACTTTTAGTAGAAATGAATTAGAGTTGGTTTAAAATATGAACTTGTAAGAGAGATGAACTTGAATTGTGTAATTGTTTTGAAATTGAATTTCAAAATTTAAGGAATGTATTTGACATATAATGGATATGACATGAATTTGATTTTAAATCAATTAAATGCGAATTTGAATTGACTTAAATATTGAACTTTATAGGAAATGAACATGAATTGCGTAATTGATCTAAATTTGAATTTATAATTGATATGAATATATGAATCCGATTATAAATTGATTGAACATGAGTTGATTTTTTTTTATGGAATTGATTCATAAACTATTTGGTTTGAATTAAAGAAATATCTTAAATTGATTTTTTTCAAGATATGATTTTATAAAATGGCCACAGTGTGAAAAAAGTAAATGTTTGGTTGTTAAAGAGACCGGGATTGGATATTGTCATACTCTCTGCCAATACCGAAAACCACTTTAACAACTGTGTACGCGGTGGAGTTCTAGAATGAAGTAGGATGGTTTGGTGGCGATTATTAGATTTGAATAAAGAGAACGATGATGGATATCCTTGACCTTTGGGTCATAATTAAAATGACTAAAACAGGGCTATACCGGACCAAGTGGGGTTAGCTACCTCCATCGCAACACTTCTTCCTTTATTACTATAGTCCCTTGGTTTGAATGATTTGATATGATACGCATCCTTGATTTGGGATGTTGTTCGAGGCGGGAGGTAGTCGCGGCTATGCATTATGTGACGGTCTGCCCCGCACCAGCCGACATTTCAATGAAAGTGCGTTGTGCCGATGTCCAACCAGCACGGGACGGTCGCCAAAGAAAGCAAACAAATGGAATTTGAAGCTAAAACTACCAAAGGAACCTGTAGAATGTCTCACAGCGTATGGAATAAAATATAATAATAACATACTTGACATAAAACAGGCGAGACAGTGCATAAGCTGAAAACTAAACCATAATCATCATAGCAGCGGAAATTTGAAATACAGCTTATTAAACTCCAACATACCGTGTCTAAAGCAAAGATGAAGGTACACTATTAATGCCCAAAGTAGTGACCAACAGCGACACAGGGAGAATATCTATCTATATATATATCATATGTGGAAGCCTCCTGCTCGTCTCCGGTACACCTACTCGTGCATAATCACCTGACATGTCTCTAGTTTGCCCGTTTAAGAGCACCCAGAGTAATAAGAAGAGACATAAAACTTTGGGTCAGACAAAAGTCTGGTATGAGCGATAAGCAGCAAAACAGAACAATAACAAGTATACTAAACCATACCTGAATCTAGACCTGCAATCAAAAAGTTAGTACAACAAGATGTACAATACTCCAAGGTGACACTAACATATGGTGTAAAGATACGGGGGAGGGGGTGTGCATGTCATGGTGATAGCAAAACATCAAACATAGCAATCATCCTCATATCTCTCACTTTGTGCGTAAAGCATACAATATTTACCACTTTGAACACTAGACCCATCGAGGTAGTGAAAGAGTCCGACTTGTATAACTATTGCTACCACCAAGCTTGCCCCATGGAGTCATGACTAAATCCTTACAAATGACCCCACTTCATTGGTTCATAGCTAATAGTCCTACCTAGGCCACTGTGGCCCTGAATCCGTCCACATACCCCCTACTCCATAGTGATCCAAAGTTATAGACATCGATAACCCCTTAGCACACGTCCCATAGCAAAGCCCAACACATGAAGTTAACTCATTAGTTCCTGTCTGGATCCTGAGTCACAATTTCTCATTTGGTCTGCCTTTGCATCTCGGGTTTTAGTCACCTCCGGATCGGTCTTCACTTGGTTCGTAGCTCAGCCTCGCGTCCAAGCTCCTTGGTTCGGTTCGTAGTCTCCCTTCTAGTTCGGGCCGGACTGTCCATATGGGTCGGGTCGTGAGATCCTCCCAGGTCGGGTTGGTTCGTGGTCCACCAAACAGTCTCCCACCGGGTCAGGTCATGATGCTCCAAGATGGGTCATGGTGTCACACTGGTTCTTCGAACTAACGGGCACTCCGAGTCGGGTCCTCCACTTGCTCGTGGGTCGAGCCTTTATCACTTCCACGATTCGTGACAGTCCACTTGTGATGCATCGGTTCGGTCATGCGCAGGGGATGCTTCACGAGTGGTTTGGGTTGAGCTTCCATCATCGGTTCGTGATACGTGCTTTGCGAGTGGGGAAGGGCGATCTGATCCAATCTGATCCCTGCGCTGTTTCCTGCAACTTTTCCAACGACTGTTTTATGCCACATGATGGCATTTTCGACCATTCTAACTTTTCTAATCAATCACAAAGCATACCATACAGTCGTAGAAATATGTATAATCATCCACAAACACCAAAATAACAATATAACATGTCAAAGTGGATCAAACATCCCCAAAAAACCCATATTTTCCCTTTAATCCCCCTTAATCATATTTAAGCATACAATTAGCAAAAATTATACAAATTAGCCCAAATTTCTA
Source organism: Allium sativum (assembly GCA_030737875.1). Lineage (NCBI taxonomy): Eukaryota > Viridiplantae > Streptophyta > Magnoliopsida > Asparagales > Amaryllidaceae > Allium > Allium sativum. The sequence goes on from CM060920.1 coordinate 371,018,607, forward strand.
TCAGAACCCTAGAATAATATTCTAGAATTTTACAAATTTTTCCATATTTTTCTGAGTTATAATTTCGCTAATTAACACTAATCACCCCTAATTAGCCGTAATTAGTGAAAAACAATGCAAATCACTCACCTTAGCCACAAATAAAACTTAGATCTGAAACTATCTCTGATTTGGGTCGAATCTCTATGCAACACAACAGCTCCAACTCTAATTTGGTGCTATTTCTCCTTGATTTGACGTAGATTAGCTTAATCCTTGATTAGAGAGCGATTTGGGATGAAATTAGGAGGTGGAGGTCATTGCTAGGGTTCAAAGGTTGTAAGTGACGGCTAGGAAATGAAATAAAAACGGATTTACTAACTCATCTCAGCCCTCCTATAACCCTAATCCCGAAATGGGTTATGGGCCCTCTTGCTAATCACCCTAATCAGACCCGGTTAAGCTCTTTTTCACCTTCCAAACATTGTTTCAGCCATATCTCCCAAACCGTAAGTCCGTTTGGCTAATGCGACCTTTCTGTGGAAAGTAAACCATCATCCGGATCTAATGGAAGTGGTTTTAGGACAAAACTCCTTACCGATCAAAAGTTATGGCCGAAACAAGATCAACTAAGGGCAAAATGGTCAATTAAAAATCGGCAAAAATCGTGAACATGGGAAATAACCCTAATAGTCATCCCCCAAAGTTACACGACTATACGACCTCATATGATAACGAAATAAATATTCTACGATCCTCCGATGCGTAGAATGCGGGTCATTACACTCTACCTCCCTTAAGAAATTTCGCCCCCGAAATTCCTCAACCAAAAACATACAAAGGTGTTCCGCATGCCTATCAGTCATTCACAAACAATCAAACACACAAAACAAACAAAACAAACCTATCCTAGCATGCGGAAAGACTAAATCAAAATGTAAAATCTTACCAGGCAAAGAGTTCTGGATACATCTCCTTAATGCTCTCCTCTGCCTCCCAAGTACAGTCATTCTCATCCTCGCCCCACTGAACCTTGATTAGATTCACCGCTTTCCTTCGAAGTTGCTTCGTATCATGCTCGGCAATATGAATCGGTTTGCGATTCCCAACCACCTCGGGTTCTACTTCGATATCATCCAACTGATCAGGTGAAATAGCCACATTGGGGTCGTGCACGAATTTCCTTAACTGGGAAACATAAAATACGTTATGAACTCCCGCCATCTTGTCAGGAAACTCAACTTTATATGCCAGATTCCCCACTTGCTCGAGGACTGGGAATGGACCAACAAATCTTGGCGCTAACTTTCCTCTCCTACCAAATCGAATAACATTCTTTAACGGAGAGATCTTGACAAATACTAAGTCGCCAATGGAAAATTTTAAATCTCTTCTCCTTTTATCTGCATAACTCTTCTATCTATCTTGAGCAGCCTTCATTCGATGTTGAATAGCCTTTATCTTATCTGATGTTTCTCTTATCACATCTGGTCCAAGCACAAACTTCTCGCCGGTTTCTAACCAACATGATGGTGAGTTGCACTGTCTTCCGTACAAGGCTTCAAATGGAGCCATACTAATACTGGATTGATAACTATTATTATATGCGAACTCCACTAGATGCAAATGGTCATCTCATGATCCACCAAAATCTAATATGCAAGCTCTCAAGAGATCTTCTAATACTCGATTCACCCTCTCTGTCTGACCATCGGTTTGAGAATGGTACGCGGTACCGAGATGTAATTCTAATCCTAATGCCTCTTGTAAGCTCTTCTAAAATACACTAGTGAACAACAGATCTCAATCACTTAGAATGCCTTTCGATACTCCATGAAATCTCACTACCTATTTCATATACAGTTTAGCTAACTTAGCTGTCGTTCTATTCGACTTGACGGGTATAAACCTTGCACTTTTGGTCAATCGGTCCACAATCACCCAAATGCTATCATGGCCCAATCTAGTCCTTGGTAACCCATCAATGAAATCCATTGAGACTTGTCCTCATTTCCATTCTGGGATTTCTAATGGTTGCAACAAACCACTAGGTTTCTTTTGCTCAGCTTTAACTAATTGGCAGTTCATGCATTTGGATATAAACTTCCCTACGTCTCTTTTCATTCCTTCCCAGTAGTAGGTCTGCTTCATCTCTCGATACATTTTGTTACCACCGGGATGTATTGTTAGTCTTGAGTGATGACATTCTCTAAGCACTTCATCTCCCAATCCATTGACATTGGGCACAACTAGTCTTCCATTCTTCCTAAGCCATCCATCTCGATCAAGCCCATACTTGTCCATCTCCTCATCGATATCCATCTCTAACTTGGAGACGATTTCCAATAAGTTAGGATCGTCCCTCTGACTGGAGCCAATCCGCTCAATCAAAGTGGGTCTGATCGTCAAACTTGCCAACATTACTGGATCCAATTCGCACTTGGGTCTGAAATCATACCCTGCGATATTCTCCAGTTGCTTCCATTCAAGGAACATGGCCCCCTAAACTGACATGTCTTCTACTCAATGCATCAGCTACCGCATTTCCTTTTCCTAGTGTATATGCGATATCAAAATCATAGGAAGCTAAGAATTCTAACCATCTCTGCTGTCGGAGATTTTGATCCTTCTGGGAGAAAAGATATTTTAACGATTTATGATCAGTAAACAACTCAAATCTTTCTCCCAAGAGATAATGTCTCCACATCTTCAACGCGAATACGATCGCTGCCAATACCAAATCATGGGTAGGATATCTTTTCTCATGCGGTTTCAGTTGCCGACTAGCATAAGCTACAACCCTACTTCCTTGCATCAATACAACACCTAGGCCGGTACCACATGCATCTGTATATACTGTCATCTCTTCATTCCTAATGACTAACGCTGGTGCACATGTCAACTTTTCCTTTAGACTCTTGAATGCATTCTCACACTTTTCGTCCCAGATGAAAGCTTGATTCTTCTCGGTCAACTGAGTCAACGGTGCTGCTATCTTGGAGAAGTCTTGGATAAACTTACGATAATATTCAGCTAATCCCAAGAAACTTCTTACGTCTGTTGCATTCTTGGGCGTAGACCTATCTTGTACCGTAGCAACCTTCGCAGGGTCCATGGTAATACCATTCTCTGAAACAACATGGCCCAAGATTCTCACTTCGAAGTTATTACCATTTTTGAACCAAAGAGAACATCAACATAAGGTCCTAAACAATCCATAACATTCATCGAACAAGTCCTGTCTATCATCCGCCAAAACCATGAATATGTCGACACCCGAATGACTGATCCAACCAGTATCAAGGGCTAATGGAAGCCCCAGCTCCAAACGGACTACCGCACGTCCAACGCACATTTATCCTCCAAGGATAACTAGATCACGTCCAACGGATCCAAGGTAAGTGGGCGTCCCCAGATACCCCTACTTCGAGTCCGCCTAGAACACTCCAAAATATCGACGACTCCTTGGCACTCCATCAGAAGAGCTACCCTTAACTCCATCTTTAACTCGAGTCCACACATAAGTGAAGGGACCCATCGGCCTTAATGGCAAATATAACTGGTGCTCCCCATTCGGAGACGCTTCTTCGGATAAATCCCTTCTTCAAAAGATCGCTTACTTGCACCCCGAGTGTAACACCCCGAATTTTCTGTTAACTGTAAATTAAGGGAAACAGGTTACGCCGTTGCGCTCGTCTCGGAATTCTGCCTGAGATAGAGCCTGAGTTTACGTAAATCGGACTACGTACGAAGGAGTTATGACCTCCAGAAGTTTCAGAATTCAATTTAAATTTCAAACAGTTCAAAATTCAGTTCAAATTTCGAATTCAGAAACAAACTGGGTTGGGCAGGAAAATTCCTTCCCAGGCACCAGGTCGACCTAGGGGTCGACCTGGGTAACCAGGTCGACCATAGGGTCGACCTAGGGGTCGACCGGGGGGTCAACCTGCCCAGTCGACCTGGTTTGGCCCTGGTTGGCCTGGTCGGTTTCTGGTCGAATTTCTAAACTTGGCTGTGTCACTAGGGCTGAGTTGTCACTTTTTGATTGGCTTCTCTTGGTGTGTATGGTCTGGATTCACTCTATGATCATCTGACCGCTCAAATCAACCTGAAATTCTATAAATACAACTCAACACTCAACCTAAATTCACACAAATAATATAGAACTAGAGCCGTCATGCTGCTGGGAGGAAACTAGGAGTAGCCGTCAGTTAGAGAAATCTTAGAGACGAGCCAAAACTAAAGTAAAACAAGAATCAAAACAACGTTTGTCTACCCAAAGGAAAGCATTGCAAATTCAAAACTCAGAAATTAGAAAACAAGACCGTCGTTTGTTGTAAGTATAGTGATTTTTTCGATGGGAATAAAATTAAGACTTGATTCGATGTAAAATGGAAATGGAATTGTGTTATTGTATATGTTAATTCATATCTATGTATTGAAATGATTGTGTTGTGAATGGTATTGGGATGTTTGTGGTGTAGTTGAGTTGATGTTGATCCTATTTTACATTTTAGAATGAAAACAAAATCACATGCAAGTTGTATAATTCATGTTGTAATCAACACCTATATGTTTATGTGATTATATAGGTGGTATGTGCTAAGATCTCATGTCTATAGTTTATGCTAGAATCTCTATGCCTAAATGACTAAGTTCATATACATGCTAATATATCTACACAAAAGTTGCAAGTTCATGATTGGATCCATGCCAAGATCCATTTTAATACAAGTTTCATGTTATAGTAGTAAACATGATTTTGATCTAGTTCACACATGCGATGAAATTATACATACTTTATGAACATGTCATATTCTTGTCATATGCTAGTGATGTTCGATATTATGCCTAGATCTAAACATGTTTAGGCTTATGTTGTCTAAATCATATGCTAATTCATGTGACACCTATTTGGTTAGATCCCTATTTCAATGCAAGTTCACATATATGTAAGTTGATTTAGCCTATGTTGCAAATTCACATATATGTATGTTGATCTAGTCTACGTTGCAAGTTCACACCTATGATATTCATGTTGACTACTTTGCAAGTTCACACCTATGATGTTCATATTGACTATGCCAAAAAAGCCAAGTTTACACCTATGTTATGTTTATGTTTATGTTAATGAATGCCAATTTTGTGTACGCTAAATTAGGCTAAGTTTTTAGCCTAATATTATATGTTAAAAATCATGCGAACGAAAAATTAGGCTAAGATTGTTAGCCTAATATTTAGATGGGGTAACGTTGGGGAAAATTGGTAATTGTAGGAAACTTGACATAAATTGGTGAAAATATATGAAATTGGCATGTTTGTCACATGCCAAAATTGGTGGCACTTGAATGGTATAAATTCTTATACCAAAAATGTTAAACTTGGAAAGTGGGCCATAACATTTAATTGTTAATAAATTTACATATAATAAGTAACAGAGACAAATATGTAAATTTAGAAAATACGAATATGCTTAACACGAGGTTGGATTGAGTTGTGATGTAAAACTGCGCGGACCCGCCCGGCTGTCCAGTAGTCACAACAATACCTATCCAATGTGGGTGGTTAAGCATTGAGCCCAATAAGGACCCGAGGTTAGACTGAGTTATGGTGTAAAGCTGTCCGGAACTGACCGGCACATCCAGTAACCGTAACAATACTTGTCTAATGTGAGTGGTCGGTGCTTTAAAAAAAAACTAAGGACAGACAAGTCAGGGTGGTAGGGTTAAGTTAACTAAAAACACTTAACCAATTCAACATGATAATTAAACTGATGGGTGGGGTTAGGTAAATACAGACACTTAACCACTTAACATGTTTGACTAGAAAACCCTAGTAACGGGGACACATTTCAGCATTAACCCAATTAGGTATCATAGTACCCTGAAACTAGGCAGGGTGGGTGTAACAACCCGCATTCTACGTATCGAAGGATCGTAGGATATTTATTTCTTTCTTATATGAAGGCGTATGGTATTGTAAATTTAGGAAACGACTATTGGGGTCATTTCCCATGATCATGATTTTTGCCGATTTTTAAATGACCGTTTTGCCCCTAGCTGGTACTGTTTTGGCCATAACTTTTGACTGGAAAAGAATTTTGACTTGAAACTACTTCCATTAGATTCGTTTGATTGTTTACCTTTCCGTAGAGTGGCCATAATAGCCAAACAGACTTATCGCTTGGGAGATATGGCTGAAATAAGGTTCGGAAGGTGAAAAATTGCTTAACCGGGCCAAATAGGGTGATTAGTAAATGGGCCCATAACCCATTTCGGGATTAGGGTTATGGGGGGGGGGCTGAAAAGGGATAGGGTTTCATTCCATTTTAGTTTTCTAGCCTCCACTTACCTCTTAGAACCCTAAAAATGGTCTCCAACCTCTAAATCACCTCCAAATCACTTTCTAATCAAGGATTAAGCTTAGCAACATCAAATCAAGGGAGATCTTCACCAAATCAAGATTAGAGCTACTGTTTAGCATTAGTATTCGCGCCCAAACAGATATTTATTTCAGATCTAAGGTTTATTTGTGGCAAAGGTGAGTGATTTTCATAGTTCCTCACTAATTATGGTTAATTAAGGGTAATTAGTGTTAATTAGTGAATTTAAACATGATAAAATTCTAGAAAAATATTTATAAATTCTTAAATGGTGTTTTAGACCTCTGATATGAACTTGGGTTAATTTGGTTAAGTTTTGCTAATCCTATCATGAATTATACTTAGACATGCTTAAGGGAAAATATGGGGTTTTGGCTATGTTTGATCCATTTTAACTTATCATATTGATGTTTTGGTGTTTGAGGTCACTTTTATTTATTGCTACGACTGTATGGTATGCTTTGTGATTGATTAGAATAGATAGAATGGTCGAAAACGCCGTCGAATGGCGTAAAACACTCGCTGGAAAAGCTGCAGAAAGTTGTGCAGGGTTTCGGATCGGATTGGGTTAGAGGCTCGGATCGGATAAGAGAGATGGGCAAGGAATCCGAACCGAATTGAAGTCTGACACAAAGGAAGTTTGGAAAGAAGGAAGGCCATTGCTTAGAGTTGGAGTTGGACAGAGGATCGGATTGGAGCTAGGGAGCGGGATCGGAGCTAGGGAGCGGGATCGGAGCTAGGGAGTGGGATCGGATCGGAGCAGGCAAGCGAGTGGGATCGGATTGGAGTAGGCAAGCTGGAGCAGGAGGGACGAACCGAACCGAATGGGAAGCCTGGAGATGATTTACCCGAACCGAACCGACTGAAGCAGATTAGACCAAACCGAATTGAACTTCCATCTCTTCCACGTAACGACTCTTTTGAAGACCAACTCCAATTCGATCAAAACCCGAGATGCAAAGGAAGTCCTAATGAGGAGCTTTGACTCAGGATCCAGTTGGGAACCAATGAGTGGGCTTCATGAGTCGGGCTTTGTTGCGGGACGTGTGCTAAGGGGTTGTCGATGTCTGTAACTTTGGATCACCATGTGTAGGAAGTACGTGAACGGATTCAAGGCCGTAGTGGCCTAGGTACGACTAAAGGGTTATAGACCAATGAAATGGGGTCATTTGTAAAGATTTGGTCGTGACTCCATGTGGTAAGCTTGGTAGTAGCAGTAGTTGTACAAGTCGAACTCCGTCACTACTTCGATGGGTCTAGTGATTGACAGTGGTGGACATCGTATGCTTTATGCACTGAGTGAGAGATGTGAGGATGGTTGCTATGTTTGATTTGTTTGTCATCACTATGACATGCACACCCCCACCCCCGTATGCTAGTACACCATATGCTAGTGGCACCTTAGAGTGTTGTACAGTATGTAGTGCTAATTCTTTGGTTGCAGGTCCAGGTTCAGGTATGGTTTAGTATACCTGTTATTGTTCTGTTTATCTGCTTATCGCTCATACCAGACTTTTTGTCTGAACCAGAGTTTTATGTCTCTTCTTATTACTCTGGGTGCTCACACGAGCAGACTAGAGACAGGTTAACTGGTGATGCGCGAATAACGGATTCGGAGGCGAACAGGAGGCTTCCACGTATGATATGTATAGATATTCTCCTTGTGTCGTTGTTGGTCACTATCTTGGGCATTAGTAGTGTACCTTTCTTGTTTAGCTTTTTGAGACAGTTTTTAAAAGTTGTAATAATGTTGGCTTTGGATCATAAGCTGTACTTTGGATTTTCCGCTGCTATGATAGTTTGTTTTCAGCTTATGCACTGTCTCACCTGTTTTATGTCAAATATGTTGTTATTATATTTTGTTCCATGCGCTGTGAGACATTCTATAGGTTACTTGTTGATTCTTCGTCTTCTTTCTTTCCTTCTGACGACCGTCCCGTGCTAACTGGACATGTGCACAGTGCACTTTTGGAGTAAATGTCGGTTGGTGCGGGGGGGGGGGGGTTGTCACATTTGGTATCAGAGCTCTAGGTTGCGTAGTTAACCTAGGGAAAGACACTAGGGAGAGATAGTACATATATGAGAGTGCGTATTTGTGATTACTTTGGTTTTCAAAAGCTATATATATACTATTAGTAGTATAAAGACGAAGTCACACTGCATTAGCACCACTATGAAGATGATTAATCGTTTTCTCTTTACAGATTGAACGATGAGCCGATACGCAAGAGGTGCTGGTAGAGGAGCCAATAATGGGAATGCAGCTAACATGATGGCAATTTTACCGACCACATGAGAGACATGCTTAGAGATGTGTAAGGGGCAGCTGCCAATGCTGGTAATGGTGGTGGTCCAATAGTGCAGGCACCTAGGGTCGATTTCGCCAAGCTATGCAAGAATTACACTAGTCTTGGTGGGAAGCCGTTCCACGGAACGGAGTCGGCCACGGATGTTCAGGATTGGTTGGATAGCTGTGATTGTATCTTTGACGACTTGGGTATCGAGGATGCGATGAAGAGAAGGCCAGCGTCTCGTCAACTGCAAGGGCGAGCGATGAATTGGTGGAATGCTATTAAGACAGCCACTCCAGAGGATCAGGTTACTTGGGATCAGTTTAAGGCTCGCTTTAGCGACAAGTTTATCCCAGTTGCTCAGAAGTCGGAATTGTTTAGGAAGTTCTTGGAGCTTAAAAAGAATGGTAGAGTAGTCGCGGACTATATTGCTGAGTTCGACACTTTGTCGAAGTATGGGTTATCCCTTATCGATACCCCTGAGAAGAAGAATGAGAAGTTCATTACTGGTTTGGATGGATATTTAGGGGAAAGGCTTATCAACCACATCGATGAGACTTTTGTATCGATTGTTGGGAAAGCTTTGAGATCAGAGAGTCTTTACCCCAAGTCAAAGACTGAGGTTGCATCTGCAGAAGGGCTGAAGCCGCAAGCAGGCGGTGGAGGCAAGAATAACACTCAGAATAAGAGGAAGTAGAACCAGAATAAGGATAGCCATAAAAAGAATAAGAAAGAGGTTGAGTGCTTCAGTTGTGGTAAGAAGGGCCATTATGCTAGTAATTGTCGGGCCAAGCCAGCGGATAGGAAGTGCTTCAACTATGGCCAAGTGGGACATCACAAGGACAAGTGTCTGCAACCCCCTAAAAAAAAGCAGATAGTGAAAGCATATGCCCTTAATGCTATTCCTTCTTCGTCGAATGCCCCAACCGCGGCGGAGAAGGGAAAGAATGTCGTCATTCACGGTATGCTTTCTGTTTATGATGTTCCTGTAAGAGTTTTGTTTGATACCGGGGCTTCCAGTTCTTTCATATCTAGTGACCTGGTAGATAGATTGGGACTGGAGCCCGAGATTGTCAATAGACCTTTAGTAGTGACAAACCCGATTGGTGGTTCAACTAACCTTAGCATGATTTGTCGTAATGTGGTCTTATCGAGTCATGGATGCATGTTTGTTTGTGATTGCTTTGTTTTGGGCTTTACTGGGTTTGGCATTATTTTGGGAGTCGATTGGCTCCAAAGATACGGGGTGGTGGTAGACTGTGAAGGCTTTTTGGTGACAGCTAGAGCGGATGATGGGCGAAGGGTAGTGTTTGGTTGTCTACCCGGTGATGGGGTAATGGCTAGTTTTCTAAATTCCCTCGACATCCCGCATAGTGAGTTGTCAGGTTTCCCCGTGGTTGGCCAGTATCCGGACGTTTTCGAGGAAGTGACCGGGATTCCACCACACCGAGAGATTGAGTTCCGTATCGATTTAGTGAAAGATGCTAGACCTATAGTGATGCCACTTCGCCGTATGGCACCAAGGGAGCAGCGAGAGCTCGGGGTGCAAGTCAGCAATCTTTTGAAGAAGGGATTTATCAGAAGGAGTGTTTCTGAATGGGGAGCACCAGTTGTGTTTGCTACCAAGGCGGATGGTTCCCTTCGTTTGTGTGTAGACTACCGCGAGTTGAATAAAGTGACGAGGAAGAACAAGTATCCTCTACCGCAGATAGATGATTTGTTTGATTAATTGAGTGGCATGAGAGTATTTTCTCAGTTGGATCTCGCGACAGGCTTTCATCAGCTTAGAGTGGAAGCTGAGAGTATAGCTAAAACGGCATTTCGGACTCCGTCTGGGTTTATGAGTGGTTGGTCATGCCATTCGGGCTGATAAATGCCCCAACATATTTTGTGGATCTTATGAATAGAGTATTCAGAGATCAGTTGAATAAGTTTGTCCTTGTGCTCGTGGATGATATTTTGGTCTATTCAAGGACAGAGGAAGAACACAAGGAACATTTAAGAATAGTGATGGAGGTGTTGAGAAAACACCAATTGAAGGCAAAGTTTTCTAAGTGTCACTTCTGGAGGAGGGAAGTGAGATTCCTGGGCCATGTTGTTTCAGAGAATGGTATTGCCGTGGACCCTGCGAAGGTGGCTATGGTACAAGATTGGCCTACGCCCAAGAATGCAACAGATGTGAGAAGCTTCTTGGGGTTAGCTGGATATTATCGTAAGTTTATCCAGGACTTCTCCGAGATAGCAGCACCGTTGACTTAGTTGACTAAGAAGAATCAAGCCTTCGTCTGGGATGGAGTGTGTGAGAATGCATTCAAGAGTCTAAAAGAAAAGTTGACATGTGCGCCAGTATTAGTCATTCCTAAAGGGAATGAAGAAATGACGGTATACACGGATGCTTGTGGTACCGGACTAGGTGTTGTATTGATGCAAGGAGGTAGGGTTGTAGCTTATGCTAGTCGGCAATTAAAGCCGCATGAGAAAAAGTATCCTACCCATGATTTGGAACTGGCAGCGATCGTGTTCGCATTGAAGATGTGGAGACATTATCTCTTAGGAGAGAGATTTGAGTTGTTTGCCGATCATAAATCGTTAAAGTATCTCTTCTCTCAGAAAGATCTGAATCTCCATTAGCAGAGATGGTTAGAGTTCTTGGCTTCGTATGATTTTGATATCGCATATACACCTGGGAAAGGCAATGCGGTAGCCGATGCCTTGAGTAGGAGACAGGCCAGTTTAGGGGCTATGTTTCTTGAATGGAAGCAACTGGAGTATATCGCAGGGTATGATTTCAGACCAAAGTGCGAATTGGATCCAGAGATGTTAGCTAGTTTGACGATCAGACCCACCTTGATTGAGCGGATTGGTTCCAGTTAGAGGGACGATCCAAATCTATTGGAAATCATCTCCAAGTTAGAAATGGATATCGACGGTGAGGAGATGAATTTGTGTAGGCTTGATCGAGAAGGATGGCTTCAAAAGAATGGAAGACTAGTTGTACCCAACGTGAACGGTTTGAAAGATGAAGTGCTTAGGGAATGTCATCACTCAAAACTGACTATACACCCCGGTGGTGATAAGATGTATCGAGATATGAAGCAGACTTACTACTGGGAAGGAATGAAATGAGGCGTTGGGAAGTTTATATCCAAGTGCATGAATTGCCAACTTGTTAAAGCCGAGCAAAAGAAGCCTAGTGGTTTGTTGCAACCATTATAAATTCCCGAATGGAAATGGGAGCAAGTCTCAATGGATTTCAATGATGGTTTACCAAGGACTAGATCGGGACATGATAGCATATGGGTAATTGTGGATCGATTGACTAAGAATGCAAGATTTATACCAGTCAAAACGACCAGAACGACAGCTAAGTTGGCAGATGTATATGAAGTGGGTAGTGAGATTTCATGGAGTACCTAAAAGCATTGTGAGTGACCGAGATCCGTTGTTCACTAGTGGGTTTTGGAAGAGCTTACAAGAGGCTCTAGGGTCGGAATTATATCTCACTACCGCGTATCATCCTCTAACTGATGGCCAGACAGAGAGGGTGAATCGTGTATTAGAAGATCTCTTGAGAGCTCGAATATTGGATTTTGGTGGATCATGGGATGACCATTTGCATTTAGTAGATTTCCATATAATAATAGCAACCAATCCAGTATCGGTATGGCTCCATATGAGGCTTTGTACGGAAGACCGTGCAACTACCATTATGTTGGATAGAGACTGGCGAGAAGTTTGTGCTTGGACCAGATGTGGTGAGGGAAACCTCAGATAAGATTAAGATCATTCAACAACGGATGAAGGCTGCCCAGGATAGACAGAAGAGTTATGCTGATAAGAGGAGAAAAGACTTAAAATTCTCCGTTGGCGACTTGGTGTTTGTTAAGGTTTCTCCGTTGAAGAGCATGATACGATTTGGTAGGAGAGGCAAGTTGGCACCAAGATTTGTAGGCCCGTTCCTAGTTCTCAAACAAGTTGCGAATTTGGCGTATAGAGTTGACTTTCCAGAGAAGATGGCGGGAGTTCACAACATATTTCATGTTTCCCAGCTAAGGAAGTTCATGCACGACCCAGATTTGACTATTTCACCTGATCAGTTAGAGGACTTCGAAGTGGAACCCGAGGCGGTTGGGAACCGCAAGCCAATTCGTATTGTCGAGCACGATACGAAGCGACTTCGAAGGAAGCTAGTGAAGCTAGTCAAGGTTCAGTGGGGCGAGAACGAGAATGACTGTACTTGGGAAACAGAGGAGAGCATTAGGAAAACGTATCCAGAACTCTTTGCCTGGTAAGATTTACTTCGTCATTTAGTTATTCCGCATGCTAGGATAAACTTGTTTTGCATGTTTGATTGTTGTTTTATGGCTGATAGGCATGCGGGACCTTTTGTGTGTTTTGGTTAGGGAATTTCGGGGACGAAATTTCTTAAGGGGGGAAGAATGTAACAACCTGCATTCTACGTATTAGAGGATCGTAGGATATTTATTTCTTTCTTATATGAAGGCGTATGGTCATGTAAATTTAGGAAACGGCTATTGGGGTCATTTCCCATGATCATGATTTTTGCCGATTTTTAAATGACCATTTTACCCCTAGCTGGTACTGTTTTGGCCATAACTTTTGACTAGAAAGGAATTTTGACTTAAAACCACTTCCATTAGATTCGTTTGATGGTTTACCTTTCCGTAGAGTGGTCATAATAGCCAAACGAACTTACCGTTTGGGAGATATGGCTGAAACAAGGTTTGGAAGGTGAAAAACTGCTTAACCGGGTCAAATAGGGTGATTAGTAAATGGGCCCATAACCCATTTCGGGATTAGGGTTATGGGGGGGGCTTAAAAGATATAGGGTTCCATTCCATTTTAGTTTTCTAGCCTCCACTTACCTCTTAGAAACCCTAAAAATGGCATCCAACCTCTAAATCACCTCCAAATCACTTTCTAATCAATGATTAAGCTTAGCAACATCAAATCAAGGGAGATCTTCACCAAATCAAGATTAGAGCTACTATTTAGCATTAGTATTCGCGCCCAAACAGAGATTTATTTCAGATCTAAGGTTTATTTGTGGCTAAGGTGAGTGATTTGCATAGTTCCTCACTAATTATGGTTAATTAAGGGTAATTAGTGTTAATTAGCGAATTTAAACATGATAAAATTCTGGAAAAATATTTATAAATTCTTAAATGGTGTTTTAGACCTCTAATATGAACTTGGGTTAATTTGGTTAAGTTTTGCTAATCCTATCATGAATTATACTTGGACATGCTTAAGGGAAAATATGGGGTTTTGGCTATGTTTGATCCATTTTAACTTATCATATCGATGTTTTGGTGTTTGAGGTCACTTCTATTTGTCGTTATGACTGTGTGGCATGCTTTGTGATCGATTAGAATAGATAGAATGGTCGAAAACGCCGTCGAATGGCGTAAAACACTCGCTGGAAAAGCTGCAGAAAGTTGTGCAGGGTTTCGGATCCGATCGGGTTAGAGGCTCGGATCAGATAGGAGAGCTGGGCAAGGAATCCGAACCGAACTGAAGTCTGACACAAAGGAAGTTTGGCAAGAAGGAAGGCCATTGCTTAGAGTTGGAGTTGGACAGAGGATCGGATCAGAGCTAGGGAGCGGGATCGGATCGGAGCTAGGGAGTGGGATCAGATCGGAGCAGGCAAGCGAGTGGGATCGGATTGGAGCAGGCAAGCTGGAGCAGGAGGGACGAACCGAACCGAATGGGAAGCCTGGACATGATTTACCCGAACCGAACCGACTGAAGCAGATTAGACCAAACCGAATTGAACTTCCATCTCTTCCACGTAACGACTCTTTTGAAGACCAACTCCAATTCGACCAAAACCCGAGATGTAAAGGAAGTCCTAATGAGGAGCTTTGACTCAGGATCCAGTTGGGAATCAATGAGTGGGCTTCGTGAGTCGGGCTTTGCTGCGGGACGTGTGCTAAGGGGTTGTCAATGTCCATAACTTTGGATCACCATGTGTAGGAAGTACGTGAACGGATTCAGGGCCATAGTGGCCTAGGTACGACTAAAGGGCTATAGACCAATGAAGTGGGGTCATTTGTGAAGATTTGGTCGTGACTCCATGTGGTAAGCTTGGTAGTAGCAGTATTTGTACAAGTCGAACTCCGTCACTACTTCAATGAGTCTAGTGATTGACAGTGGTGGACATCGTATGATTTATGCACTGAGTGAGAGATGTGAGGATGGTTGTTATGTTTGATTTGTTTGTCATCACTATGACATGCACACCCCCACCCCCGTATGCTAGTACACCATATGCTAGTGGCACCTTAGAGTGTTGTACAATATGTAGTGCTAACTCTTTGGTTGCAGGTCCAGGTATGGTTTAGTATACCTGTTATTGTTCTGTTTATCTGCTTATCGCTCATACCAGACTTTTTGTCTAACCCAGAGTTTTATGTCTCTTCTTATTACTCTGGGTGCTCACACGAGCAGACTGGAGACAGGTTAACTGGTGATGCGCGAGTAGCGCATTCGGAGGCGAACAAGAGGCTTCCACGTATGATATGTATAGATATTCTCCCTGTGTCGTTGTTGGTCACTACTTTGGGCATTAGTAGTGTACCTTTCTTGTTTAGCTTTTTGAGATAGTTTTTAAAAGTTGTAATAATGTTGGCTTTGGATCATAAGCTGTACTTTGGATTTTCCGCTGCTATGATAGTTTGTTTTCAGCTTATGCACTGTCTCACCTGTTTTATGTCAAGTATATTGTTATTATATTTTGTTCCATGCGCTATGAGACATTCTACAAGTTCCTTGTTGATTCTTCGTCTTCTTTCTTTCCTTCTGATGACCATCCCGTGCTAACTGGACATGTGCACAACGCACTTTTGGAGTAAATGTCTGTTGGTGCGGGGCGGGTTTTCACAGTGGGGCACGATTACTGGGCTGATTGTAAGCGGTCAAAAGCGACGGCGGTGGGTGCAACATTGTGGGTTCTAACGAAGTGCGGGCGTGCACACACTTCGGAGCATACAAACAGGGCACTGGGGGCACCAATAGTATAACCTATGCATTCTAGAATTGTGTCGGGTTGCCACCATGGGACTTGATACACCCCATGGTGGGACCAGCATAGGTATCTGCACTCATTGGGGGCCGTATGACACATATGATTATGCGAGTAGGAGCCGATCTTTAGAAAGGGGATCACTTCACCTCGATCATGGGGTGCCAGTTGAGACAATGCAAGTAGGTGTAGAGATATAGTGTGGGGTGCGATAGTATATTCGATTCAAACTGCTTTACCTTAGTTTATGATACTTTCCTATTTCCAGTTTATACTTATCATGTCCTTTTTCTTATTCTCATACTGAAGAGTCACTAGACTTACCAGGCTTTATGTCTGACCCTATTTTCTTTCGTCTTCTTTTCTTCCGTTCCCCCCACCCCCCCAGGTCCACAGGGAGGAAACAACCCAGCTTAGTCAGACTCTTTGCAAGCCTCAAGATAGTAGATGTACGGTTTGGACTCTCTTTCCTTGGATATGGCTGTTGGACACATTCTATGGGGATTTATGCAGTTTTAATTATGTTTTATTCTTCTTTATTTAATAACCAAGATAGAAATGATGATGTAATGTTTTGGAAGTTATTATGTGACAGTTATGGAAATGTTTTGTATGAACACGTATTTATGAAATAAAAAGTCTGTTTGTTTTCCGCTGCTTATATATATATGTTGATATATCTGTCTTGTGTTTATCTGTGACTTTTACTTAAAAACCTCCACCAAAGTTAAGGCATTCCCTTTGTGAGTGACCTTAATGGAGGGTGGGGTGTTTCACCGAGCTCTCGCTGCTCCCTTGGCTCCATGCGACGAAGTGGCATCACTATAGGCCTGGCCTCTTTCACTAAATCAATTCGAAACTCGATCTCTCAGTGTGGTGGAAATCCAGTCACTTCCTCAAAGATGTCCGGATACTAGCTAGCAATGGGCTCATCTGACAACTCATCATGCGGGATGTCGAGGGAATCTATAAAACTAGCCATCACCCCATCACTAGGTAGGCTACCAAACAGTATAGAAAACTAGCCATCACCTCATCACTGGTTAGGCTACCAAATATTACCCTCGCCCATCTTCCGCTCTAATGGTCACCGAAGAACCCTCACAGTCTACCACCACCCCATACCTTTGAAGCCAATCGACTCACAAAATATTGTCAAACCCAGTAAAGCCCAAAACAAAGCTATCACAAGCAAACATACATCCATGACTCGATAGGACTGCATTATGATATGTCATACTAAGGCTAATCGAACCACCAATCGGGTTCGTCACAACTAAAGGTCTATCGACAATCTCAGGTTCCAATCCCAACCTATCTACCAGGTCATTAGATATGAAGGAATGGGAAACCCTGATATCAAACAAAACTAGAACTGGAACCTCATAAATGGAAAGCATACCTTGAATAACAACACCCTTTCCCTTCTCCGCCGCAGTTGTGGCATTCAATGAAGAAGGAACAACGTTGAAGGCATACACTTCCACATTCTGCTTCTTCTTAGGGGGTTGCGGACATTCTTTCTTAAGATGTCCCAATTAGCCGCAATTGAAGCACTTCCTTTCCCCTGGCTTCGCTCGACATTCTTTGGCATAGTGGCCCTTCTTGCCACAGCTAAAGCACTCTACATCTTTCTTGTTCTTCTTTTTCTATCCATCCTTAGCTTGGTTCTGTTTCCTCTTTTTCTGGGACTCCTCGTTAATCTTGGCGAGACCGGCTCTAGGCGCTTGCACTACACCACCACCACCATTAGTAGCATTAGGAACTGCTCTCAGAGCATCCCTAAGAATCTCTCGTATGAAGGCAGTAAACATCTCCCTTATGTCAGGGACATTCCCATTGTTGGACCCTGAACCCGCTTCTTCTTCAACTCCTGATGCGAAGTTCCTCACCACCTTTCCCGTATTTTGATTCATCGTTCAATATGTAAAGAGAAAACGATTTACCATCTCCTTAGTGGTGCCGATGCAGTGCGACTTCATCCTTAGCTATAATAATAGTATATATATATAGCTTTTGGAAACCAAAATATCACAAATACACGCTCTCATATACTTACACTATCTCTCCGTGGTGTCTTTCCCTAGGTTAACTACGCAACCTAGAGCTCTGATACCAAGTGTGACGGCCCGCCCCGCACCAGCCGACATTTCAATGAAAGTGCGTTGTGCCAATGTCCAACTAGCACGGGACGGTCGCCAAAGAAAGGAAAAGAATGGAATTTGAAGCTAAAACTACCAAAGGAATCTGTAGAATGTATCACAGCGCATGGAATAAAATATAATAATAACATACTTGACATAAAACAGGCGAGACAACGCATAAGATGAAAACTGAACCATAATCATCATAGCAGCGGAAATTCAAAATACAGCTTATTACAACTCCAACATACTGTCTCTAAAGCAAAGATGAAGTTACACTACTAATTCCCAAAGTAGTGACTAGCAGCGACACAGGGAGAATATCTGTATATATATATATATATATATATATCATACGTGGAAGCCTCCTGCTCGTCTCCGGTATAGCTACTCGTGCATAATCACCTGACCTGTCTCCAGCCTACCCGTTTAAGAGCACCTAGAGTAATAAGAAGAGACATAAAACTCTGGGTCAGACAAAAGTCTGGTATGAGCGATAAGCAGCAAAACAGAACAATAACAGGTATACTGAACCATACCTGAACCTGGACCTACAACCAAAGAGTTAGCACAACAAGATGTACAATACTCTAAGGTGACACTAACGTATGGTGTAAAGATACGGGGGAGGGGGTGTGTGCATGTCATGGTGATAGCAAAACATGAAACATAGCAATCATCCTCACATCTCTCACTCTGTGCGTAAAGCATACGATATCAACCATTTTGATCACTAGACCCATCGTGGTAGTATGGAGTCCGACTTGTATAACTATTGCTACCACCAAGCTTGCCCCATGGAGTCATGACTAAATCCTTACAAATGACCCCACTTCATTGGTCTATAGCCAATAGTCCTACCTAGGCCACTGTGGCCCTGAATCCGTCCACATACCCCCTACTCCATAGTGATCCAAAGTTATAGACATCGGTAACCCCTTAGCACAGTCCCGCAGCAAAGCCCAACTCATGAAGTTAACTCATTGGTTCCCGTCTGGATCCTGAGTCACAACTTCTCATTTGGACTACCTTTGCATCTCGGATTTTGGTCTCCTCCGGATCGGTCTTCATTTGGTTCGTAGCTCATGCCTCGCGTCCAAACTCCTTGGTTCGGTTCGTAGTCTCCCTTCTTGTTCGGGTCGGACTGTTCATACAGGTCGGATCGTGAGATCCTCCCAGGTCGGGTCGGTTCGTGGTCCACCAAACAGTCTCCCACCGGGTCGGGTCATGATGCTCCAAGCTGGGTCATGGTGTCACACTGGTTCATCGGAGTAACGGGCACTCCGGTTCGGGTCCTCCATTGGCTCGCGGGTCGAGCCTTCATCACTTCCTCAATTCGTGATAGTCCACTTGTGGTGCATCGGTTCGGTCGTGCGCAGGGGGTGCTTCACGAGTGGTTCGGGTCGAGCTTCCATCATTGGTTCGTGATACGTGCTTCGCGAGTGGGGAAGAGCGATCCGATCAGATCCGATCCCTGCACTGTTTCCTGCAACTTTTCCAACAACTATTTTACACCACACGACGGCGTTTTCAATCATTCTATCTTTTCTAATCAATCACAAAGCATACCATACAGTCATAACAATATGTATAATCAGCCACAAACACCAAAACAACAATATAACATGTCAAAGTGGATCAAACATACCCAAAAATCCCATATTTTCATATTAACCCCCCTTAATCATGTTTAAGCATACAATTAGCAAAACTTATCCAAATTAGCCAAAAAAATTATCAGAGCCCTAAAATTATATTTTATAATTTTACAAATTTTTCCATATTTTTCTGAGTTATAATTTCGCTAATTAACACTAATCACCCCTAATTAGCCGTAATTAGTGAAAAACAATGCAAATCACTCACCTTAGCCACAAATAAAACTTAGATCTGAAACTATCTTTGATTTAGGTTGAATCTCTATGCAACACAGCAGCTCCAACTCTGATTTGGTGTTATTTCTCCTGGATTTGACATAGATTAGCTTAATCCTCGATTAGAGAGAGATTTGAGATGAAACTAGAAGGTGGAGGCCATTGCTAGGGTTCAAAGGTTGTAAGTGACAGCTAGGAAATAAAATAAAAACTGGTTTACTAACTCATCTCAGCCTTCCCATAACCCTAATCCCGAAATGGGTTAGGGGCCCTCTTGCTAATCACCTTAACTAGGCCCGGTTAAGCTGTTTTTCACCTTCCAAACATTGTTTCAGCCATATCTCCCAAGCGGTAAGTCCGTTTGGCTAATACGACCACTCTGCGGAAAGGTACACCATCATTCAGATCTAATGGAAGTGGTTTCAGGTCAAAACTCCTTACCAATCAAAAGTTATGGCCGAAACAAGATTAGCTACGGGCAAAATGGTCAATTAAAAATCAGAAAAAACCGTAAACATAGGAAATGACCCCAGTAGTTGTCCCCCAAAGTTACAAGACTATATGTCCTCATATGATAATGAAATAAATATTCTACGATGCTCCGATGCGTAGAATGCAGGTCGTTACACATTACCACCAGTCCGGGCATGCAACTAGTATATTCCTACTCTGGGCATTCCTCGTGCGCCTTGTCATATTATCCTTATCGAGACCCTTACGATTTTATTTGTACCATACCTATGGAGTGCCCTCTGATAGCCACTACATTACTATGGACTTTATGGTATCTGTATAGACTACGGTATTATAAACGGTGTAAGCGTAATAATGGTAATCCCGCTTATGCGATTTTAATATGTTATATTTAACCATAGACACTATTATAATAGCGTATATTATATTATATGATATTAGTTTAACGGATCCTTAGAGGATGGTGATCCCAAACATCCTTTAAGTTATTGATGCATTTCATTGAACACTTCATTTGAGTTGATTTGTTTCCATGAGAATGTTAGTCTTGATCCGAGTTGTTTTGTTTTGCATTATTGCTCGGGTCAGATCGAGTATTGCAGTGTAGAGATTTCATCTTTTGAAGCTGGAGACTGTTGAAGACATCACCTTTATATATTGTTTTGGTTATTTCTCCTTTGTATTAGAAATTCTTGTATTTAGACTTCAACTGTATTTAATTTGGTAACTCTAATATTATGTATAAATTTTGATTTTTATCTCGTAGCTTCATGAACTACTATTGTATAATTTATTTATTCCGCTACGATATATTCTGTCTTTCTGTGATTTTGTGATTTATTCTATTTACCTCATAAGCTAATGACATTCTATCATTTCGAATGGTTTGAGTTGGTTTAATTACCATCTTGAAGTGGACGAAAGATGATTTGTTAAATTTGGTATTAGAGTCGGTTTCTATTGTGCGTGATAGGGGTTTATCGCCTTGTGATCTGTGGCGAAGCATTGACTCTTACCCCTACACATCTCGGTTGGGGTTGGTTGTTGCAGTTGAGAGGCTAACCGTAAAACTAGCGTCTGAGGTACCAGCGGTGGCCATCTTTGGACAGACACTGCATTTGGTATCAGAGCTTTGGTTTATCAAAGCTTTAGCATATGAGGTAAAAGCTCATTAGAGATAGGGTAGTGATACCCTGTAATGAGTGGAATCAGTCGCTGAATCCTTCTTGCGAGAGCGTATTTTTAAAGTATAAATGGTTTTTAAAATGGTTTTAAACAAATATTTTTGCATATAATTCATTTTTTATATTTAAATTCTTTTTTTGAAATTTCCTTTCCATTGAATCTATCTTCCTTCGTAGATCCTTATTGATTAGGTTCTTTCGTTCGTCCAGCTTTTATCTCGAATTTTATAACTTATCCTTGTTTATAACAAGGTAAGAAGTTGAAGAAGAGTATTCTTATTTTATATTGATTTGAAATTGTATTTTGAATGGTATTATAATATACAATTTCTTGACACATTATTGAAAATTTGATATACATATATATATATTCGAAAATAATATTATGTTTTGGTAATACCAATATTTTGAAAGGATTTGATGTTTATACATTAAGACTTTATATTTTATAAACTATACATTTTGAATAAGAGGTATATATGTTGATTTTGTAAGAAAATGATATTATCTTAGTTGAAATCCATAATGATATAGTTTATGGAGTTATGCATATACCGGAATTAATAAATTTAAATAGATTTTAAAGATTTTAATTTGTGATATATATATATATGTGTGTGTTGAACTTATGGAATTAAACTAGTTTATAAGTTTAAATATAGATAACATGGGTTTGAAATATTTAAGTATTACATAGGATAATATTATTACATATTTTATTTAATAATAATATTGTTTATATATTTATTATGGATTGAGTTTGAATTTAATAAATAAGTAGGGGAGACATATAATTTTCCCTACTTAAAATTTTAATTCTTATGATTCGATATATATTATTTATAATGTATGATTGAAAATTTGGTGTATATATATTGTTTAAATATAGAAAAATGTTTTGAGTATTTATTTGATGTTAAAATTGGCCTATCGAGTACTTAGTGATTTGGGTATATGTCTGATCAACGTATATGTTAAATCCTATGTGCATTAGATCGATATAGAGTCATACTCTAGTCGCTTGAAAATGATTCCAGTGATACCACGACATCATCGATATCTATTTTCAGGTTTCGAAAGTGGGATAGATATATATTGCCAATCGAAACATCGAATGAATACTTAAAACTATTTTTAAATATGTTTGAAAATATTTTAACTTTTTGATTTATATATTTATGAATATATATATAGGTATGAATATAAGTATGAACTATTTGATTTAAATATATTATGTATTTAACTACTATTTCCCTACCTCATTCCTTTTCAAGGACGAAAAGGTTTGAGTGGGAGAGATTGTAACAACCTCGGATTTTAAGTGTATTTTATTTAATGATTTAAATTTTGTTATATTTATTTTATTTGTTTGGATTTTATTAAAGTAATATTTATTTTTATTAAAACCAAATTTATTTTCTATTTTATAAAACAAATGAATGTGTTTTGATATAGATATAATTTAAGAATACAAATCAATATTAAATATTTTTGAATCTTATTTATGTTCGTGTATTTGAACTTGGAATGTTTTAAATGCTTTTCTATTTAAGCCCTTCTCGCACGTTACTAATAAAAGCTGTTTAAATTCTTCCAATCCTTTTTATTCTTATTTCCAAACACTTGGTTTATTTCAAATTTCTTTACGTTGGAATTAGAAACATATTAACGCCTCCTTTATATTTGTGGCTATTCCATTTATAATGCCATTCCAAACTTCTTAACTCATTAATGCCTTCTTACTGATTATTCACATGGATTACTTTGTGGCCATTCCATTTATAATGCACAAAACCATCAGACTTTTCGCTTTTGTGTATATATATATATATATATATATATCTTGCCCATTCATTCTTTCCCATCGCTTATTTTTCCCTCGTATTCACAACAACTTCCATTTTTTTAAAATCCATTGCCTTATTTTTCCTCAATTTCCATTCAAATTTGTTTCCTTCCCAAACGCATGGTCCCATTGGAAATAAATGCAATGCTGCAATTGTTGGTATATACGTTAAAATATATAAAATTATACCATATAAAAGTTGATCCGTTCTTTTATTCCCTATGCAAATTCATTTCACCCTTTTCTTTGTCCAACGATGTTCTCTTTTCCCCATCACAAACCCGCAAATTCCTAAACCCATTTTCTTCTTCACGCACAAAAATAACTTGTGAGTCTTCCCCATCGTGAACCCTGCTCCAACCTACCACTCGCAAACCATCTTACCTGAGCATGCCAAACCCCTACCGTCCTCCTCCCTGCCTTCCAGATCAACGCCCCAACAGTCGTAACCCCACCACCACCATATATATATATATATAATTTACAAACTAATATGTTATGCTTTCTGTTGCAAGTTCCAATTCATATGGTTTGTTCTTTTTGCTTGTTCTCTTTGTTTTGGGGTTCTTAATATTACATACAAGTGCAGTTTTGGTTGCAACGTGTCGTATATATATTTAAGGTTCGGTTATTTTTGTCTTTGTAGAATATGAAAAATAAATGCAATGTTTTGATTTCCAGTTTTGACGAAGTTATATATGTATGTTCTCAGACTTGCTAAAATAAATAAATAAAAAGTATGAAGCTTTTCAGCTTGTGTATTTATATAGTTTGAACACAATATAGGGATTTCTTTTTGAATATAAAGATTTGATATTATGTATACACTTCCGTTTTGAAGTTTCCAGATCTCGTGCTTTAAATATAAAGATTTCCATTTTGAAGATAAGATGTATGTGTTACTTCCAGTTTGTGTACATGCATAGTTTGAATGTATTTACAGGTTTATAAAAATTATATGTTTTGGAAAATTTAATGGTTTTGAAAAATGTATGTACATATATATGTTACTTACAAAACTTGAAAATATATATTATGTATAAATTTTGAAATTTTAAGGTTTGTAATTTTAATATTTTAAGTATATAGCATGTGTGGATATATGTGTGCGTGAGTCTCTTATCGTGTTCATGCGTGAGTTATGATAGTTGTGTGCTTGAGTTTGGTTTTGTGTTGATTGTGCTTTGCGTGTGTGGCATGTGATGCATAGGGTGGATTTACTGGAACTAAGTTTGTCACAAAGAAGCTCTTGCGTAAAAAAAAAATACTCATAATAATCAGTTTTGTCATCAAGAGTTTTTTTTGCTTTGTATTATTTCTTTTGGGTCTTGTGTGCGTGATTTATGTGTTTGTGTTTCATGTACGAGTAGTGTGTGTTTTCATATTTAAATATACAAGGTTTTGTGAAAGGTGAAAGAGTGTTATTCTTCTTTTGTGTTTTCTTCGTGTATGCTTATGTGTTTTATACATAAAATATATAGCTTACTGTGTGTGTTTAGATGTTTGAGTACCGTGTTCATATTTTTACGTGTGTGTTTATATATGTAATTCATAATGAACATATATATAGTTATATAATGGTTTTGGGGTGTTTATATATATTTTATAATATATAAATCTTTGGATGTATTTATTTAATTTATAATATATATGTTATAGTTTTATTTTGCGTTGTGTGTTTACGGTGTGCATTGAATTTTAAATATATAAATATATATATATATATATATATATATATGCATATATGTTATAAATTTATTGTGTGTTTACGTATATAGAAATATTTATATAATATTTTATAAAAGAGTTTTGTGTTTTTTTTTATTTTGTCAAATTGAATTTCGGTTTGAGTTCCGAAACCGTTCCAAAAACCCAATATCGTACCTTCCAAAACTCAATTGTTGTACCTATACATTGAGCCATTCCCTAATCTCCTCTTATTAAAATAAACAAATATTGAGTGATCATCTAGTTGAATCTAATCTGAATCGTACCTGGAAGTTGTCGTTTTATTCTGTGTCAATTCTTCTATAGTCTCCATTTATGCGCTATGAAGGGTGAGTTTATCTCATATCTGACCTACATTGTTTCATGGTTGTTAGATCAACATAAATGAATTGTTATGAAATGTATAGGACAGCTGATAGAAATTATTTTATTTGATATGTATACACAATTCATATATGACACAATGATATTCATATGACACGTAGGCACACTGATAATATATGATTTGTGATGTAATGATATTAATGCTATGAATAATCTATATTGTTTATCTATGTTGTTGATTCCCCTAGTTTAGGAAAAATCACTAAGGGTTGATGTGACACCCACGAGATTCGAACCCCCGACCTCCCGGAAAGCAATACCACGCATTAACCACTTGTGTTAAAAGATCTTTGTGTTAGCTTTTCGACAGGGGTGTTACAGACTACTCCGCTAAAAAAGCCCAATGTCCTCGTTGGCTCATATCACTCACCACCTAGGCGTTGTGCATGTAACCCGCATCAGTACCACACCGACTGATATTTGCAGCATCACACACGCAATTCCGACTGGGTATAAGCTCTTATACCAAATATGTAACGCCCGACCCGTATACCTATGCTAACCAAGAGCAATATTAAGTATCACTGTCGAAAAGCACGGAGAATAGGACTCGATAGGGCTAAAAGTTGTACTCATTCCCTTGAACGAACACTGGCACGTGAATTTAAAACTTCCCAACTTACCATTCGTGCTCAGTCTAAGTTCAAAGCAATGGTATAAGTGAATATCCCAAGTTACATAATACAAAATATAATAGAATCAAGCGCAACACAATGACAACAGTAGAATACACAATACATGTCATAATAAAGATGTCCGGAATACATAGTACATAATATCACATCTGAAACATCCCACCTCCGTTAAGGTCACTCACAAAGGGAATGCCTTAACTTCGATGGAGCATTATAGGTAAAAGACACAGATAATTTACAAGACATATATATATATAAGCAGCGGAAAGACTAACTTTATTTCAAACGTAGTTCATAACAAAACATTACAGCAAACTGTTTCAAATCAACTTCCAAATCACTACATCAAAATCTATGTCTTGATTATTACATAAAGAAGCATAAAACACAATAAAATTGCATAAATTCCCAAGTAGTAGTAGTGTGTCCAAAGCCATAGCCAAAGATAAGAAGTTCCAAGCTATACATCACAGAGTCTTCAATCTTGGAAAAATGAACGGTCCAAATTACTGAGCTATTCCCTCCCTGGGTACCTGAAAAGGGGAAACGAAAGAACAGAGAGCGAAACAAAATGGGTCAAACATAAGTCTGGTAAGTCCAGTGATTATGCAGCATGTAAACTGATAAGAGAACCATGACTTGAATAGGCTAGACACAGGACAATAATAAGGAAATGAGGTAACATAGGATAAGGTAAGCTAAACAAGGCAAGATAAACAAGGCAAGATAAACTAATCATACTATTGCACTCATGTCCATATTCTCTGCACCTACTAGATATTTTAACCACTATCGTGATTTCAAAACCCATTGATCGGCTCCTGCTCACGCGCGATTACCACTAGTGTCATATGGCCCCGCTCAATTGTAGATACCTGTGATGGTCCCACCATGGGGTGTATCAAATCCTTTGGTAGCAACCCGACACGATTCAAGATGCACAGTGTATAACTACTGATGCCCAGTGCCTGCTTTTTCCACTCCGGAGTACATGCACGCCCGTGCTCCGTTTGAACCTACACTGACGCACCGACCGCCGTCGTTTTGACCGCTTATAATCAGCCCAGTAATCGTGCCCCACCCTGCCTAGTTCAGGGTACAATGATACATCTATGTGGGTTTCTGCGGAAATGGGTCCCCGTTACTAGGGTTTCCTAGTCAACATGTTAAATTGGTTAAGTGTCCAAGTTAACCTAACCCCATCCATCAGTTTAGTTAACATGTTGCATTGGTTAAGTGTTGCCTTAATTAACTTAACCCTACCATTCCTGACTTAGCTTTACTTCTTTTATTAAAGCACCAACCACTCACATTAGACAAGTATTGTTGTGGTTACTGGATGTGCCGGTCGGGTCCGGGTAGTTTTACACCGTAACTCAGTCTAACTTCGGGTTCCTTTGGGCATGATGCACTAATCACCCACATTAGATATATATTGTTATGGTTTCTGGATGTGCCGGGCGGTTCCGGCCAGTCTTACACCGTAACTGAATCTAACCTCGGGTACATATTCATCTTTTCTAAATTTACATATTTACTTCTTTATATTTATATGTAAATTATTGTCATTCAAGTCAAGCCCCACTTTCCTTTTTAAATCAAGTTCAAAATTTTTAGGTATAAAAATTTATACCACTTTATGCCATAAAACATTTTCATGTTCATGAGCCAAATATGCCAACTATATATAATTTCATATTTTTTCCCCCAACGTTATCCCCGTTAAACATTCGCATGAATCACATAAAATGCTAGGCTCGATACATAGCCTAACTTATACACAAAAAGGGAAAAAGAGGAACATGTAATAATTCCAACATCATAAAAATATGGATCTAACTACACATGTATCATGTGAACTTGGCATAGAACAATATACATTCAATTATGAACTTGAAAATTTAGATCTACTTAACATGGATCATGAAATAGGGGTTTTACATAGAATTACATAATCTTAACATTAGGCATGTAATTGTGAACTTCGCAAATTAGTTGGATCTAATCTAACATGAACCTAATCATATTAGCATGTAGTTTTGGTCATATATGTGAACATGGTTGAACTTGCATACATAACAAAATTACCAAATTGTCACATAACATATAGGTGTTATTATCAAATCATGCGACATGAAATGTCATTGCAAAAATTTACACAATGTGATATCCATCGCCAAATTATACAATATGGTTTGTCATTGCCAACCTACACAATATGATATGCCATCGCCAAATTATAATATGTCATCGCCAATTTATGTCATTAACATAATATGTCATCTCCAATTTATTCAACGTGATATGTCATTGCCAAAGTATAATATGTCATCGCTAAACTACACAACATATATGGCATTGGCAAATTATACAACACATGGGTCCAAAGCATTTAACTTTGATCATCACACAACAAGATTCACAACTTAGCATAGAAAGAATCACAGTCTCAATCAATTCAATTTTAACAAAAAGGATAGTGTAACACCCCGAATTTTTGAATGATCAAATTAACTAAATTTAAGAATACTTAATCTCAAATGTGGGAATTAAGGAAAACGGGTTGCGCCATTGCGTTCGTCTCAGAATTCTGCTTGAGATAGAGTCCGAGTTTGCGTAAAACGGACACCATATGAGGGAGATATGGACGAACGAATTTAGGCGGAAAAACCAGAAGAAGAAGAAGAAAAAAATGCACTGGCGCACTTGGAAAGTGTGCCAGTACAAAAATACACTGGCGCACTTCCCAAGTGCGTCCAGGCCGAGCATAAAGCCTGCACAGCTTTCTGGTGTGATCTGATCCACATTATGACTCATTGCTGAGTCCTTTCTGACTCCTTGCTGAGTCATTAGGGCTGAGGTGTCACCCTATCCTGACTGAGTGGTTTTGATTAACACTAAGAGCATCTGACGGCTCAAATTAAATTGAAATTCTATATAAACACATGTAGACTCAAACCCTAAAACCAAATAAAAATTAGATCAATGGCCGTCATACTGTCTCTCCAAAACCTAGAGTAGCCGCCACCAACTAGAAGCAAAGTAAAGCAACTCAATTCTATTCAAATCAAAGTCTAGTCTCAATAACGAAATTGTCTACATCAAGGGAACGCTAATCAATTACAGAATTCAGATCCCAGAACTCAAGACCCTCTTTTTCTGTGAGTTCTAGTCACTTTTAGGTTTAAACAGATAAAAGTGAATTGTGGTAGACTATGATTTGGGTATATGTTGTTTTTAGTTATGCAAGTTTATTGTTGTTGTGGATTATGAAATTATACAAGTTCATTGTTGTTGTGGATCATGAAATTATACAAGTTTATTGTTGTTGTGGATCATGAAATTATACAAGTTTATTGTTGTGGTGAATCATGAAATTGTGCAAGTGAAATTCATAAACCTATGCAAGTTACCTATGCAAGTTATTACGTTGCGAATTCATGAATCTATGCAAGTTGTTATCATGAACCTATGCAAGTTGCTATGAGATCATGCAAGTTACCTATGCAAGTTATTGTGTGATGAATTCATGAACCTATGCTAGTTGTTATGTTGTGAATCATGAACCTATGCAAGTTGTTATGTTGTGAACATGAACCTATGCAAGTCACCTATGCAAGTTGTTATGTTGTGAATCATGAACCTATGTGAGTTGTTAATTATGTAGTTAATTCATGAACCTATGCAAGTTGTTATGTTAAAATTCATGAACCTATGCAAGTTGTTATGTTGCAAAATCATGAATCTATGCAAGTTTTAATTATGTGGTGAATCATAATTATATGCGAAGTTTTCATGTCATTTTCCCTAGTTGTCATGCTTATGCCAAAAATTGTACTGAAAATGATCACCTTGTCATTCCTTTTATTTTATTGTTATGGCTAGGCTACCTTATAGCCTCGATGATGCCAAAAAACGCAAACGATTACGCTATTTAAGAAATGGGGAAAAGGAGAATTTGTAATAGGCATAATTTATATAGTGTTTATGTAAATTGGACACATGATTCTAGTAGGGAAACATATAAATAATTGCCTATTATGGCATAGGTAAAGTTGAGTAAAAATGGTATAATTTGAATATGACCAATTATGGATAGGAAATTCAAATTGTTAATAAAATAGGTATTGACACCTATAAAAAGGAAAGGATTAATTAATTAACTTAATTAGTCAAAAGAGGAATGTTTAAGCAATTAAAGTCTGAAAATTTAATTAACACTTATGACACGAGGTTAGGTTACATTAGTGGTGGAAGTCTGCCCGGACCGGACCGGCATATCCAGTAGCCACTAATGTTGAACCTAATGTGAGAGGTCTAAGTGTGTGAGTACGACTCGGGCTAAGACACGAGGTTAGACCCAGCTGTGCAATAAGATTGCCCGGACCCGACCGACATATCCAGCATCCACATGTTGTCGGCCTAATGTGGGACGTCTAGCCCAATACAACCATAATTGGACATGGTAATAAGAAAAGACTACTTAACCTAACTTAATACATGTGGACTGTATGATGATATACATAAGTTAGGGTTAAGTAAAATGAGTTGGATTGTGGGTGGGTTAAGTACAACTGGTGGGTAGGTGGGTAATATTAATATATATAGGCCCACAAACTTAACCATTAAATAAATAGGATTAAATCAGTGGGATGGTTAAGTACAACTGATGGGTAGGTGGGTAATATTAATATATATAGGCCCATAAACTTAACCATTAAATAAATAGGATTAAATCAGTGGGAGGGTTAAGTACAACTGAAGGGTAGGTGGGTAATATTAATATATATAGGCCCACAAACTTAACCGAATAAAAATGGTTATGTAATTAAAGACACCTAATGGTATACATAACCGGGGCAAAATAGTAAAGTTATGTATTAAAGACACCCTTAGGGGTACGCATAACTAATGGGAATAGATAGAGTTATGCATTAAAGACACCTATAGGTAAGCATAACCGATAGGTATATTAAGGGCTATGTATTAAAGACACCTATAGGTACGCATAACTGATTGAGGGCTATGTAATTAAAGACACCTTAGGGTATACATATCAGTAGAAAACCTAGTGGGGATACAAGACATAGGGGAGAGCTTGTATCATGTTGTGTGGGACCCATTTCAGTCGGTAACCCGGAGGGGTATCAAAGTAAAGGACTCCGTACTAGGCGGGGAAGGGGCACGCTTACTGATTGATTGTAAGAGATCCAAAACAAGACGGATGGTGTGGGCGGCGCAAACCGACCGGGGACATGTGCGTGCATGGGCCGGGCAGAGGGGGACAAGACGACCGTGACACCAATAGGTATAACTGTGCACACCTTGGGTTTCCACTTTAGGGAAGTGATACCCCCTAGTTGTGGGACCAGCACAGGGTATCTACAGAGTAAGGAGCCGATCGATTAGGGTAGTAGTTAGGGTATACCCAGACGTATGCCCTAAGTCTACCAATTTATAGTAGGAGGGTAGTGGGTACGACTAGTTGAGATAGGAGCAGGCGGCACCTATGACAGCGGCTAGGAGTACACAAAACTACCACCATCATTATCGTTATTACGGTTAGCGGAAGGGATCATCCTATCTTGATTTTACTAGTAATAGTGCAGAGTAGTTTGTAGTGGAGCATGCCTACATCTTACCTTATTTGTCCTGTAATACCTATCATCTGTACCGTGAATCCTCTTATCCACTTTGTACGCCTGTCATGTTTACCTTTGTTTATTTATTGGACAAAAGTTACTGGAATCACCAGACGTATGTCTGACCTAGTTTGTTTCACCTCTTTTCTTCTGTCCCCCCAGGTTCTCAGGGAGGAAACACCCAGGTTTAGTCAGAATTTGGATATCATCTTCTAAGAGCTACTTCTGAAGTATGGCTCGAGTCTCTGTCTCTTATATGGCTTGCTCTTTAATATGGGGAATGATGTCTTTCTTTTAAATACCTATGTACTCTGATAATATAAGATAGAAGTGTTTTGTTGTAAGGGTTTTATGACTCATGTTATTATGTAACAAAGTATTTTGGTTATTTAATAAAGTTATTTATTTTCCGCTGCAAAATTTTTATATCTGTCTTGTGATATTGTGTGTCTGTTTACCTAAAACGCTCCACTGAAGTTAAGGCATTCCCTTTGTGAGTAACCTTAATGGAGGTGGGGTGTTACAGATAGGCATAGATTTACATTAGGCGATGTTCTATATCCAGTTATTTAGTCATAATTCTAACATCATTTAGGTCTAAATGATAACTGGACTTACAAAAAAGAGGCTAGTCTTGAGTTCTGGGATCTGTATTCTGAATTTGAATATCTCTCCTTTGTTGTAGACGATGAATTCTCTTAGTTGAATTAGATTTGATTTGCAATTCCTACTTGCTTTCTAGTTGAATGAGAATGGCGGCTACTCTAGGTTGAGTGTTGACAGCATGACGGTCTAAGGAATATTTTTGTGTGGCTTTAGGGTTTAGATTTAGGTTGCTTATATAGAAGTTTGATTTAATAGGAGCCGTCAGATTAACCTAGAGCAAATCAAAGCCATTCAAACCTAAGAGAACCAACCAGAACGTGCCACGCAAGCCCTAATGACACAGAAATTCGTCACAGGAGAAAACACGTCAGATTTTAGATCTGACCCGATGGGGAGGTCGACCCCCAGGTCGACCTGTATAGGGGGAGGTCGACCCCCTGGTCGACCTCCTGGTCGACCTGGCCTTGGGCAGGAAATTTCCCGCCCAGCCCGGTTCTACTTCAGATTTTTGAATTTTGAATTTCTGAACTATTTATTTAAAGTCTTGAATCTTCTGAAGGTCATAACTCCTTTATACAGAATCCGATTTACGCAAACTCAGACTCTATCTCAAAAAGAATTCCGAGACGAACGCAATGGCGTAACCCATTTCCATTAATTCTTACATTTGAAATTAATTATTATTTAATTCGTAACTTTAATGTTTACCGAAAATACGGGGTGTTACATTCTCCCCTCCATAAAGGATTTCGTCCCCGAAGTTTTCAAGTCAAAAAGAACGTATATCCTACCATCCAATCATCCATCTACTCAACCATCAAACACAGGCGTCCATTGTCCTTAAAAGACTTCCAATGCTTCATGATCATATGCATAGTGTGTGTACGTGTCCTTATCTAATGCAAAATTAGGCGGTCCACTGATTCAGTTGACCTCCTTTATGTAAGTCATGTCGTTGTCATGCGTCCATAATGTATGCAATCTTCCCTAACCATACTTTCTACATGAGTGCACAATCATTCATATAAATGCAATATCCACATGATAACACATCAAGCTTCAATCATATACAAGTACATATATGCATATGCAATATGAAAGTGACTGAGCCGATCTAATACCTAACGTGTGTGTATATGCATCCACGAGCAACCACTAGCTTGATTTGTGGAGTGAAAAAGACACTATACTGGATCCGCATGGACTTCCTGATAATAGCCATAAATGACTTGTTTTTGGTAATAGATGAATGTTACTATATGTATATTCGGGTGCATGATAAACATTGGTACTCCAGTGCATTTCTCCCTCTGATTCAGAATAAATATGTTTTCGGAATCCCAATATCTTGATTTTGAGTGGCAATGCAACGTATCCCCATATATATATCGTCCGCTAATACACGACCAATTAGGGTCTGGACAATTTTTTTTTCTGTCACCCCATTTCGAGGACTCACGGAAATACCTCGGATAGTACCACAATCTGTTCTACGTACAATAATGTGTTGAACTACTTCAACAAGTCTGCGCGTGAGGTATCCAGCATCTGATGTTCGTACAGCAGTATCCACGACTCCTTTTCGAGCTCCGTAGCAGGAAATTATATATTCTGTCAAAGAAAGTCCTTCATGTAAATTGCTTTGAATGGGTAAATCAATCATTTATCCTTGGGGATCCGACATCAATCCTCTCATACCTACTAATTGATGTACCTGAGATGCATTTCCTCTAATTAAATTGTAGAAATTCCATGCGGAATAAGTAAAACGCAGAATAAGTAAAACGTATATAACGAAAATTTGTGTGAGTTTTTAGGAACTGTTTGAATTAAGATTCAAACAGTTCTACGTGGAGTAACTCCCGATATAGCAGTAAAAGAAAGACGTGTAGGCGGGTCGACTCATCAAGTTCCTATTGAAATAGGATCTACACAAGGAAAAGCACTCGCCATTCGTTGGTTATTAGGGGCATCCCGAAAACGCCCGGGTCGAAATATGGCTTTCAAATTAAGTTCCGAATTAGTAGATGCTGCCAAAGGGAGTGGCAACCATAACATGTTTCAAATACATATTTACATCCATTGGTTTCTACCTAAGGATCGAGAACAACACTGAGGAAAGATAATAAAAAGACAGATACGAGTATGAACAAATTTAAGGAAAAAGATATCGAAGATGTACCTTCAAAAAGAAAAGGGTAGGCTGCGCGTATCTTGGCCTCAGTCTCCCAAGTCGCGTCTTCCTCAGCATTGAACTTTTACAAATTTGACTTCGCGGTTGCATAGCTTTTTCACTTTTGTACCCAAGATACGAGTTGGAGCTCTTCTCACATTCGCATCTTGTTCTACTTCTACTTCCTCTAATATGCTTGGTTCCACCACTTCCGCAGACTCATGTAAGCACTTTCGTAAGTGAGAAACGTGAAAGACATTATGAACTCCAGCCAATCTTTCGGGCAGCTCTACTCTGTAAGCCATCTTCCCAATCCTTTCAATGATAGGAAACGACCCTACAAATCTTGGTGCCAACTTTCCTGCGGATTCGAAGCTAACGACGTTCCTCAAAGGAGATACTTTAAGGAAAACCCTGTCCCCAACCTCAAACTAAAGGTCGGTCTTTCTCTTATCTGCGTAGGACTTTTGTCTATCTTGGGCAATCTTCATTCTTCTTCGTATCAAGTCCACTTTCTCTGAAGTTTCTCTAATCATATCTGGTCTAAGTATGAGCTTGTCTGTAGACTCCCACCAACAAGTTGGTGATCGACATGGTCTTCCATATAAAGCTTCGAAGGGTGCCATGCCTATGGTGGCTTGTTAGCTATTGTTGTAGCAAACTCCACCAAAGGAAGATGATCCTACCATGTTCCTCCGAAGTCAAGAATGCATAACCTCAAGAGGTCTTCTAATGCTCTGTCCACCCTTTCCGTCTGACCATCGGTTTGGGGGTGATAGGCCGTGCTTAAGCATAGCTATGTGCCTACAACCTCTTGCAAGCTCTTCCAAAACTCGCTTGTAAAGATAGGATCTCGGTCGCTAACAATGCTTGAGGGTATCCCATGGAGTCGAACTATCTTTTTAAGGTAAATGGATGCTAAAGATGAGGCAACCCTCCTACTTTTAATGGGTATAAAGTGAGTGCTTTTTGTGAGCTTGTCCATTATTACCCAAATACTAGTATTGCCCCTTATTGATCTAGGCAGCCCATCAATAAAGTCCATTGAAATGCTATCCCATTTCCACTGTGGGACCTCTAGAGGATGAAGCAAACCAGCAGGCTTCTTTTGCTCCGCCTTGACTTGCTGGCATACTAAGCACTTCGAGACAAATTCAGCTACATCCCTCTTTATTCCATCCCAAAAGAAACCCTTTTTATGTCTTTATACATCTTGTCTCCACCGGGGTGTATGGTCAACTTGGAATGGTGCGCCTCTTCGAGAACCTTCTCACCAAATCCCTTGCTTGTGGGATGCATAGCCTTCCATCCCGCCTCATCCATCCCTTATCATCGATGGAGTATCTATTGAGGTGACTAGCGCGGTTCCTATTGAGTCCAAAAGACAAGGCCGCACCTCTAGCGATGCTAACAACCCAGTCACATGATCGCTGGAGGGTCTAAAGTCAAAATTGGCTATGTACTCCAAGCTCTGCCTTTCAACAAAGAGAGGGCTTAAGGTCAGCTTCTTTCTACTCAAGGCATCTGCTACTACATTGCCCTTGCCGGGGGTATAGGAAATCTCGAAATCGTAGGATGCCAAGAATTCCATCCACCTTTGTTGCCTCAAGTTAAGATCTTTCTGGGAGAAAAGGTACTTCAACGATTTTTGGTCAATATGCAATTCAAATTTCTCACCTAGGAGATAATGGCGCCAAGACTTAAGCGCAAAGACAATGGCAGCCAACTTTAGATCGTGGGTTCGGTAGTTTTTCTCGTGTACTTTCAACTGCCTGCCTCCATAAGCTACTACCTTCCCCTCTTGCATCAAGACAACACCTAGTCTCGTACCACATGCATCTATGTATACGGTAAACATCTTGCTCCCATTCGGCAATGTCAGAACTGGGGCTGTTGTTAGAGCTCTCTTTAATCGTTGGAAAGCAATATCGCAATCCAAATCCCAATTGAAAGTTAGGTTCTTCTTCGTCAACTTTGTAAGCAGAGCTGAGATTTTCGCAAAGTCTTTGATGAACTTTCGGTAAAAGCCTGCTAGCCCGAGGAAGCTCCGACCTCGGTCGCATTCCGTGGAACCTTCCAATCTTGCACCGCAACTGCTTTTGCGGGGTCTACGGCTAACCCTTCCTTGGATACCACATGTCCAAGAAATCTTACTTCCTCTCTCCAGAAGGGGCATTTGGAGAATTTGGCTTTCAACTGATGTGCTCAAAGAGTATCCATGACTTCTTTTAAATGTTGAGCATGCTCTTCCTCACTCTTTGAGAAAATCAAAATGTCATCTACGAAGACCACCACAAATTTATTGAGGAACTCCCTGAACACCCTGCTCACCAAATCCACGAAGTAAGCGGGTGCGTTTGTCAGGCTAAAAGGCATGACAAGCCACTCGAAGAAACCATCCGGAGTTTTGAACGCAGTCTTATCAATACTATCTTCAGCCACTCTGAGCTGATGAAACCCGGTAGCTAAATCTAGTTGGGAGAAAGCCGATGCACCTACAAGCTGATCGAACAAATCATCTATTCTTGGAAGTGGGTCCCTATTCTTCTTGGTCAGCTCGTTTAGCTCCCTATAATCAACGCATAGGAAAAGCGAACTGTCCGCTTTAGTTGCGAACTCTACTGGAACACCCCATTCAGAAATACTCCACCTTATAAACCCCTTCTCAAGCAACTCTTTAACTTGCTTGCTGAGTTCTTTGCTCTCCCTTGGAGCCATGTGTCTAACAGGTAAAGCGGCGGGTTTTGCATTATCAACGAAGTATATGCGGAAGTATATCTCCCGCTTCGGAGGTAACCCTTTAACCTTTTCAAAGACATCCGAGTATTCATGGACTACTCTAACAGACTGCAAATCCTCAATAGACGCATCAAGAGATTCTAGATAGCTAAGCATAACAGAGTTCATGGGATTACAAGAAATTTTGAGAGTGTTACTGAGGCGAGTCATGAGTCTGACCACTCTCCTTTCACAATCTAGGATGGCACCATTACTGGATAGCCAATCCATGCCTAGAATCAACCCATAGCCCGTGAAGCCCAAAACATAGGCATTGCATCTAAACCCCACACTTATTATAGAAATTTCCAAATCCAAACGAATCATCGACAAATAAGTTGAGCCCCCAATTGGATTTCAAACAACTAAGGGATCCTCTACTAAACTGATGTCTAGGTGCAGAGATTCAACTAAAGCAGTAAATATATAAGAGTGCGATGCTCTAGAATCAAAGAGTGTACGAATAGGATGATCAAAAAGATAAACTAAACTCTCAACAGAAACATTTCTACCTCGTTCTTGCGGAGGTGCCATGAGAGCGTGAACCTGCCCTCCCGAAGTAGATCTAGCTCTCTGCCCTTGCCCTTGCTTTCTTGGGCAGTCCCTAGCCATGTGTCCTGCCTCGCCGCAATGGAAACAGTCACCCATCTTCCTTTTCTTCTTCCTGCAGTCCTTAACCAGATGTCCAGGAATTCCACAAAAATTACACTTCTTCTTGTCATAGGTTTTGTTGTTCTTCCCGCCCTTCTTGGAATCTGTCTTCTTACTCTGTGATCCTTCCCCTTTCTTATCCTGAGATGCTTCCACCTTTGTCTCCTTCTTGCTAACCTTATCTTCTTCTTGTAATAGTGCCATGTCCACCAGTCTCTCATAAGTCGCACCCATAGGTATATGGGACATAGCTACACTGTGCAGTGGCTCATTCAACCCTTTAACAAAGTAGAGAGCCTTCTTATGTGGAGTGTTCACTAACTCCAATCCGAACCTAGCCAACTGATTGAATTGGTTAACGTATTCCTTGACCAACATACTTCCCTGTTTGAGAGCCAAGAACTTCTCCATCTGTAGGCTTCGTTCAGATTGTGAGAGGAATTCCATTTCAAACCTCATTCTAAAATCCATCCAAGTTTCAATTGGTCTTTCAGCGTCAGTGACTCCCCACCAATAAGAGGCTTCATCTTTGAGCAACCATACTGCTAACTGTATTTTCTGCCTATCACCCACTTCGAAGATATCGAACAAATCCTCAGTTTCTTTGAGCCAGTTTCTTGCTTCCATGAAGGATTCATTTCCATTAAAGTTCTTTCCACCCATGGCTCGAAAGTCCCTACATATTTTTGAGAAAGCAATTGCACGAGGAGGAGGAGGAGGAACCGCAGCAGCTGGGGGAGGAGGAACGTCTGCTGGGTCTGCGGCATTAGCCCTAGCCTCTAGGTACCTTCTGAACCAGCCAGGTACCGGCACGCCCTCTGGAAGGTTAAGATCCCTAGACATGCTGAAATAAAAAAGGAGTGATTCAAAACAAAGGATAAAAAGATAGCGCATATGGCTTTGGGGGATTATGCCTTTTTAAAATAAAACATTTTTTTTCTTGAAAATTGCTTTTTTAAACTTCTTTTTGAAAAACTCTTTTTTAAAAATTTTATCTGGTTTGGTAAACCTTTGCTCTATACCAAGTGAAACACCCCACCTCCGTTAAGGTCACTCACAAAGGGAATGCCTTAACTTCGATGGAGCATTATAGGTAAAAGACGCAGATAATTTACAAGACAGATATATATAAGCAGCGGAAAAACTAACTTTATTTTAAACGTGGTTCATAACAAAACATTACAACAAACTGTTTCAAATCAACTTCCAAATCACTACATCAAAATCTATGTCTTGATTATTACATAAAGAAGCATAAAACACAATAAAATTGCATAAATCCCCAAGTAGTACTAGTGTGTCCAAAGCCATAGCCAAAGATAAGAAGTTCCAAGCTACATCACAGAGTCTTCAAGCTTGGAAAGATGAACGATCCAAATTAGGCTGAGCTATTCCCTCCTGGGGTACCCGGGGGGGGGGGGGGGGACAGAAGAAAATATAGCGAAAGAAAATGGGTCAGACATAAGTCTGGTAAGTCTAGTGATTATTCAGCATGTAAACTGATAAGAGAACCATGACTTGAATAGGCTGGACACATGACAATAATAAGGAAATAAGGTAACATAGGATAAGGTAAGCTAAACAGGGCAAGATAAACAAGGCAAGATAAACTAATCATATTATTGCACTCTTGTCCATATTCTCTGCACCTACTAGATATTTTAACCACTATCGTGATTTCAAAACCCATTGATCGACTCCTACTCGCACGCGTTTACCACTAGTGTCATACGGCCCCGTTCGATTGTAGATACCTGTGATGGTCCCACCATGGGGTGTATCAAATCCTTTGGTGGCAACCCAACAAGATTCAAGATGCATAGTGTATAACTACTGATGCCCTGTGCCTGCTTTTTCCACTCCGGAGTACGTGCACGCCCGTACTCCATCGGAACCTACACTGACGCACCAACCGTCCTCGTTTTGACCGCTTATAATCAACCCAGTAATCGTGCCCCACCCTGCCTAGTTCAGGGTACCATGATACATCTATGTGGGTTACTGCTGAAATGGGTCCCCGTTACTAGGGTTTCCTAGTCAACATGTTAAATTGGTTAAGTGTCCAAGTTAACCTAACCCCACCCATCAGTTTAGTTAACTTGTTGCATTGGTTAAGTGTTGCCTTAATTAACTTAACCCTACCATTCCTGACTTAGCTTTAATTCTTTTATTAAAGCACCAACCACTAACATTAGACAGGTATTGTTGCGGTTACTGGATGTGCCGGTTGGGTCCGGGCAGTTTTACACCGCAACTCAGTCTAACCTCGGGTTCCTTTGGGCTTGATGCACTAACCACCCACATTAGATATATATTGTTATGGTTGCTAGATGTGCCGGGCGGTTCCGGGAAGTCTTACACCGTAACTCAATCTAACCTCGGGTTAGGCATATTCGTCTTTTCTAAATTTACATATTTACTTCTTTATATTTATATGTAAATTATTGTCATTCAGTCAAGCCCCACTTTCCTTTTTAAATCAAGTTCAAAAATTTTAGGTATAAAAATTTATACCACTTTATGCCATAAAACATTTTCATGTTCATGAGCCAAATATGCTAACCATATATAATTTCATATTTTTCCCCCAACGTTACCCCCGTTAAATGTTCGCATGAATCACATAAAATGCTAGGCTCGATACATAGCCTAACATATACACAAAAGGGGAAAAAGAGGAACATGTAATAATTCCAACATCATAAAAATATGGATATAACTACACATGCATCATGTCAACTTGGCATAGAACAATATACATTCAATTATGAACTTGCAAATTTAGATCTACTTAACATGGATCATGAAATAGGGGTTTTACATAGAATTACATAAATTTAACATTAGGCATGTAATTGTGAACTTCGCAAATTAGTTGGATCTAATCTAACATGAACCTAATCATATTAGCATG
Organism: Allium sativum; assembly: GCA_030737875.1. Classification (NCBI taxonomy): domain Eukaryota; kingdom Viridiplantae; phylum Streptophyta; class Magnoliopsida; order Asparagales; family Amaryllidaceae; genus Allium; species Allium sativum. The sequence goes on from CM060920.1 coordinate 371,059,337, forward strand.
TAGTTTTGGTCATATATGTGAACATGGTTGAACTTGCATAACCATAACAAAATTACCAAATTGTCACATAACATATAGGTGTTATTATCAAATCATGCGACATGAAATGTCATTGCAAAAATTTACACAATGTGATATCCATCGCCAAATTATACAATATGGTTTGTCATTGCCAAACTACACAATATGATATGCCATCGCCAAATTATAATATGTCATCGCCAATTTATGTCATCAACATAATATGTCATCTCCAATTTATTCAACGTGATATGTCATTGCTAAAGTATAATATGTCATTGCTAAACTACACAACATATATGTCATTGGAAAATTATACAACACATGGGTCCAAAGCATTTAACTTTGATCATCACACAACAAATTCACACCTTAGCATAGAAAGAATCATAGTCTCAATCAATTCAGTTTTAACAAAAAGGATAGGCATAGATTTACATTAGGCGATGTTCTATATCCAGTTATATAGTCATAATTCTAACATCGTTTAGGTCTAAATGATAACTGGACTTACAAAAAGGAGGCTAGTCTTGAGTTCTGGGATCTATATTCTGAATTTGAATAGCTCTCCTTTGTTGTAGACGTTGAATTCTCTTAGTTGAATTAGATTTGATTTGCAATTCCTACTTGCTTTCTAGTTGAATGAGAATGGCGGCTACTCTAGGTTGAGTGTTGACAGCATGACAGTCTTAGGAATATTTTTGTGTGGCTTTAGGGTTTAGATTTAGGTTGCTTATATAGAAGTTTGATTTAATAGGAGCCGTCAGATTAACCTAGAGCAATCAAAGCCATTCAAACCTAAGAGAACCAACCAGAACGTGCCACACAAGCCCTAATGACACAGAAATTCATCACAGGAGAAAACACGTCAGATTTTAGATCTGACCCGAGGGGGAGGTCGACCCCCACGTCGACCTGTATGGGGGGAGATCGACCCCCTGGTCGACCTCCTGGTCGACCTGGCCTTGAGCAGGAAATTTCCCGCCCAGCCCGGTTCTACTTCAGATTTTTGAATTTTGAATTTCTGAACTATATTCTGAATTGTTTATTTAAATTCTTGAATCTTCTGAAGGTCATAACTCCTTCATACGTAATCCGATTTACGCAAACTTGGACTCTATCTCAAGAAGAATTCCGAGACGAACGCAATGGCATAACCCGTTTCCCTTAATTCTTACATTTGAAATTAATTATTCTTTAATTCGTATCTTTAATGTTTACCGAAAATACGGGGTGTTACAAAACCCCAAAACGTGGAAAAGGATAAGAGTGATGCTGCAGTCCTCACAAACCTAACTTGTTAACAATCCTCAGCCTGACCTGAGGATTGTTTTAACAAAACAAATCACATGAGTCAGACTATGTCTAGTGTGAGTGAAGTAAGTATCTATGGACGTTAAATAATTTAACCAAGAAGTAAAGGTGCCACATGTATAAGTCAACATGAGGCATATTGTTGTTACAATATTTGAACAATTTAGCACGATCATCGCGTTAAATAAGCCATAATCTCAGGCATCGGTATTGTATGTAAAATACCCAAGCAATTATCATATGTAAAGCAATATGATAATATAAAAAGTAAGATGAAAAGGCATAAGTATTGTATGTAACCCAATACAATACCGAAACAATTATCATATGTACCACTGGATTCCATTTGTTGCGAGTAGCGGAAGACAACATTCCTCTCACTGCCTTTCACACTCGTTATGGTTCTTATGAATGGTTGGTGATGCCGTTTGGGCTTACGAATGCTCCTGCGTACTTTGTAGACCTGATGAATAGAGTATTCCGGAGCTATCTTGATAGATTTGTCTTGGTCTTCATTGATGACATCTTAGTATATTCCAAGTCTGAGCAAGAGCATGAAGGTCATTTGAGGATTGTTTTGAAGTCTTTGAGGGAACTTATGCTGAAAGCAAAGTTTTCCAAATGCCACTTTTGGCAGAAGGAGGTAAAGTTCTTTGGCCATATTATATCCGAAGCTGATCTAGCTGTGGATCCTTCTAAGATAGAAGCAATTCAGAATTGGAAAAGGCCCGAGACTGTTACATAGATACAAAGCTTCCTCGGTCTAGAAGGATATTATCGTCGCTTTGTTAAGCATTTTTCGAAGATTGTCACTCCTTTGACAAGGCTGACGAAGAATGGTGCAAAGTTTGAGTGGACAAATAAGTGTGAAGAAGCTTTCTCTAAGTTGAAGGAGATGCTCACTAATGCACTAATTTTTGTGATTCTAGAAGGGAACTAGGATCTTGTGGTTTATACTGATGCTTGTGGGTCTAGACTGGGTGTTGTGCTTATGCATGCATCTAGACAATTAAGACCCAATGAGGTTAGATATGTTGTTCATGATTTAGAGCTGGCAGCAGTAGTCTTTGCTTTGAAGCTGTGGCGACATTATCTTATGGGTAGGCGGTTTGTCCTTTATACTGATCATAAGTCTTTGAAATGCCTCTTTTCTCAAAAGGAGCTGAATATGTACCATCAAAGATGGTTGGAGTTTTTGCCAGCATATGATTTTGATATTCAGTATACACCTGGGAAAGGTAATTATGTAGCAGATGCTCTTAGCCGTAAGCACCAGGCAGTTGTATCGATGATGATAGCTGAATAGCGAGTCTTGGAGGTGTTGGCTTCAAGTGGAATCTATTGTAATATGCCCACTCATAGCTCTGGAAGGATGTTGGCCAATTTGGTTATGAGACCGAGCCTAGTGGATAGGATTTTTCATGCTTAGACGGAAAATCCTATTGCTTTGGAGTGTATTCAGCGGCTAAAGAATAGAGATGATGCTGATGATTTGAAGGGGTTTGATTTGAATGCCCAGGGATGTTTAACGAAGAAGAGCAGGATCTTTGTACCTAATGTTGCAGGTCTTAGGTAGGAGGTGATGAGCGATTGCCATTGTTCGCGATACACCATTCACCCTGGTGGCAGTAAGATGTATATGGACATGAAACATCTATATTACTGGGAAGGTATGAAGCGCGATATAGGCAAGTATGTGAATAATCGTATTACCTGCCAATTGGTGAAGTGCGAGCACCAAAAGCCTAGCAGTCTTCTTCAACAATTAGAGATTCCGCTATGTAAATGGGATCTGGTATAAGTGAATTTAAGAATCTAAATTATTCATTTATAGTTAGATCGTTCGGTGTAATGCTGTAAATATTATTGCCTCTGAGACGAAGAAGCTTCATAGTAAAGTGGTTCCTTTAGTCAAGGTGCAATGGTCAAGTAATCTAAAGGACTACACTTAGGAAACACAAGAGTCGATGCAGAGGCATTATCCTAAATTGTTTGGTGCTAGAGTAAGATATGTCCTATTATTTTGAGTTGAATCTATAATTTAGTTACAGATGTATCCCTTATGTAGAAATTGCGAGGACGCAATTTTTGTTAGGGGGAAGTCTGTAACAACCCACTTTTCTTAGGGATATTGAATTGGGAATCAACTAATTGATTTGGTAATTTAGAGGAAAAATATATATAATAATGAATAAATAAAATAAAAATAAGAGCGAAACATATATTTTGGATGAGAGGAAAATGCATGTTTTATGAATTATTTGGCGTATGTAGTTGATGTAAAATGTGAAACCCACAGGTTTCGTACCCCCGACCTCCCAGAAAGCAACACGACGCACTAACCACTTGTGCTAAAAGATATTTTGTTAGCTTTTCAAGAGGGGTGTTACAGTTGAAATGATACATACCCGAATGGACATTAGATTAGGGAAAAATCGTTATGGGTTGAAAAGATAGACCTAAATGATTTTATTGAATTTGGAGTGCGGGTTGAAATGATAAACCCGTAGAAATGTTGTAAATTGCGTATTGAAAAGATAAATATCCATATCACTTGACCATAGGGTAGAAAACTATATACGGACACCGTTGTTCATGTTTCATAGAAAAATGATTTTGAAATTTGATTTTTAAATAATAACTTAAGATTTCGTACTTTAAAGATTTTAAAACTTAAGTTTTGTTATAACAACCCGGAAATTCTGAACCAATTTAATTTTTTTATTTTAGCTATTATAATGGATTTTGAATATTTAAAATGATTTATTTTAAATAATAACAACTAAAAATTTATTTAAATCGAAGTTAGAACGTATAAATTTATTTTAATTATAAAATGAGCCTGAAATGGTGATCAATTTTTCGACCATTGGCGGCGCTTGGCCGGCTATGGTGTCTGAAGGGAGGAGGTAGAGGGTGGCGCGACAGAGCTTTTTGGTAGGGTCTGCGACCACCATGTGGCGCGAGGCGGCAGGAATTTTGGGCGAACGGGAATTGGGGTTTTTGCCAATTCCGACGAATTGGTGGCGCTAGGAGGTGGGGCCTTCACGGCGTGGAGGCACCAGGCAACGGGGAAGGGGTTGGTGGTGGCGGTCTGACGTCAGGTGGCCTCTGTGGCGGTGGCAATGCTCTGGCCAAGTGGAGCAATGTTGAATAGTTTTTGGAAGGGTAAATTAGTTAATTTAATTTAATTAGTTAATTTAATTTAATTAATTATTTAAATCATGTTTTTAAAGTTCGTAACACCATATCTTTTACATACGAGGTCGAAATCTGATGATTTCAGATCCATTGCGATCGTGGAGTCGAAAGCTTCACAACAAAACTGACTAGATCCAATTTGGAGCTTGTTTGAATTTGGGGCAAATACAAATCCAAACGGTACCAAAATCATCAATTAACGACCGACAGAGTGGAAACCAACGTGAGAACTCCCTCACTCAAACTATTTTCATTTTGTTATTATATCCTAGGTTGCAGATGGGGCTTAGTAGCTCCTGACACTACTTTTTGTACAAACCATGGATGATTTGTGTGATATGATTGTGTTGTTGAAAAAATTGATTGTATTGTGGAATTATTGGATTGATTGATTATTGTGTATGGCGCGACCCAGTATCAGAAGAGGGATAATGCTAGACATTATTCCAGTTCTAATATTGCGCCGTTATAATGCCGAATTTTTATGAAACTCAAATATATAAATTATTTATATAAAAGGTATATAAAATCTTCATAAAAATAAATTGAAATAAATATTCATTTACAAGTCGGACGACTTGTTTATGTACACTTATTTAACTGATATTGATTGGGACGATAAATTTTACACATCGCCCAACTGTCAAATAATAATCCGTATTTGTTGGTTGGAAACCCCACACGGATATTAGGATAATATTTGACATACACTAATCCCAATATTTAGTTGTATGTCAATCGATGGTTTGACAGGCTGTGATGAGCATTATTTATTTATTTTAATGCTTATACAGTTATAGTATACACCCTAGATGATGTCTGAGTGTGTAATGACTATTTATCATTATTGTTGAATATATGCGATGTATGAAATCCATATAACTCAAATTATATGGTAATTGATTGAGTCGCATTCCGATTCATAAATTAAAATATTTTTAAAATAAAGAATATTTTAAAATAATATAATATTCAGAAAAGAATCAAAATATGATTTTGATGCCCGATTTGGGATGGGCACGAAAATATTGAAATATGGAACCCGAGTTATGTAATTAAACGCCATTTACACCCGAACGGGTTTATCGATTGATTTTATTCATTTTACAATGAATATGAGAAGGAAATGGATTCCAAAACCATATATTTTGAAAATATTATTATTTTAATATTATAATGATATAAAATATTCAATTTTGATTTAAAATTGAAAAATGAAGTTAGAATCGTTTTAAAACGAATTTATAAACGATTTATAAAATACGTTTTAAATGGAAATCGACGATATAAATATTATATATATAATGGCCTGAATAGAACGCGCCGCGCATCGACCGTTCGTGAATTTTGACCATTAACTTCAAATGGAAGCAACAGGAGATCCGACCGTCGGATTCTCCTAAAACCGGAACCGTTGGGTTCGTATCAAAAAGAGTTTTCCAATGTATATAAGAGATTTGAAATCTAATGGTTGGATGTGGAAATATGTCCAAATAGATTTCAGAAAAGGTCGCTATGGATGCAGTTCGGTGGCCGTTGTTGGAAACCGGCCGTACGGGCCTTAATAAATTATTAAAAATATGGATAATAATAAATGATTTGGAAATATTTATGATGAAAACTTCCATTTTTGAAAAGATAAAAATGTATTTTTATCGAAATGAACTAGTTAATAACTAGAATAATAATCCAAATGATTTTTAAATAAATAAATTGGATTTGAAAATGGGTCTTAAAATAACAAAAATTTTCCAATGTATGAATTGGAATGGTTCTGAATGGAAATAATCTTCGGAACATTGTGGTATTAGATTCCGTGATTATACGTATATTGTTGAGGAATTTGGAAGATATATATGTCGTTATTCCCAATATGATATTTGTTGGTTTCAGAATTTGATATTGAATATAAGCCAATATAATTTCTATTTAGAGCCTTGTATTTAATATCAAATTGGAATTTGGGTTTGCTGTGAGTGGTGTCTTTATTAACACTTTTCTTAAACCCCGATGATAAAAGAGTAAATCTTTTAATTAAGATTTAGAGAAATTTAGTAATTAATTAATATTTAATTGGAATTGAATTGAAATGGGATTTTGGGTTTATCGTGAATGTTGTTTTAAATAACATTTGTTCTTTAACCCAATTAATAGTGGAGAGATGATTTGGAATTTATAAAAAAATTTATTAAAATTTAATGGAAATTTTCCAAAGTAAAATTTTTCAATTTAATATATTTAACTGGAATTGAATGGCATTCGATTTGGTAATAACTGAGATGAGCTTCTGTGAAGGATGGTCGTTACTATATATGGAATTTAAAAGGCTTTGTTGTTATTACATTTATAGTATTGATTGGATACGGAAATTTATATCGATTATATATTGATCTGTTTTTTGTGAAGGTTCCATATTTGATGAAAGCTGATTTAGGTTTATTATGAACTGTGTTTTAAATGACATTAGTTCTTTAACCCAGTTAAAGATAAGATTAATTTATTAAATTTGAGTAATCATTAAGTAATGATCTTTGAGATTAAAACTGAATTAGAGTTTTAATGAATCTTTAATTAGATTGAAATGAGAATGAGATAATTAAATTTATTGAATTCATGAAATGATCGAAAATGGATTACCACCAGTTTTACTCCAGGCGATAGTTAAATCTTTAATTAGATTTGAATGTGAAACGGTAATTAAATTTACCGATAACACCATGGGTGTTAGATATGGGGTACTACCAGTTTTGCTCCATGGGAAGAATAGGTTAGGATTGAGATTAATAAATAAATGATTACTTCGGTATGGCTCGATAATCCCGACTAATTTTATAAACCTTAATTAGGTTTAGAATTGTGGAAAGATAAAATAAAATCTTTTGAAATTGATATCCTAAGGAAGATTAAAGAATAAATTTAAAAGGGTTTATCTTTGATAAAATTAATAGGAACCTTTCCCTAAAAATGTGAATATTCGAATAAAAGAATATTCTGGATTGGAATGAGGCGTAATGTGTTTTTATAGCACTCTATTATAAAATACGTGAGTTATTCGGAAAGACCGGGTTTAACCCATTATGAATAATTGATACGACGATTAAAAGTCGACGATGAAGACGGTGGTTGAAGGCCGGAGATCTTCATATCGTTTGGATGATTACTGATGTCTTGATTGGGATGTACACCCAAGACAAGGTAATAAGTGTAATCGTCCAGACGTACTTGGAGATCGACTGGATATGCGAGGGCCTCTCTCTTGTATTGGACATATGGGACGAGGAATAAGGTGCCTCCGGTTTCGTTCAGACCCAGAACGGACTTGGAAATGGATGATATGTCTGACATTGTATTACTTTATACTGTATTCATTGATCTCTGCTGAATATATATATATCAGTTTGGTGGCGGAGAATTTATTCTCTTGCTTAACACCCTTCTCTGAGACGTACGAGCTTAGAGGTTATATATTGGTGGAAATCACGGTACGGTATGGATTGACAGTGTGACATGCTGAGATGCAAGGCTTTTGTTGAAAAACAGAGTCTTGTGGTTGATGATCAAAGAACAGCTTTAAGTAGCACAACTTTGTGTAGCTTTAATTCGCGAGCTACACTCCCGATATGTACCTAAAACGGGATTAGGACCACAGGGAAATGGACATATGTTAGTTCTAGCTACGAGTAACGTCATGGTATAGAGCCCAGACTGTTTATTCATGTGGATGTTGGAAAACTTTACTGATAGAAAGCAAGGTACCTCGGATATGATTTGAGTCCCTAGTGGCTCTAGAGTGGTCGACATTATTGACCTATTTTGTAGGTTCGATAGGACCGACTAACATATTATTTATGGTATTGCCAGTCATCAACAGATGACCTGCTCTGCCGCTTCCAAGGGTTTCCTTTAGGTGTGATCCTAAGGCATTTGCTAGAATGTCTCGAAATCGGAAGGACGATCCCTTGCCTTGATTCATAGATGGAAACCCAACTTCTAATAGGTGATTTTATGGTTTTATTTGTAAATATATATATATATACGGTGACGTAATATAATGGTACTTACACCGCCTATGATTGATACATTTATATTTGAAGTTGATTTCTTCACTTATAATAATAATAAAAGATGAAGTTTCGCATATCAAGCATATTTGGCTATTATAAGGGAAAACTCTATCCTCGACTGCGTTCATTGTGTGATGGGACCTGAGTCTTATAATGGCTTCATTTTTCTCCTTAGCATTGCGCTGTTTATTTTTATGCACTGGTCTGTTCCGTGTTGTACGGCGTGGTCTCGCGATTTGCCTAACTTTAAAATAAAATCTAATAACTGTTTTAGTTCTCACACCAGTCCCATGACTAACTCGGAGTATATTGTTTTAACCTAAACTCTGGGTGCCCATATTTTTCAAACAGGCAGCTAGTAGTTTTGGTTTTCGTAGATACTTCTTTTCACAGGATCCTGGATTACAGCTGGAGCTATATTCGAAAAGCTTTGTATCCGTATATCTCATTCAGTTGGGGTTGTAGATGATTTCCGTTGTACATTATTCTTATGTATTATATTTTCCGCTGCTTTGAAATTTGTAAATCTCTAATATTTATTTTCCGCTTTATATTATTTATTCTCTGATATTCTTGTACTCAGATGTAAATTGTTGTAACATCAATGAAATGTTCTATTGTTCGTGTTCTCAAAGCAATCTGGGCTTTCTTATAAGGGGAAGTTTGGGTCGTTTCAATTGTAAATTTTAAATTATATGTTTTAAAACGATTATATGAGTAAATATGGATTTAAATATTTATTTAAGATTTTACTTATAATTTTATTTATCTTAAACCATATAATTTAATCATATAATTATTTTAAACTTTTATATTATAATAAATATTTCTTTTAAACCTATTTTAAAATTTATTTATATATATATTTTATAAACTTTAATAAAAAAATAAAGATGGATAGGTTGAGATTCGCGATTTAAATTCGAGATTTAAAGATTTGAATTTATATAACTATATTTGACTTAACAAATGGACTTATATAAGACACGAAACTGAATTCGAATTGAGACGTACTTTTAGTGGAGATGAATTAGAGTTAGTTTAAAATATGAACTTGTAAGAGATGAACTTGAATTGTGTAATTGTTTTGAAATTGAATTTCAAAATTTAAGGAATGAATTTGAACCTATAATGGATATGAAATGAATTTACTTTAAATGAACTAGATGCAATTTTGAATTGACATAAATATTGACCTTATATGAAATGAACGTGAAGTGCATAATTGATTTGAATTTGAATTTATAATTGATATAAATATATGAATTCGATTATAAATTGAGTTAATATGAATTGAAATAATTTTTTTATGGAATTGATTCATAAACTGTTTGGTTTGAATTAAAGAAATTTCTTAAATCAGTTTATTTCAAGATATGATTTTATAAAATGGCCAGTGTGAAAAATGTAAACGTTTGGTTATTAAAGAGATCCGGATCGGATATTGTCATACTCTCTGCCAATACTGAAAACCACTTTAACAACTGTGCACAAGGTGGAGTTCCAGAATGAAGTAGGATGGTTTGGTGGCGATTACTGGATTTGAAGAAAGAGAACGATGATGGAAATCCATGACCTTTGGGTCATAATTAAAATGAATAAAACAGGGCTATACCGGACCAAGTGGGGTTAGCTACCTCCATCGGCAACACTTTTTCCTTTATTACTATAGTCCCTCGGTTTGATTGATTTGATTGTCATGCATCCTTGATTTGGGAGTGTTGTTCGAGGTGGGCGATAGTTGCGGCTATGCGTTACCACCAGCCCGGTCGCGCAACTAGTATATTCCTACTTTGGGCATTCCTCGTGTGCCTTGTCATATTATCCTAATTGAGACTCCTACGATTTGATTTGCACCGTACCCATGAAGTACCCTCTGATAGCCACTACGTTACTGTGGACTTTACGGTATCTGTATAGACTACAGTATTAAAACGGTGTAAGGCTAATATTGATAATTGTAACGATCCAGGGATCTTCGACCCCGAAAATCGACACAAACCCAATATCGATTATTCAAGCATCGAAAATACCGAATCATTAATAGAAAGAAGTTAGAGGGTGAGAAAATAGAAACAAAGTTAGAATAGAAGTAGAAGAAGATCACAACAGAATAAACACGAATCTCACAGCGGAACGAATAAAATATATTATATAACTTAACCTTGAAATACAAAACCATATTTGTACTTACATATATCCTCCGAGCACATCACATAATTATATCAATGGAAATAAACTCTCTCTCTCTATATATATATATAATACTGAAACCTCCTGCTCCAAGCTCATGCAATTGTATCTGTAAAATCCCGACTACTTGACTGCCCGTAAAAATTTGGGCACCCAAGAGTTTAGGGTAAAACAAAACAAAATAAACTGTGGGTTAGTCATGGGACTGGTGTGAGTAGACTCCAATCATTCGGTTTAACTTTTAAAATCCTTTTCGAAAGAAAGGTTAATCGTAAGCCCGATCCACACATAGACATGGATGGTTTTTACCTTACGATAACCTAAAACATTTTTGAAATCAATATTTTTCTGATATTATAATAGTGTCTAAATACAAATAAATAAACAATCAAGCGAAACGCTTTCATCTCATGCTCCACATATATAGTATACAATCAAAATTGCGGGCACTCATTGGAGATTGGATTCCGACTATGACAAGGTATGGAACCACCTGCCGATAGTACATCTCTAGAGAGGAATACATTGGGTTCAACAAGAACATCTTGCATCCCATCCACACATGACCGACCACTCATTTCTCTTGAGTGTATCAAATATATTGCCACCTACGGTTGGTAGCAACATAACCGTTCCCGGAGATACAGAAGCGAAAAGAAATAATAAATATGAATATTAATTTCATTTCTCTAAGCTTAGAACATCTCTGATTTTATTTGGAAAACATTTCCAAAATATTCCAATTTTGAATATAACTTGAGCCTTTATCTTGAATAAATAATGATAATTAATTAATTAAATAAATAAACAAATCTTGATTAAAAATGGAAAGCAAATAATACTTTCCTGGATTCGATATAATAGAACCTCAATGTATAACTCTATTTCGAATAATCTCTATTCGATTAATGTTCTGAAATTCGGAATAAACTCACCATTTCAGGTTGACTTGATTCTAAATTCGTTTTTGAATTTATTACTTCAAATATTTACTAATTCCTTTTATCACCATTCCGATTTGCAAACCGTTTGCTTCTAAACCATTATTCACTTTAAATGCGAATATTATTCCTCTATATAAATCTGAACTCAATTTATTAAATCAATTCTTGATAAATACAATTTCGGTTTAAAATTCCATCTATCTAGTTTCTTCATATTCATATTCCACTTTAAAAATTCCATTTACAAGTCAACTTCTTGTTAATTTTATATCAAGTTTACATCTTCCTCTCGATTATAAATTCGATTATAAATTATTGGTTACGAACCAAATGTTGATTATCTTGTCAAATTATGGATTATAATATATAATTTCTAAAAATAGATTATTTTAAAACATCCTGCATAGTCGAGTTCTAACTATAAACCCTTATGAATTTAATTCAGTTATATAACATTTCGAACATTGAAATAATTTTATCGTTCCTTTGAAAAAGATTCTCATTTCCCTTTTCCAATTTCATTCTTGAATTAATATTACAAAGTTATCTAATAATCATTATTTCTACTCATTTGTCAATACCGTTTTATAGATCAACTTCTTGTTTAAATAATTAAACAAGTTATTATATTATGGCCAATAGAAATCAATTTCTATTTTAAAAAAATAGTTTTTTCTTCCTTTCTACACCCCACATTCTTTTCCAATATATTTGAATATATTTTACGGTATTTAAGTACCCATTTACTTCAGGTTAATGTTGTTCAACATCTCAAAACACACAATAATCAACTACGGATAATTTATCACATCATATAATACATTATATGAAAAACAACAATATAATTGTTGTGGAATCTAGGCTGGATTCCTCCAACCTGTTTCCCTATATCCATAGACGTTAATCAACATAAATAATACCAATTTCATATCAGTATGAAATACTATAATAAATAGATTCAGTATTCAACTAAAGGCTTATATATTATGGTTTTAATTTTCAACCAACTAATAAGCAAATCATCCAAATAACCGTTACACATAGCATTTGATCATTTTTATCAATATTAAATGATGTTTATAATATTATAAAACTGGACAGAGTTAGTGAGTTTACTCACCTTTGTCGTTAACCGTTGAATAATGGTTAACATTCAGTTGATCTAGTCGAGCGTTTAATTCCGCCAAAAGTTTGTAATAATTCCCAAATGGTTCCAGACCAGCTTCATAGCGCAGCCTGCCTTTGTACGGTTCCAATAAAGCAGACCGTTCAAAATTATGATATTGTATGTAGAAGATATTAAAATTCAAAGTTTATTCGTTATTTATATTGAAACAAAATGTAATTTCTTTAATGATTTATAATTGGAATTTACCACATGTTAAACGGCCCAGCTTTCCACTACTTGCATTAATATTAATATACAGTGCCTTCTCCTCCTCCAACCCAAATACCCGTCACCTGCACCTTTTGTTTACACTATTTTCGATCCTTCACTGATCCTCACCACTTCAATTCTTCAACTAAATGTAAAACCAATGTCGCCGATCTCCTTCTCACCCTAAGCTCAACCAGTCATCATCCATCATCCATCTATACCATTCGATTTAACCATCCAATAGTTGCTTTACATCCTTTTTCTCCTACCCAGTATTAACGTTTGAATTATAACAACCTCTTCTCCTTTAAAAACCATCTTACAAGTTTCCCTTTCAAAATCTTTTATTTCCTTTTTATTCTTGCATACGGGCCTTACTCAGAAAAAGAAATTAGCCCAATACTCCTTTAAAAAGCCAACGTCCGTTCCTACTAACTCCTTCTTCTTCATGAAACATGAACTACCGCCTCATGTAACCATTATTCAAATCTTTACACTGCACGTTCTACCCCCTTTCACCATCATTTCCCTTTAAACCAATTCCAATTTTCTCTCCTCCTAAAGCAACACACGAGCAGCCGCATAAGGACGAACTCGCTCGTCTTATCTCCCCTTGAGTTTCACATACCTATTCACGTATTGCGACAAAATTTTCCACTGATCCCTTCCAAAAATGACCCACTGTTGCGCCTCACCTCCCCAAGGCCAGCGCCTCCGACAAAAATTCCTCCAGCTACCCGAAACTTCCCCTATGGTGACCCTTAGATCTATGGTATGTTTTGGACAATGAACAAACCAGCGTGGAACCCTTAAATATACACGCTAGATTGTAGAGAGAATTTATGTGAAGCCAAATATATAGATCTCGTGATTTATCATTGAGTTATCAATTTTAAACCTTTTTTTTTTGAAGAATACGTACTATGTTTGCATTAGTTGGTTACTTGGTTTCTGCGAACGGGTAAGTAGCATGTGTTTAAATAGAAGGAGAAAAACTAGATGAGATCCATGTCGCTTCCAACATCATAGGTAGGCACTGCATCATTATTTAGGTAGGTTGAATTTTTGATATGCGTTTTCATCTATCTACAGAGAAAATTTGGGAAGTGAATACTGAATAGTATGTCCAATAGCATGCTTAAGTTTCAACGTAGGCTGGATGATTATGATAACTCATAAGCCTGCCATGATTTGTTTTCCTGTTTATGATAGCTATCTAAGCATGAAGTTTACTGACATGAAAATACATGACTTTACTGATATGAAAATACATGGTGTAGGCTATCAATAAACCAGTTCATGTGCTTGGTCATGAAGGCACGTAAGGATCTCTTTGATTAAAGGTTAACAAATTACCAATGTGAATCTCTTTTATTTTACATTTTTTTTAGTTATACAAGGAAGAAGTAGTTGTATGAATAAGTTTTCATATCAATTAGTTGATACCCACCCTTTTTCCATCTGTCCTTAAAGTAGAGGCTACAACATTCTGGATATAATAATAGGACAACAACTAGGACCATTTGCACAAGCAATAGGAGCTACTACCGATTTTTCAAAGGCTAAGCTTAGCTTCAAATCTTATATAATAAAATTGTATTTTCTTCAGAATCGATGAAACTATCATGTTACAATTATGTAAAGTAGCCACGTGTGGAAGAGCTAATAAATAACAAATGCATTTTAGATACAAAAATATAGTATGTTGTAGTAGTAAGGAATCACGTGAAAAATAGTATACAAGACACTGGCGTTACATGCCAAAATATGAAAGGTCATGCCTTCGCAAATGAGTTCAAAATATTATTACATATGATGAATTGAATCCAAACATAGACTTCTTTTACAGTTCTAAAGTTGACATTAATCCAAACATAGGTTTCGTTTAGATTACTTCAGTTGACGTTATCCCATAATTCGAAGGCTATATGATCTTATATTATTATACGTATGGGCTCAAATTGTTTTAACGTGGGACTGTAATGCCATAATTCGGCATATACCAATTATGAGACGTGAAGAGTAACTAATCAAAGTGGGTTCGTGTGTTGAAGAAATGGAGTAACCGGCTTTTAGGATGAAAAATGCAAAATTTTGGTATTTCATAATTTATGCTTGCGTGAAGTTGAACTCAAGAAAACTACCAATTATATAAAATTTCATTTACATATTGACTGCTACAAACAAAAATAAAAATAACATTGAGACGAGGAATGTGCCATGATCCAAAAACTATAATAAAATAGACTAGTTAACTTGTTCTATGAAATCCCAAAATGTTGATACAGGGTGTAAAATACTTCAAATAAAAAGTTGTTTATTTTCCAAAATAAAAATTACCGAAAAATTCTATAAATTAAATTAAAAATACATCTTACAAATCTCATCCAAATTCGCAACCAATATTTAATTATAATTAAATAATCGTTATGCTCTATAAACGAATCCGTAGCAACTATTTGAAAATTTGATTTGGGCATAGCTCACAATCTATAAAGCGAAATCTCGATTTTTCTCTTCCATTAGAAAAATATAGCTCAACGAATTTGAACATTTCTTGTTTCGAAGAAATCCGACTAATAACGAGTCATGTACATTCATTTGAAGTTCAAATCGTAATATTACGAACTACTGCAACATTATGGGCTCGATTATAATTTATATTATAATTAATACGTTCAACTGTCGTTTAAATAATATATTCGTTATAATAATTCATTTCTAGACTAAATTAATTTAACACACAATACTGCCAATTTAACTATTTCTGACTATTTTGGAAATAATTATATTATCTCATTATTTATATTAATTTAAATATTCAAAATATTTGAATCCAAACCATTTAAATTATCGAACCAATATATTATAATAATTAAATTAATTAATGATTAAATCACAAAAATTCCGGGATGTTACATTCTATCATCCTTAAAAGAATTTCGTCTTGAAATTACTAAGGCAAGAAAAATGCTACGAATCCTATTAACTAGGTAAAAATCTTTTTTATACTTGTTAACCTCAGTTTTTACTGAACCCATCAATTTCGAATAAATATTAATTTATTCTTATTAACAAAAAAATTCAAAAATTCCGAAAATTTTCAAACACCTTAAATTCCAGAAAAATTTCACCAGCGCTTCCTTTGCACGACTCAATCTGTAGAACTACAACTCGCCTCTCTAGGCCTTCTTCAATCTGAAAGAAAATTAAACCGCCAAGCGGCTTGCCAATTAGGCTTATAAATCTCATACTCAATTAAACTATAAACTTGTACCTTTTGTCGGGTATTCAACTCTATCTCTTCCCTTTGTTATCACTTCAGCATATATCAATGCATTCTCAATGGATCTCCACTAAGTTTATCTTTAAACCAATAATTTTCTTATACCGAAGCCAACATCCATTTCGAACTCCAGTTCTATCCTTGATTCCAATTCTATTCCATATTATTTATAATCCGATCCAATTTTATTTAACTTAGTTTAGTTAAATTCAAATTTATTAGTTCACTTTTATCACTTCAATTTTATTTAACTTCATAAGTTAAATTTAATTTCAAAATTTCAAATTCTTGTGTTTTATTTTAGATCAGTTTGAAATCATATATATAACAATTGTAATTCAAAATATTTGAATTTTCTAACAACTTGTTTTCTCAAAACAATTCAAAACAAAATCTTTGGTAGTAATTTGTCACTTAGAATCTCAAAAATGACACTGATGATGCGGCCGTCGTCATAAAAATTATATTCCAGTTATTGAAGTGAGTTCAATACTATATCATTTTAAAACCTATTCTTAAACACTTTCATTTTGAAATTATTTCAAAGTATTAAAATATCCTTTACAATTTTTGAAAAACATTTCCAAATTCACCCAAGACCATAAAATATCCATAAATTTAATCCAAAACCAATTACAACTCCTTTCCAAATTTCCAGAGTTTTAAATTAGAATTCTAGTTTAAATCCATATTTATTTAATCTGTATTTATATATATCATTCCTATACGTACTCTGATTGGTTAATTATAACCATCTCAGTTATAATCTTATTCGATTATAATAGCAACCAACACATCCAATATATATAATAATTCCAATATATATACTTCTTTTTATATCAAAATAAATTTTGGGTAAAGTTATTTCATTTACCTAGCTTTTTTTAAACAATCTCATGTCGAATTACTCTGTTCAAGAGTTCATAAACACCTATCGATACAGTTTGCATTACTGTATCGACCAGAATTCATAAACCACTCGACTAACCAATCAACAATATAAAACAATTTTTTATATCAATTTACAAATACGTGCTCATATATATACAATCAAACTCAATCTAGGGTATTACTAACCCCATCTCTATTGAGTTACGCCACATAGCCAAGGTAATCACTCAACCTTCAGGTCTGATACAGCCGTAACGATCTAGGAATTTTCGACCCCGAAAATTGACACTAAACCCAATATCAAATATCCAAACATCAGAAATACCGAATCATTAATAGAAAGAAGTTAGAGGGTGAGAAAATAAAAAAAAGAAAGTTAGAATAGAAAAAGAAGAAGATCACAATAGAGTAAACACGAATCTCACAGCGGAACGAATAAAATATATTATATAACATAACCTTGAAATACAAAACCATATTTGTACTTACATATATCCATTAAGCACATCACATAAATATCTCAACGGAAATAAACTCTCTTTATCTCTCTCTCTTTCTCTTTCTATATATATATATATATATATATATATATATAACTGAAGCCTCCTGCTCCAAGCTCCTCCAATTGTATCTGTAAAATTCCGACTTCTTAACTGCTCGTATAAATTTGGGCACCCAGGAGTTTAGGGTAAAATAAAACAAAATAAACTCTGAGTCAGTCTTGGGACTGGTGTGAGTAAACTCCAATAATTCGGTTTAACTTTTAAAATCCTTTTCGAAAGAAAGGATAATCATAAGCCCGATCCACACATAAACACAGATGGTTTTTACCTTACGATAACCCAAAACATTTTTGAAATCAATATTTTTATGATATTATTATAGCGTCTAAATACAAATAAATAAACAATCTAGCGAAACGCTTGCATCTCACGCTTCACATATATAGTATACAATCAAAATCACGGGCGCTTATTGGAGATTGGATTCCGACTATGACAAGGTATGGAACCACGTGCCGATAGTGTATCTCCAGAAAGGAATACACTGGGTTCAACAAGAACATTTTGCAACCCGTCCACACATGACTAACCACTCATTTCTCCTGAGTGTATGGAATATATTGTCACCTACGGTTACTAGCAACGTACCCGTTCCCGGGAGATACAAAAGCGAAAAGAAATAACAAATATGAATATTCTCGAGATGGTGACAATACACCCTAATGGGGAGACCCACATAGCCATGCTGCCTGCCCTATTTTTGTCATTTCCCGGTTGACGAGGCTTGAGGTCATAACGTATCTTTTGATAGATCCCACCTCCATTTGCTTTGAATGCCACATCGTCATACCCGCCAAATCACAAATTGATTTCACAAAAATACCACGGGTATAAAGTTAAGAGGAACGAATTCCTCCACCACCAAACGTGAATACGTTTGAAGAGATCAACTTATGCGATCTATTAGATATAATCTGTCAGACATCCATCCATACAAGTTGTCCTGGTGTAACACCCCGAATTTCAGTTAACACTGATATTCACTAATTACAGAATTAATAATCTCAGATGTGAGAATCAGGGGAAACGGGTTACGTCATTGTGTTCGTCTCGGGAAAAATACGCGAAATAGACTCCGAAATTTTGTAAATCGGAGTCCGTATGACCCGGTTAAGGCCCAAAGAAGTTTTCGGGAAACTTGAATTTCAAAAAATGCAGAAATGGGGGCCAGGCGGGAAAACTCCCGCCTAGCCAAGTCGACTTGGCTGTCGACAGGGCTGTCGACTTGCCTGTCGACATGCCTGTCGACTTGCCTGTCGACATGCCTGTCGACTTGGTAGTCGACAGGGCTGTCGACTTGCCCTGTCGGCTGATTCTGGCCTGGGTGCACCAGTTTGAGTTTTGGGCTGTGTTTTGGAGGGCTGGACGAAATCTGATGGCTCTAAATAGAATTAGGGTTAATCTAAGGGTTAGAAACACATCCTAATCCTATAAATAAGACCCTAAGCTAGCCCTAAATGATCATAATCCTATCCTCTAACTAAACTATGCCAAAATTTTCTATGATCATGGCCTCCACTCAAAGCCCTAGCCTCCATCCTCTTTCTAAACTATTTCTATGAAGGCTTTCATGTTCATACAAGCATTTTGAAGTTGTATGAGTGGTCATTAGCTTGCATTCATCATCAAGTTGCAAGCTTTATTTTCAAGGCTAGAGTTTTTGGGTGATTATTGGCAAGGGTTTGCTTATGGGAGTTTAGTGGTGAGTTTCTATGGCCTTAATAATCAATTGTTAAATTGATTATGATAGGATATGATAAGATATGGCTATGTTTGTGGATCAATGTGTTTATGCAAGTTTAGTATAGTGTATGTTGTGTGTTTTGCGAGTTTTATGCTATATGTTATGCAAGTATAATGCTATGTTTTATGATGCTCATTATGCAAAACACTATGTTGAACATTGATTCATATGTAACATGTTATGCAAGCTATATGTGAGATTATATGCAAGTTCATATGTAACATGTTACGCAAGCTATATGTGAGATTATATGCAAGTTCATATGTAACATGTAATGCAAGTTATGTGCATGATTATATGCAAGATCATATGTAACATGTTATGCAAGTTATGTGTTTGGTTATATGCAAGCTATGTGCATGATTATATGCAAGATCATATGTAACATGTTATGCAAGTTATGTGTTTGGTTATATGCAAGTTATGTGCATGATTATATGCAAGTTCATATGTAACATGTTATGCAAGTTATGTGTTTGGTTATATGCAAGTTATGTGCATGATTATATGCAAGTTCATATGTAACATGTTATGCAAGTTATGTGTTTGGTTATATGCAAGTTAACATGTGACATGCTATGCAAGTTCACACCTTTGTATGACATAAGAATCATATGCAAGTTACCCCCTTTGTGACATATGTGCTTCATGCAAGTTTGGGTTAAATGCTAGTTGGGTTTAATGTATGCTCATATATGCAAGTTGACACCTTTTAAACCCATGATAAAGTTATATGCTATGTTGGTTAAACCCATGACATTTGTGATGAATCTTCCCTTTATTATGTCATGTTATGAGAACGAATTACGTGGGGAACGATGGGGTTAATATGCATGTTAATAAAATGGTGTGAAATGGGTATGCTTAAGCATAACATAAAGTGAATGGACATAATTGGGAATTTACCTATTAAGTTAGGTCTACCCATATTATGGAATTGGGAATTTACCTATTAAGTTAGGTCTACCCATATTATGGAATTGGGAATTTACCTATTGAGTTAGGTCTACCCATATTCTTGAAATTTGTAATTAATTAGGGATAATTAATACAAATTATGGGGGTGATTAATTAGGTGTAATTAATCTACTAAGACACGAGGTTGGACCCTTTTTGTAGCATAAGACTGCCCGGAACCGACCGGCAAATCCAGCGGCTACAAATGATTGGCCCAATGTGAGAGGTCTTAGTCATAAACTAAATACGTGACAAGTGTAAAGACACGAGGTTAGACTCTGTTATGGTGTAAAGTTGCCCGGAACCAACCGACATATCCAGCTGCCATAAAAGACAGTCTAATGTGAGAGGTCTTTACAAAGGTTACGATCTTAGTTAATTAAGAAACACTTAACCAAATTAGCATGTAGTAGGGCATGAGGGGTTAAGTGGGTGCCTTGGGTGGCATGTAGTCACTAGTGGGGGTGCCTTGGGTGGCATGAGGAAACTAGTGGGTTGCCTTGGGTGGCAATAGAAAATACGATTAGAATACTTAACCAAAGTGGAACATGTAATTAAACATGATTAAAGGGTTAAGCAAGTGCCTTGGGTGGCATGTGGGAATCAAGTAAGTGCCTTGGGTGGCATGTGGAAATCTAGTGGGTGCCTTGTGTGGCAATTAAAGTATGATTAAATGACTTAACCAAAATTTATAACATGTAAGTGGACATGGTTAAAGGGTTAAGTGGGATTCACTAGAAATGACAAGCTTAGGTGGGTAGCATGTGGGGGCCCATTTCAACCAATATCCCAAACGTATCTTTGTGGGCTCGACCCAAGTCGAGGACGGGACACACATATTGGGTTTGACTGTAAGAGGCCAAAACGGGTTAGCGGTGGCAACGCGAGTCCAACGGGTTTCATATGCGTGTGTGGACCCGGGCTGGTAGGTAAGACGTTGTTGCATCGTGTAGATATAAGCCGTGCACCATTTGTTGTATCGGGTTGCCACTTTGGGGAGTGATACACCCCATTGTGGGGCCAGCACGGGTATCTACGGTAGGGAGCCGATCGCTTGGGGAGTAGTGGGTACACCTAGTGGAGATAGGGGCAGACGGCACCTATGTAGTCAGCTAGGGGTACACGAAACTACTATTAAAAATTACTAAGTACACTTAGTGGGATCAACCTTTAAGTAGGAATTACCCTTGGGTGGGTAGAACTGGTGTGGTGCAGTGTAGGAATTATCCTTGGGTGGGTAAATGCGTCTTTTCGGTTATCCTAGTACATCCTGTGTTTAGTTGGCTACTTAGTGTAGTCATTATCCCCAGAGGTACCGTACCTTGTTTATATCATACCCTAATTACTTTAATGATTGTATTGTTAAGGTTATAGGACTCGCTCAGACTTATGTCTGACCCCGTTGTTTTTATCTTTTTTCCCAACCCTCAGGTTATCAGGGTGGGCCTAGCACTATTGGGCTTTGATCAGACTGCTTTATCTATCTTTTGGAGCTTGGACCGTGGATGTAAAGCTCAGTTTATCTTTTCTATTATGGCTATTAAGTTATGTAGTGGGATTATGTACTTTTGTTTTATCAGGATGGATATTATGTACTTGACTCTTGTTTATGGTCTTGGTGTAACCAAACATGTTTTACTTTCCGCTGCAATGAAATGATGTTTTAAATTCTCAAGTATTACTTATATCTGTCTTGTTGTAATTTTTCTGTTCTATATTCACTTAAAATACTCCACCGATGTTATGGCATTCCCTTAGAGAGTGACCGTAGCGGGTGTGGGGTGTTACACGTGGTATCAGAGCTTAAGGTTACCAGAACAGATAATTTTTTTAGAAAAACTATTTTTCTAAAACATTTTTGGAAGAAGTATTTTCAAAAACATGTCTTTTAAGAGAAAAGTTTTTGAAAGAAAAACATAATCCCCAATAGCCATATCTTTATCTTTCGAATTCTCCGTTTTGAATCTCTTCCTCTCTCGTTTTGAGTTTCCCCTCCGTGTATAGATGATCTTTCTAAGATAGATAAGAATGGAAAACCACTTCAAGGGACTTAGACATTTGTCGGATTAGAAGTTGGTTTAAGAAGGAGGAGGACTTGTAGGTACCTATGGGATAGACGATGGGAGGAAGGCTCAAATAGTTGTTTGGTTAATGAAGGACGAAACCTCATTTTGATGGGAGGTTACGAGGGGAGAATGGGAAGAAGAGGGCTAGTAGTTATCCTTTTGGAGGAATAGGACACCTTATTAGGATTGTCCAAAGGGGCATGGGTAAGGTATGGAATCTCCTGGAGGGTAGTTGTATTCCCTCACTGCTAGTGTACCAGATGGGGATAGGACCGTCTAGGTTGGAATTTGGATTTCTTTTCCGGTTCGAACTTTATTTGATTCTGACGCATCGAGTTCGTTTATCTCATCATTGTTAGTTGAGTCACTGCACTTAGACACCAGTTTAGTTGATGATCCCTTAGTTGTTTCAAACCAATTGGGGCTCCATGATGTGTTTGGGTTTGAAAGTTTCTATACTTAGCGTTGAGTTTAGATGTGATGCTTTTTGGGCTTCACGGGCTATGGGTTAGTTTTGGGCATGGACTGGTTATCCAGTAGGGGTGCCGTTCTTGATTTTGAAGGGAGAGTTGTTAGGTTTATGACCCGCTTGGGTAACACTCTCGAGATCTCTTGTAATCCCATGGAATCTGTTATGCTAAGTTGTCTAGAATCGCTTGACACGTCGGTCGAGAGTTTGCGATCTGTTAGAGTGGTCCGGGAATACTCGGATGTGTTTGAGGAGGTGAAGGGCTTATCTCCGGAGCGGGAGATTGACTTCCGAATATATCTGGTAGACAATGCCAAACCAGTATCTTGGCCAGTGTGCCACATGGCTCCTCGTGAGAGGAGGGAACTCCATAAGCAAGTAGGCGATTTGCTTGAGAAGGGGTTCATAAGACGAAGTATATTGGAGTGGGGTGCTCCAGTAGTTTTTGCCACGAAGGCGGATGGGTCCCTCAGACTTTGTGTAGGCTAAGGAGAACTAAATAAACTCACAAAGAAGAATAGACACCCATTGCCGAGGATTGATGATCTCTTTGATCAGTTAGTTGGCGCCTCAGTATTTTCGCAGTTGGACTTAGCCACGGGGTTTCGTCAGTTGAGAGTGGCTGAAGATAGTATAGAGAAGACTGCCTTTAGGACTCCGGATGGGTTTTTATGAGTGGCTGGTGATGCCATTTGGTTTGACGAATGCCCCCGCATACTTTATTGATTTGATGAGAAGGGTGTTCAGGGAGTACCTAAATAAGTTCGTGATGGTCTTTGTAAATGACATCTTGGTCTTTTCTAGGAGCGAAATAAGTTTTCGTATGTGCTCAATAGGTTGAGCAAAGCCAGTTATGGGATAAACGGTGGTTTTTGGAGCGAGACTGGCGAGGACATCCAGAGTTGGACAAGGGCTTAATTATTTAGTCGTTTTTGCTAGTATCATCTCACTTAGGTCGTCTGAATTCGAAGGAGGTATCCCTTGGGTGTTTGTCTGATATTGATTTCGGCCTTTGGGGGATGTCGAGTTCGACTAGGGTGGTCTGCGTGAGAGATGGACAGTTGTGATGATTTTGGATGGGGTAATATCCTGGTTTTCTCTAAAAGTGGAGAAGATCATGCCCTACATCTTAGGGAAGTGTTGGAGACCCTTCGAGCGCATAGTCTTAGGACAGCAAAAAGTGGATGGGATTCTTAGCATCCTATGAGTTTGAGATAGCGTATACCCATGGCAAGGGTAACGTGGTAGCGGACGCCTTAAGTAGAAAAAGGCTGTCCTTGAGTTCATTGTTCGTTGAACGACGGAGCTTAGAGTTTATTTCTATGTTTGACTTTAGACCTTCCGTTGACTTTGTACCCGGTTTGCTAGCCTCCTTGGAGGTTAGGCCTACTCTTTTGGGGCGGATTGGCGGAGCGCAGCGAGACGACCCACAGTTGGTTGAGTTAGTAGAGAAGCTCATGAGGAGGGGGAGTCGTCCAGCCATTTGAGTAGGTACACCCTAGGTGGTAAGGGGTGGTTGCGTAGAGACGGTAGACTTTGTGTACCGCAAGATGAGGGTTTGAGGAAGGCTATACTTGATGATGCACATCGGTCGAAGATGACCATTCATCCCGGTGGGGACAAGATGTACCAAGACATGAAGCGAGTTTTTTTTTGGGGCCGGTACGAAGAAAGATGTGGCCGAGTATGTCGCTAGATGCTTGGTGTGCCAACAAGTAAAAGCGGAGCAAAAGAAACCCGGTGGGTTGCTTCACCCATTGGAGGTTCCGCTATGGAAGTGGGATAGTGTCTCGATGGATTTCGTCAATGGATTACCAAGATCGAGGAAGGGTAATACGGGAATTTGGGTTGGGGTAGACAAACTTACTAAGAGTGCCCATTTTATACCCGTGAAGAGTAAGAGGACTGCTCAATGGCTAGCTTCAATCTACATTCGAGGGATTGTTAGATTGCATGGTGTACCTTCCAGCATAGTGAGTGATCGAGATCCTATCTTCACTAGCGAGTTTTGGAAGAGTTTGAAAGAGGCGGTAGGGACTCAGCTGTGTTTGAGCACCGCAAATCATCCTCAGACGGACAGCCAGACCGGGAGGGTGAATCGCATTTTAGAAGACCTTTTGAGGCTATGTATCTTAGATTTTGGAGGTACATGAGGAGAGCATCTTCCATTGGTGGAGTTGCCCGACAGACTTAGTGGTGTACATGATGTATTCCATGTGTCACATTTGAGGAAGTGCCTACATGAGACCGCAGAGGTGGTAGAGCCGAGCTTGCTTAGAGAAGTGGAAGTAGAGCGTGATGCGACTATTAGACGAGCTCCTACTCGCATCCTCGGGTCAGAGACTAGGAAATTGAGGAATCGAGAGGTTCAACTAGTCAAAGTAAAATGGGGAGAAGATGAGAGCAATGCTACTTTGGAGACGGAAGCGAAGATGCGTTCATTGTACCCATTCCTTTTTGAGGGTATGTCTTTTAACTTCTCCTTTATCGTTTGTCTAGTACTTATCTTATCTTTAGTATGTCCTCTCGTTAGTACTTTTGACCTTTAGATAGGGTAAACCTATGGTTGAAACATGTGTTTGAGACATGTTATGATTGATGGATGCATGTGGATGCAAGTGTTTGCTAGTGGTTGCTCGTGGATGCATATACACACACTCTAGACACTAGATCGGCTCAATCACTTCATATTGCATTTTGCATATAATTGTGTGTAGGTAGCTATATTTATGGATGTATAATGATTGTGTTATCATATGGATGATGCATTTTGGTGAATGATTGTGCACTCATGTAGATATAGTATGTGTCGATAGGGTTCTTTCGCATACATATTGGATGCATGGCACTATCACGGTTTGCATATGTTCATACATTAGATAGGGAACATATACACACACTTTTTGCATATGCTCATACATCAGTAGAAATTGTTTTATGGACAATGGATGCCCGTGTTTGATGGATTGAGTAGATGGTTGTTTGGATGGTAGGATATGCATTCTGCTTAACTTGGAGACTTCGGGGACGAAATCCTTTAAGGAGGGGAGAATGTAACACCCCGAATTTCAGTTAACACTGATATTCACTAATTACAGAATTAATAATCTCAGATGTGAGAATCAGGGGAAACGGGTTACGTCATTGTGTTCGTCTCGGGAAAAGTACGCGAAATAGAGTCCGAAATTTTGTAAATCGGAGTCCGTATGACCCGGTTAAAGCCCAAAGAAGTTTTCGGGAAACTTGAATTTCGAAACATGCAGAAATGGGGGCCAGGCGGGAAAACTCCCGCCTAGCCAAGTCGACTTGGCTGTCGACAGGGCTGTCGACTTGCCTGTCGATATGCCTGTCGACTTGGTAGTCGACAGGGCTGTCGACTTGCCCTGTCGGCTGATTCTGGCCTGGGTGCACCAGTTTGAGTTTTGGGCTGTGTTTTGGAGGGCTGGACGAAATCTGATGGCTCTAAATAGAATTAGGGTTAATCTAAGGGTTAGAAACACATCCTAATCCTATAAATAAGACCCTAAGCTAGCCCTAAATGATCATAATCCTATCCTCTAACTAAACTATGCCAAAATTTTCTATGATCATGGCCTCCACTCAAAGCCCTAGCCTCCATTCTCTTTCTAAACTATTTCTATGAAGGCTTTCATGTTCATACAAGCATTTTGAAGTTGTATGAGTGGTCATTATCTTGCATTCATCATCAAGTTGCAAGCTTTATTTTCAAGGCTAGAGTTTTTGGGTGATTATTGGCAAGGGTTTGCTTATGGGAGTTTAGTGGTGAGTTTCTATGGCCTTAATAATCAATTGTTAAATTGATTATGATAGGATATGATAAGATATGGCTATGTTTGTGGATCAATGTGTTTATGCAAGTTTAGTATAGTGTATGTTGTGTGTTTTGCGAGTTTTATGCTATATGTTATGCAAGTATAATGCTATGTTTTATGATGCTCATTATGCAAAACACTATGTTGAACATTGATTCATATGTAACATGTTATGCAAGCTATATGTGAGATTATATGCAAGTTCATATGTAACATGTTACGCAAGCTATATGTGAGATTATATGCAAGTTCATATGTAACATGTAATGCAAGTTATGTGCATGATTATATGCAAGATCATATGTAACATGTTATGCAAGTTATGTGTTTGGTTATATGCAAGCTATGTGCATGATTATATGCAAGATCATATGTAACATGTTATGCAAGTTATGTGTTTGGTTATATGCAAGTTATGTGCATGATTATATGCAAGTTCATATGTAACATGTTATGAAAGTTATGTGTTTGGTTATATGCAAGTTATGTGCATGATTATATGCAAGTTCATATGTAACATGTTATGCAAGTTATGTGTTTGGTTATATGCAAGTTAACATGTGACATGCTATGCAAGTTCACACCTTTGTATGACATAAGAATCATATGCAAGTTACCCCCTTTGTGACATATGTGCTTCATGCAAGTTTGGGTTAAATGCTAGTTGGGTTTAATGTATGCTCATATATGCAAGTTGACACCTTTTAAACCCATGATAAAGTTATATGCTATGTTGGTTAAACCCATGACATTTGTGATGAATCTTCCCTTTATTATGTCATGTTATGAGAACGAATTACGTGGGGAACGATGGGGTTAATATGCATGTTAATAAAATGGTGTGAAATGGGTATGCTTAAGCATAACATAAAGTGAATGGACATAATTGGGAATTTACCTATTAAGTTAGGTCTATCCATATTATGGAATTGGGAATTTACCTATTAAGTTAGGTCTACCCATATTATGGAATTGGGAATTTACCTATTGAGTTAGGTCTACCCATATTCTTGAAATTTGTAATTAATTAGGGATAATTAATACAAATTATGGGGGTGATTAATTAGGTGTAATTAATCTACTAAGACACGAGGTTGGACCCTTTTTGTAGCATAAGACTGCCCGGAACCGACCGGCAAATCCAGCGGCTACAAATGATTGGCCCAATGTGAGAGGTCTTAGTCATAAACTAAATACGTGACAAGTGTAAAGACACGAGGTTAGACTTTGTTATGGTGTAAGGCTGCCCGGAACCAACCGGCATATCCAGCTGCCATAAAAGACAGTCTAATGTGAGAGGTCTTTACAAAGGTTACGATCTTAATTAATTAAGAAACACTTAACCAAATTAGCATGTAGTAGGGCATGAGGGGTTAAGTGGGTGCCTTGGGTGGCATGTAGTCACTAGTGGGGGTGCCTTGGGTGGCATGAGGAAACTAGTGGGTTGCCTTGGGTGGCAATAGAAAATACGATTAGAATACTTAACCAAAGTGGAACATGTAATTAAACATGATTAAAGAGTTAAGTAAGTGCCTTGGGTGGCATGTGGGAATCAAGTAAGTGCCTTGGGTGGCATGTGGAAATCTAGTGGGTGCCTTGTGTGGCAATTAAAGTATGATTAAATGACTTAACCAAAATTTATAACATGTAAGTGGACATGGTTAAAGGGTTAAGTGGGATTCACTAGAAATGACAAGCTTAGGTGGGTAGCTTGTGGGGGGCCATTTCAACCAATATCCCAAACGTATCTTTGTGGGCTCGACCCAAGTCGAGGACGGGACACGCATATTGGGCTTGACTGTAAGAGGCCAAAACGGGTTAGCGGTGGCAACGCGAGTCCAACGGGTTTCATATGCGTGTGTGGACCCGGGCTGGTAGGTAAGACGTTGTTGCATCGTGTAGATATAAGCCGTGCACCATTTGTTGTATCGGGTTGCCACTTTGGGGAGTGATACACCCCATTGTGGGGCCAGCACGGGTATCTACGGTAGGGAGCCGATCGCTTGGGGAGTAGTGGGTACACCTAGTGGAGATAGGGGCAGACGGCACCTATGTAGTCAGCTAGGGGTACACGAAACTACTATTAAAAATTACTAAGTACACTTAGTGGGATTAACCTTTAAGTAGGAATTACCCTTGGGTGGGTAGAACTGGTGTGGTGCAGTGTAGGAATTATCCTTGGGTGGGTAAATGCGTCTTTTCGGTTATCCTAGTACATCCTGTGTTTAGTTGGCTACTTAGTGTAGTCATTATCCCCAGAGGTACCATACCTTGTTTATATCATACCCTAATTACTTTAATGATTGTATTGTTAAGGTTATAGGACTCGCTTAGACTTATGTCTGACCCCGTTGTTTTTATCTTTTTCCCAACCCTCAGGTTATCAGGGTGGGCCTAGCACTATTGGGCTTTGATCAGATTTCTTTATCTATCTTTTGGAGCTTGGACCGTGGATGTAAAGCTCAGTTTATCTTTTCTATTATGGCTATTAAGTTATGTAGTGGGATTATGTACTTTTGTTTTATCAGGATGGATATTATGTACTTGACTCTTGTTTATGGTCTTGGTGTAACCAAACATGTTTTACTTTCCGCTGCAATGAAATGATGTTTTAAATTCTCAAGTATTACTTATATCTGTCTTGTTGTAATTTTTCTGTTCTATATTCACTTAAAATACTCCACCGATGTTATGGCATTCCCTTAGAGAGTGACCGTAGCGGGTGTGGGGTGTTACACCTGGGGCTGGACAAACCGAAGGCACTATTCCATAAATCCATCTTAGGAAATTTCTACCTAGGATAGCCATAACAACTGTAACACCCCGAATTTCGGTTAATGCTAAAATTCACTAATTACAAAATAAATAATCTCAGATGTGAGAATTGGGGGAAACGGGCTGCGTCATTGCGTTCGTCTCGGAAAAATACACGAAATAGAGTCCGAGTTTTCGAGAATCGGAGTCCGTATGGCCCGGTTATGGCCCAATGAAGTTTACAGAAAATTCAAAGTTCAAAACAGATTTAAAATTCAGGTTCAAATTTCGAAATTGGGGCCATTGGGCGCAGGGGGGAAAATTCCCGCCTAGCTAGCCAGGTCGACATCCCTGTCGACTGGGCAGTCGACTTGGCTAGGACCAAGTCGACAGCCCTGTCGACTTGGGTGTCGACAGGGGGTGCTCGGCCAGTTTGGCCTGGTGCACCATTTCAGGGTTTGGGCTGTGTTTTGGGGCTGGTTTCTAGAAGCTTCCGAGATCTGATGGTCCTAATCTAATTTAGGGTTAATCTAATGGCCTAAAACACTTGCCTAATCCTATAGATAAGACCCTAAGCTAGCCCTAAATGATCATAATCCTATCCTCTAACTAAACTATGCCAAAATTTTCTATGATCATGGCCTCCACTCAAAAGCCTAGCCTCCATCCTCTTTAAATACTATTTCTATGAAGGCTTTCATGTTCATACAAGCATCTTTGAGTTGTATGAGTGATCATTAGCTTGCATTCATCATCAAGTTGCAAGCTTTATGTTCAAGGCTAGAGTTTTTGGGTGATTTTTGGCAAGGGTTTGCTTATTGGAGTTTAGTGGTGAGTTTCTATAGACTTAACAATCAATTGTTAAATTGATTATGATAGGATATGATAAGATATGGCTATGTTTGTGGAATCAATGTGTTTATGCAAGTTTAGTATAGTGTATGTTGTGTGTTTTGCAAGTTTTATGCTATATGCAAGTTTAATGCTATGTTTTATGATGCAAAACACTATGTTGAACATTGATTCATATGTAACATGTTATGCAAGCTATATGTGAGATTATATGGAAGTTTATATGTAACATGTTATGCAAGTTATGTATTTGGTTTTATGCATGCTAAGTATTTGGTTTTATGCATGCTATGTATTTGGTTTTATGCATGCTAAGTATTTGGTTTTATGCATGCTAAGTATTTGGTTTTATGCATGCTAAGTGTTTGGTTTTATGCAAGTTATGATGCAAGTTCATATGCAAGTTATGATGCAAGTTCATATGAAAGTTATGATGCAAGTTCATATGCAAGTTTGTCTCTTTTTATGATATGCATAATATATGCAAGTTTGCCTCTAAGTATGGCATGTTATGCAAGTTCATATGCAAGTTATGATGCAAGTTCAGATGCAAGTTATGATGCAAGTTCATATGCAAGTTATGATGCAAGTTCATATGCAAGTTATGATGCAAGTTCATATACAAGTTATGATGCAAGTTCATATGCAAGTTTGCCTCTATGTATGACATAAGTACATGTGCAAGTTCATCCCTTTTAGACCTATGACATGTATGCAAGTTGACACCTTTATGATAGGTCTATGACATGAACATTTAAGCAAGTTACCATCTTTATGACATATGTGATTCATGCAAGTTTGGGTTGGTTATTTATGCAAGTTGGGTTTATGGTCATATATACAAGTTGACACCTTTTAAACCCATGATAATGCTAATGGTATGCTAAGTTGAACCCATTGTGTGTATGATGAATCTTCTCTTTTGAAGTATGTCATGTTAACGTATTTACGTGGGGACGATGGGGTAAAAATTAATGAACACATAAAATTGTGTGAAGTGGGTATGATTAAACATACCATAAAGTGGATGGACATAATTGGGAATTTACCTATTAAGTTAGGTCTACCCATATTATGGAATTGGGAATTTACCTATTGAGTTAGGTCTACCCATATTCTTAAATATTTGTAATTAATTAGGGATAATTAATACAAATTATGGGGGTGATTAATTAGGTGTAATTAATCTACTAAGACACGAGGTTGGACCCTTTTGTAGCATAAGACTGCCCGGAACCGACCGGCAAATCCAGCGGCTACAAATGATTGGCTCAATGTGAGAGGTCTTAGTCATAAACTAAATACGTGACAAGTGTAAAGACATGAGGTTAGACTCTGTTATGGTGTAAGGCTGCCCGGAACCAACCGGCATATCCAGCTGCCATAAAAGATAGTCTAATGTGAGAGGTCTTTACAAAGGTTATGATCTTAATTAATTAAGAAACACTTAACCAAATTAGCATGTAGAGGGGCATGAGGGGTTAAGTGGGTGCCTTGGGTGGCATGTAGTAACTAGTGGGGGTGCCTTGGGTGGCATAAGGAAACTAGTGGGTTGCCTTGGGTGACAATAGAAAATACGATTAGAATACTTAACCAAAGTGGAACATGTAATTAAACATGATTAAAGGGTTAAGTAAGTGCCTTGTGTGGCATGTGGGAATCAAGTAAGTGCCTTGGGTGGCATGTGGAAATCTTGTGGGGGCCTTAAGTGGCAATTGAAATATAATTAAATGACAAGCTTAAGTAGTAGCTTGTGGGGGCCTTAAGTGGCAATTGAAATATAATTAAATGACAAGCTTAAGTAGTAGCTTGTGGGGGCCTTAAGTGGCAATTGAAAGATAATTAAATGACAAGCTTAAGTAGTAGCTTGTGGGGGCCTTAAGTGGCAATTGAAATATAATTAAATGACAAGCTTAAGTAGTAGCTTGTGGGGGCCTTGAGTGGCAATTAAAATATGATCAAAAGACTTAACCAAAATTTGTAACATGTAAGTGGACATGGTTAAAGGGTTAAGTGGGATTCACTAGATAAAATGACAAGCTTAAGTAGTAGCTTGTGGGGGCCCATTTCAACCAATATCCCAAACGTATCTTTGTGGGTTCGACCCAAGTCGAGGACGGGACACGCATATTGGGCTTGACTATAAGAGGCCAAAACGGGGTAGCGGTGGCAACGCGAGTCCAACGGGTTTCATATGCGTGTGTGGACCCGGGCTGGTAGGTAAGACGTTGTTGCATCGTGTAGGTATAAGCCGTGCACCATTGATTATCGGGTTGCCACTTTGGGGAGTGATACACCCCACTGTGGGGCCAGCACGGGTATCTACGGTAGGGAGCCGATCGCTTGGGGGTAGTGGGTACACCTAGTGGAGATAGGGGCAGACGGCACCTATGTAGTCAGCTAGGGGTACAAGAAACTACTGGGTAAAATTACTAAGTACACTTAGTGGGATCAACCTTGAAGTAGGAATTTCCCTTGGGTGGGTAAAACTGGTGTGGTGCAGTGTAGGAATTACCCTTGGGTGGGTAGATCTGGGGTGGTGCAATCTAGTAATTATCCTTGGGTGGATAAATGCGTCTTTTCGGTTATCTTAGTACATCCTGTGTTTAGTTGGCTACTTAGTGTAGTCATTATCCCCAGAGGTATCGTACCTTGTTTATATCATACCCTAATTACTTTAATGATTGTATTGTTAGGGTTATAGGACTCACTCAGACCCCGTTGTTTCTTTATCTTTTTCCCAACCCTCAGGTTTTCAGAGTGGGCCTAGCACTAGTGGGCTTTGATCAGACCGCTTTATCTATCTTTTGGAGCTTGGACCGTGGATGTAAAGCTCAGTTTATCTTTTCTATTATGGCTATTAGGTTATGTAGTGGGATTATGTACTTTTGTTTTTATCAGGATGGATATTATGTACTTGACTCTTATTTATGGTTTTGGTGTAACCGAACATGTTTTACTTTCCGCTGGAATGAAATGATGTTTTAAATTCCCAAGTATTACTTATATCTGTCTTGTTGTAATTTTTCTGTTCTATATTCACTTAAAATACTCCACCGATGTTATGGCATTCCCTTAGTGAGTGACCGTAGCGGGTGTGGGGTGTTACACGTGGTATCAGAGCTTAAGGTTACCAGAACAGATAAAATTTTTAGAAAAACTATTTTCTAAGAATATTTTTGAAAGGAGTATTTTCAAAAACATGTCTTTTAAGAGAAAAGTTTTTGAAAGAAAAGCATAATCCCCAATAGCCATATCTATATCTTTCAAATTCTCCGTTTTGAATCTCTTCCTCTCTCTCGTTTTGAGTTTCCCCTCCGTGTATAGAGGATCTTTCTAAGTTAGATAAGAATGGAAAACCACTTCAAGGGACTTAGACATTAGTCGGACTAGAAGTTGGTTCAAGAAGGAGGAGGACTTGTAGGTACCTATTGGATAGACGATGGGAGGAAGGCTAAAATAGTTGTTTGGTTAATGAAGGATGAAACCTCATTGGTGGGAGGCTACGAGTGGAGAATGGGAAGAAGAAGGCGAGTAGTTATCCTTTTGGAGGAATAGGACAACTTATTAGGATTGTCCAAAGAGGCAAGGGCAAGGTACGGAATCATTTGGAGGGTAGTTGTATTCCCTCACGGCTAGTGTACCAGATGGGGATAGGACTGTCTAGGTTGGAATTTGGATTTCTTTATTTCGAACTTTATTTGATTCTGACGCATCGAGTTCGTTTATCTCATCATTGTTAGTTGAGTCACTGCACTTAGACACCAGTTTAGTAGATGATCCCTTAGTTGTTTCAAACCCAATTGGGGGCTCCATGATGTGTTTGGGTTTGAAAGTTTCTATACTTAGCGTTGAGTTTAGATGTGATGCTTTTTGGGCTTCACGGGCTATGGGTTAGTTTTGGGCATGGACTGGTTATCCAGTAGGGGTGCCGTTCTTGATTTTGAAGGGAGAGTTGTTAGGCTTATGACCCCCTTAGGTAACACTCTCGAGATCTCTTGTAATCCCATGGAATCTGTTATGCTAAGTTATCTAGAATCGCTTGACACGTCGGTCGAGAGTTTGCGATCTGTTAGAGTGGTCCGGGAATACTCGGATGTGTTTAAGGAGGCGAAGGGCTTACCTCCGGAGCGGGAGATTGACTTCTGAATATATCTGGTAGACAATGCCAAACCAGTATCTTGGCCAGGGTGCCACATGGCTCCTCGTGAGAGGAGGGAACTCCATAAGCAAGTAGGCGATTTGCTTGAGAAGGGGTTCATAAGACGAAGTATATCGGAGTGGGGTGCTCCAGTAGTTTTTGCCACGAAGGCGGATGGGTCCCTCAGACTTTGTGTAGGCTAAAGAGAACTAAATAAACTCACAAAGAAGAATAGACACCCATTGCCGAGGATTGATGATCTCTTTGATCAGTTAGTTGGCGCCTCAGTATTTTCGCAGTTGGACTTAGCCACGGGGTTTCGTCAGTTGAGAGTGGCTGAGGATAGTATAGAGAAGATTGCCTTTAGGACTCCGGATGGTTTTTATGAGTGGCTGGTGATGCCATTTGGTTTGACGAACGCCCGCGCATACTTTATTGATTTGATGAGAAGGGTGTTCAGGGAGTACCTAAATAAGTTCGTGATGGTCTTTGTA
The DNA here is from genome assembly GCA_030737875.1 of Allium sativum. Classification (NCBI taxonomy): domain Eukaryota; kingdom Viridiplantae; phylum Streptophyta; class Magnoliopsida; order Asparagales; family Amaryllidaceae; genus Allium; species Allium sativum. The sequence goes on from CM060920.1 coordinate 371,094,502, forward strand.
AATGACATCTTGGTCTTTTCTAGGAGCGAAATAAGTTTTCGTATGTGCTCAATAGGTTGAGCAAAGCCAGTTATGGGATAAACGGTGGTTGTGGAGCAAGACTGGCGAGGACATCCAGAGTTGGACAAGGGCTTAATTATTTAGCCGTTTTTACTAGTATCATCTCACGTAGGTCGTCTGAATTCGAAGGAGGTATCCCTTGGGTGTTTGTCTGATATTGGTTTAGGCCTTTGGGGCTTGCATTTGGGGGATGTCGAGTTCGACTAGGGTGGTCTGCGTGAGAGATGGACAGTTGTGATGATTTTGGATGGGGTAATATCCTGGTTTTCTCTAAAAGAGGAGAAGAGCATGCCCTACATCTTAGGGAAGTGTTGGAGACTCTCCAAGCGCATAGTCTTAGGACAGCAAAAGTGGATAGGATTCTTAGCATCCTATGAGTTTGAGATAGCGTATACCCATGGCAAGGGTAACGTGGTAGCGGACGCCTTAAGTAGAAAAAGGTTGTCCTCGAGTTCATGGTTCATTGAACGACGGAGCTTAGAGTTTATTTCTATGTTTGACTTTAGACCTTCCGTTGACTTTGTACCCGGTTTGCTAGCCTCCTTGGAGGTTAGGCCTACTCTTTTGGGACGGATTGGCGGAGCACAGCGAGACGACCCACAGTTGGTTGAGTTAGTAGAGAAGCTCATGAGGAGGGGGAGTCGTCCAGCCATTTGGGTAGGTACACCCTAGATGATAAGGGGTGGTTGCGTAGTGACGGTAGACTTTGTGTACCGCAAGACGAGGGTTTGAGGAAGGCTATACTTGATGATGCACATCGGTCAAAGATGACCATTCATCCCGGTGGGGACAAGAGGTACCAAGACATGAAGCGAGTTTTCTTTTTGGGCCGGTATGAAGAAAGATGTGGCCGAGTATGTCGCTAGATGCTTGGTGTGCTAGCAAATGAAAACGGAGCAGAAGAAACCCGGTGGGTTGCTTCACCCATTTGGAGGTTCCGCTATGGAAGTGGGATAGTGTCTCGATGGATTACCGAAATCAAGGAAAGGTAATACGGGAATTTGGTTTGTGGTAGATAGACTTACTAAGAGTGCCCATTTCATACCCGAGAAGAGCAAGAGGACTGTTCCATGTCTAGCTTCAGTTTATATTCGAGAGATAGTTCGGTTTCATAGGAAACATGACGTATTCCGTGTGTCACATTTGAGGAAGTGCCTACATTAGACCGCAGAGGCGGTAGAGCCGAGCTTGCTTAAAAAAAAGTAAAGGTAGAGCGTGATGTGATTATTCGACGAGCTCCTACCCGCATCCTTGGGTCAGAGATTAGGAAGTTGAGAAACAGAGAGGTTCGACTAGTCAAAGTGAAAAGGGGAGAAGGTGAGAGAAATGCTACTTGGGAGACAGAAGCGAAGATGCGTTCGTTATACCCATTCCTTTTTGAGGGTATGTCCTTTAAACGTCTCCTTTATCGTTTGTCTAGTGCTTATCTTATCTTTAGTATGTCCTCTCATTAGTACCTTTGACCTTTAGATAGGGTAAACCTATGTTTGAAACATGTGTTTGAGACATGTTATGTTTGGTGGATGCATGTGGATGCAAGTGGTTGCTAGTGGTTGCTCGTGGATGCATATATACACACTCTAGGCACTAGATCGGCTCAATCACTTCATATTGCATATTGCATATAATTGTGTGTAGGTAGCTATATCTATGGATGTATAATGATTGTGTTATCATATGGATGATGCATTTTGGTGAATGATTGTGCACTCATGTAGATATTGTATGTGTCGATAGGGTTCTCTCGCATACATAATGGATGCATGGCACTATCATGGTTTGCATATGGTCATACATTAGATAGGGAACATATACACACACTTTTTGCATATGCTCATACATCATTAGAAATTGTTTTAAGGACAATGGATGCTCGTGTTTGATGGATTGAGTAGATGGTTGTTTGGATGGTAGGATATGCATTCTCCTTAGCTTAGAGATTTCGGGGACGAAATCCTTTAAGGAGGGGAGAATGTAACACCCCGAATTTCGGTTAATGCTAAAATTCACTAATTACAGAATAAATAATCTCAGATGTGAGAATTGGGGGAAACGGGCTGTGTCATTGCGTTCGTCTCGGAAAAATACGCGAAATAGAGTCCGAGTTTTCGAGAATCGGAGTCCGTATGGCCCGGTTATGGCCCAATGAAGTTTACAGAAAATTCAAAGTTCAAAACAGATTTAAAATTCAGGTTCAAATTTCGAAATTGGGGCCATTGGGCGCAGGGGGGAAAATTCCCGCCTAGCTAGCCAGGTCGACAGCCCTGTCGACTGGGCAGTCGACTTGGCTAGGACCAAGTCGACAGCCCTGTCGACTTGGGTGTCGACAGGGGGTGCTCGGCCAGTTTGGCCTGGTGCACCATTTCAGGGTTTGGGCTGTGTTTTGGGGCTGGTTTCTGGAAGCTTCCGAGATCTGATGGTCCTAATCTAATTTAGGGTTAATCTAATGGCCTAAAACACTTGCCTAATCCTATAAATAAGACCCTAAGCTAGCCCTAAATGATCATAATCCTATCCTCTAACTAAACTATGCCAAAATTTTCTATGATCATGGCCTCCACTCAAAAGCCTAGCCTCCATCCTCTTTAAATACTATTTCTATGAAGGCTTTCATGTTCATACAAGCATCTTTGAGTTGTATGAGTGATCATTAGCTTGCATTCATCATCAAGTTGCAAGCTTTATGTTCAAGGCTAGAGTTTTTGGGTGATTTTTGGCAAGGGTTTGCTTATTGGAGTTTAGTGGTGAGTTTCTATAGACTTAACAATCAATTGTTAAATTGATTATGATAGGATATGATAAGATATGGCTATGTTTGTGGAATCAATGTGTTTATGCAAGTTTAGTATAGTGTATGTTGTGTGTTTTGCAAGTTTTATGCTATATGCAAGTTTAATGCTATGTTTTATGATGCAAAACACTATGTTGAACATTGATTCATATGTAACATGTTATGCAAGCTATATGTGAGATTATATGCAAGTTTATATGTAACATGTTATGCAAGTTATGTATTTGGTTTTATGCATGCTAAGTATTTGGTTTTATGCATGCTATGTATTTGGTTTTATGCATGCTAAGTATTTGGTTTTATGCATGCTAAGTGTTTGGTTTTATGCAAGTTATGATGCAAGTTCATATGCAAGTTATGATGCAAGTTCATATGAAAGTTATGATGCAAGTTCATATGCAAGTTTGTCTCTTTTTATGATATGCATAATATATGCAAGTTTGCCTCTAAGTATGGCATGTTATGCAAGTTCATATGCAAGTTATGATGCAAGTTCATATGCAAGTTATGATGCAAGTTCATAAGTAAGTTATGATGCAAGTTCATATGCAAGTTATGATGCAAGTTCATATGCAAGTTATGATGCAAGTTCATATACAAGTTATGATGCAAGTTCATATGCAAGTTTGCCTCTATGTATGACATAAGTACATGTGCAAGTTCATCCCTTTTAGACCTATGACATGTATGCAAGTTGACACCTTTATTATAGGTCTATGACATGAACATTTAAGCAAGTTACCATCTTTATGACATATGTGATTCATGCAAGTTTGGGTTGGTTATTTATGCAAGTTGGGTTTATGGTCATATATACAAGTTGACACCTTTTAAACCCATGATAATGCTAATGGTATGCTAAGTTGAACCCATTGTGTGTATGATGAATCTTCTCTTTTGAAGTATGTCATGTTAACGTATTTACGTGGGGACGATGGGGTAAAAATTAATGAACACATAAAATTGTGTGAAGTGGGTATGATTAAACATACCATTAAGTGGATGGACATAATTGGGAATTTACCTATTAAGTTAGGTCTACCCATATTATGGAATTGGGAATTTACCTATTGAGTTAGGTCTACCCATATTCTTAAATATTTGTAATTAATTAGGGATAATTAATACAAATTATGGGGGTGATTAATTAGGTGTAATTAATCTACTAAGACACGAGGTTGGACCCTTTTGTAGCATAAGACTGCCCGGAACCGATCGGCAAATCCAGCGGCTACAAATGATTGGCCCAATGTGAGAGGTCTTAGTCATAAACTAAATACGTGACAAGTGTAAAGACACGAGGTTAGACTCTGTTATGGTGTAAGGCTGCCCGGAACCAACCGGCATATCCAGCTGCCATAAAAGATAGTCTAATGTGAGAGGTCTTTACAAAGGTTATGATCTTGATTAATTAAGAAACACTTAACCAAATTAGCATGTAGAGGGGCATGAGGGGTTAAGTGGGTGCCTTGGGTGGCATGTAGTAACTAGTGGGGGTGCCTTGGGTGGCATAAGGAAACTAGTGGGTTGCCTTGGGTGACAATAGAAAATACGATTAGAATACTTAACCAAAGTGGAACATGTAATTAAACATGATTAAAGGGTTAAGTAAGTGCCTTGTGTGGCATGTGGGAATCAAGTAAGTGCCTTGGGTGGCATGTGGAAATCTTGTGGGGGCCTTAAGTGGCAATTGAAATATAATTAAATGACAAGCTTAAGTAGTAGTTTGTGGGGGCCTTAAGTGGCAATTGAAATATAATTAAATGACAAGCTTAAGTAGTAGCTTGTGGGGGCCTTAAGTGGCAATTGAAAGATAATTAAATGACAAGCTTAAGTAGTAGCTTGTGGGGGCCTTAAGTGGCAATTGAAATATAATTAAATGACAAGCTTAAGTAGTAGCTTGTGGGGGCCTTGAGTGGCAATTAAAATATGATCAAAAGACTTAACCAAAATTTGTAACATGTAAGTGGACATGGTTAAAGGGTTAAGTGGGATTCACTAGATAAAATGACAAGCTTAAGTAGTAGCTTGTGGAGGCCCATTTCAACCAATATCCCAAACGTATCTTTGTGGGCTCGACCCAAGTCGAGGACGGGACACGCATATTGGGCTTGACTATAAGAGGCCAAAACGGGGTAGCGGTGGCAACGCGAGTCCAACGGGTTTCATATGCGTGTGTGGACCCGGGCTGGTAGGTAAGACGTTGTTGCATCGTGTAGGTATAAGCCGTGCACCATTGATTATCGGGTTGCCACTTTGGGGAGTGATACACCCCACTGTGGGGCCATCACGGGTATCTACGGTAGGGAGCCGATCGCTTGGGGGTAGTGGGTACACCTAGTGGAGATAGGGGCAGACGGCACCTATGTAGTCAGCTAGGGGTACAAGAAACTACTGGGTAAAATTACTAAGTACACTTAGTGGGATCAACCTTGAAGTAGGAATTTCCCTTGGGTGGGTAAAACTGGTGTGGTGCAGTGTAGGAATTACCCTTGGGTGGGTAGATCTGGGGTGGTGCAATCTAGTAATTATCCTTGGGTGGATAAATGCGTCTTTTCGGTTATCTTAGTACATCCTGTGTTTAGTTGGCTACTTAGTGTAGTCATTATCCCCAGAGGTATCGTACCTTGTTTATATCATACCCTAATTACTTTAATGATTGTATTGTTAGGGTTATAGGACTCACTCAGACTTATGTCTGACCCCGTTGTTTCTTTATCTTTTTCCCAACCCTCAGGTTTTCAGAGTGGGCCTAGCACTAGTGGGCTTTGATCAGACCGCTTTATCTATCTTTTGGAGCTTGGACCGTGGATGTAAAGCTCAGTTTATCTTTTCTATTATGGCTATTAGGTTATGTAGTGGGATTATGTACTTTTGTTTTTATCAGGATGGATATTATGTACTTGACTCTTATTTATGGTTTTGGTGTAACCGAACATGTTTTACTTTCCGCTGGAATGAAATGATGTTTTAAATTCTCAAGAATTACTTATATCTGTCTTGTTGTAATTTTTCTGTTCTATATTCACTTAAAATACTCCACCGATGTTATGGCATTCCCTTAGTGAGTGACCGTAGCGGGTGTGGGGTGTTACAACAACCCTTGCATAAACTCCGTCTTTAATTATCTTCATCATTCTTGATTCACAATGCTAATGCCTATACGGAGTGGTTTTCAGACAATAAAGCTGATCCCGGTCTCTCAGTATTGACAACGGAAATGGTCAAAAACTTTGATAGCCGGTGATTTAACTATCAAAGGAAAATATCCATACACATAACGATCTTATCCCCCAAGGAAATTTATTGTATGTTGCATTTAGATACTAAAATATAGTATGTTGCAGTAGTAAGGAATCACGTTAAAAGCAGTATACAAGACACTGGCATTACATGTCAAAATATGAAAGGTCATGCCTTCGCAAATGAGTTCCAAATATTATTACATATAATGAATTGAATCCAAACATAGACTTCTTTTATAGTTCTAAAGATGACGTTAATCCAAACACAGGTTTCATTTACATTACTTCAGTTGACGTTATCCCGTAATTTTGAGGGTATATGATCTTATATTGTTATGCGTACGGGCTCAAATTGTTTTAACATGGGACTGTAATTCCATAATTCGGCATATGCCAATTATGGGACATGAAGAGAAACTAATCAAAGTGGGTTCGTGTGTTGAAGAAATGGAGTAACCAGCTTTTAGGATGAAAAATGCAAAATTTTGGTATTCAATAATTTATGCTTGCGTGAAGTTGAACTCTAGAAAACTACCAATTATATAAAATTTCATTTACATATTGACTGCTATAGACAAAAATAAAAATACCGTCGAGACGAGCAATGTGCCATGACCCAAAAACTATAATAAAATAGACTAGTTAACCTATTTTGTGGAATCCCAAAATGTTGATACAGGGTGTAAAATACTTCGAATAAATTGTTGTTTAATTTCCAAAATAAAATTTACTGAAATATTTTATAAATTAAATTAAAAATACAACTTATAAATCTCGTTCAAATTCGCAACCAATATTTAATTATAACTAAATAATCATTATGGTTTATAAACGAATCCATAGCGACTACTTGAAAATTTGATTTGGGCATAGCTCACAATCTATAAAGCGGAATCTCAATTTTTCACTTCCGTTAGAAAAATATAGCTCAATGGATGCAAACATTTCTTGTTTCGAAGAAATCCGACTGATAACAAATCATATACATTCATTTGAAGTTCAACTCATAATATTATGAACTACCACGATGTTATGAGCTCGATTATAATTTATATTATAATTAATACGTTCAACTGTCGTTTAAACAATATATTCGTTATAATAATTCAATTCTAGACTGAATTAAATTCATTATATTATCCAATTCACATAATATTTCCAATTTAACTATTTCTGGATATTTCAGAAATAATTATATTATCCCATTATTTACATTAATTTAAATATTCAAAATATTTGAATTTAAACCATTTAAATTGTCGAACCAATATATTATAATAATTAAATAAATAAATTATTAAATCAAAAAAATTCTGTGACTTCCGTGACGTTACAGTAATCCCGCTTACGCTATTTTAATATGTTATATTTAACCATAGACACTATTATAATAGCGTATTATATTATATGATATTAGTTTAACGGATCCTTAGAGGATGGTGATCCCAAACATTCTTTAAGTTACTGATGCATTTCACTGAACGCTTCATTTGAGATGATTTACTTCCATGAGAATGTTAGTCCTGATCCGAGTTGTTTTGTTTTGCATTATTGCTTGGGTCAGATCAAGTATTGCAATGTTGAGATTTCACCTTTTGAAGCTGGAGACTGTTGAAGAAATCACCTCTATCTGTTGTTTTGGTTATTTCCCCTTTGTATTAGAAATTATTGTATTTAGACTTAAGCTATATTTAATTTTGTAACTCTGATATTATGTATAAATTTTGATTTTTATTTAGTAGACTCGTGAACTACTTTGTATAATTTATTTATTCGCTGTGAGATATTATGTCTTTCTGTGTTTATGGTTCAATGATTTATTCTATTTACCTCAGAAGCGAATAACATTCTATCATTTCAAACGGTTTGAGTTGGTTTAATTACCAGCTTGAAGTGGACGAAAGACAGAATATTACATTTACTTTCAAAAGGCCTGGCACAAACCTTCTCTAGAATTAGAGATGACTATTGTACATTCCAAATGAGGGAGATTATAGACCGATGTTGAAGAAGATTAACAACCGCTATTTTCTCTAGTTCCTTTACCACATGATCCAGCTCCTACAAGGTTGTATCTGTTAAGCTACAATGCTTAGCACATAATCAGATATTCCAATATGACATTAAAGGGTGTTATATCACCGAAATTTGGTTTTAACTATCTATAATTAGCATAAATATATAAACCAATGTCAGCTCAATAAAATGCACATAAAACTTCAGGCTACCTACTGAATCAAAGCATTACTCCACAATTTTAAGGGGACTTAAGTCAAAGAAATACTAACTTCACTGGTAGCAACACAGTCAATGGAAATTTCATTGTCATGAATATTGCAGAAACCTAGCATTATAAGACACACTGCAATATCAACTTCCGTCTTCCATTTAAGTTGTGACCAAAATAGTAATTTTTCCAGGATAAAGGTTAAATTCTACCTCTGCCAAGAAATCATATTGTCCAAGTATATGGGTGCACACAATATCCAGCAACGTTACATTTGATTTCAAAAAAATGCTAGTTAATATAGCCTAAAAAATGAAGGATACAGCTTTGCATGCTAAAAAATGAATAAAGTGTAAACATGTATTTAGTTACAAACCCTAGTCATATCTTTGGTCTTGGTGATGAGAGTGGCAGTAGTCATTGAATTGTACGAATTCTTTACTCTAACCGGTATATCAATTTCTCTAGCAGGTCGTATTAATTGAGGATGCAAAAACTTAATACAGATAGGTGTCGTACTTGTAGGATGAACTCCAAACACATCAAGATTCAAATCTTTGTATTAAAAAAATTATATATGTAACACTGACATAAACTTATACGATTTTATTAGCTATGGATAACTTGTTTGATTGTTATTTTATGTTTCTCCAGTAACAGGTGAAATTTGATTTGCAAGTACAATTGTTTGTCGCTTTCTTAACTACATTTATAGTTCCTTCATGTTTCTGTTTAATTTATTAATCATTGCAAGGTTCCCAACTTTTATATAATAAAGTTACCTTGGGATCCTACATTAGCCGGTATTCAAACGCATGCTAGTTAACATAAAAACAAAGTTAATATAGTTGTTTTCAACTATATTTGATTTATTTATGTTATAAATTTCAACATACATATATTAGTTTATTTTTTGAATATGCTGAATATTGCAAATGAGCATTTCTAAGTTCAAATTTTGTTTTTAAAAAAACAAACCTCTGTTTGAATAGAGAACGAAGTAATGTAACAGTCTTGTTTATCGTATCACATTTATACCGTGAAGGAAAATATACAATGATGACGATGATCCAGTTCCATTCATCAGTACGCATTATGTACATGCCCAACCAACTAGATGAATGGACAAAAGGATTGCATAATAGACACAGTTTAAGAAAATGCAAAGCCATTAAAACAGAAGTAAGACAGAGGCCGACATCAAATACTATTTATCAAAACAGAAGTAAGGCAGAGACCGACATCAAATACTATTTATTTTTACCTGTGCACCAAAGTAGGCTAATTCATTTGCTTCCTCAAATGTCAAAAAAGGTATAAGTCTGGCATTTGTGCAATATTAGGATCACATGTCAAAACACCGTCAACATCCTTTTAGACCTGGTAAAATAATACGAAACATGAAATGGTATTTAGACTGCAGTAATATAGAAGACATGCAATTTGTGACATATTTGGAAAACAGTATTTTTGCCAATATCTTCTAGTAAGCACAATCTAAAATCCCATAATTAAACTAGATGTACCACTCTGGTTAATACTTTCATAGCCTAGGTCTCCATATGACAATTAGAAGGGAAACATTATAGTCTTTGATTTTGTCATCCATCTAAATTGTTATTGTCTCCATAGATCGGTTGAAAAGAAAGTATGAACGATAAAAGGTAGTTCTACTGACTGGTATCTCCTACAAACCCAATGCAAAATGTATACCTACATTCAAAATAAGTGGCCTAAATGAAATATACATGAACCTCACCTACATTGTATGGCAAAATTCATCAAGATCCACATCAATTTAGAAGAAACCTGCTTTCCAACTTGCATTAAAACGCTCCACATAAAGATCCTTATCCCAAAGGGATATATATTCATAATCTGCAACTATGTCTAGGTGAAGAAATCACTTGGCAAACCACCTAGTCGACAAAATTAAAATTGGATATGTTTGTTATTATAAGCTAGCGGTTTAGAAAACTATTAATAAAAGTGTGACACCCCACGTCCGTCAATGTCACTCATTAAGAAAACGCATTAAGTTTCGTGAAGCGTTATAGGTAAACAGAAACAAAAACATTACAAGACATATAAAATAGCAGCGGAATAAAACAAACTTTATTAATCATAAAGCATCGTGGTTCAAAACATCATATGTCTGAATTACATAAAAACCTGTACATCATAAAAACTTCTGTCCTGCACTTAAAACATCAGAGTACAAAATAAAAAAAGCAGAATCCCTAAATAAAAACGTAGCCATAGTAGCAAAGATGGAGACATCTAAGCAGTTCCAACAAACAATAGCAGAATCCTGATCAAGCTTGAGTATTGCCACCCTGGGAACTTAGGGGGGAAACAGAAGAAAGAAGAGGAAAAAAAAGGGTCATACATAAAGTCTGGCGAGTCCAGTTACTTTTAGCAAATAAATAAGTAAAAGTATCATGACAGGCATATAAAGTGGATAAGAAAGATAATATCACAAAAGGCAGGTATGACAAGGTAAACATGATAGAGTGTATACGCTTCTCTAATGATTACTATGCACTAATACTAGTATAACCAGAATGAGATGATCTCGACAACTATAAAATGGTTGACTTAGGCGTACTTCTGGTAAGAGGTTTTAACCCCATACAATCCACAGGCAGCCCAAACTAACAGGCTCCTAAACTTTACCAGAGTCTAGATGTACCCTAACCACTACCCTAATCGATCGGCTCCCTACTTCGTAGATATCCTGTGATGACCCCATAGTAGGATGTATCACTTCCTAAAGTGGCAAACCTTCATTCATGTGCACAACCATACCTATAGGTGTCACGATCGTCTTATCCCCCTTTGCCCGGACCATGCATGGTCCCGGACGGTTTGCGCTGTCCACACCGTCCTCCACGTTTAGATCTCTTACAATCAGCCGAGTAAGCATGTCCCTACTCCGACCTAGGCCAGAGTACTCGTTTGATACCATTTTATGGGTTACTGACTGTAGCGGGTCCCCACACAAGATGATACAAGCTCTCCCCCTTGTCTTGTATCCCTACAAGGATTTCCACAGATTATGCCTACCTAACAGTGTCTTTAATTACATAACCCCAACCGTTTAAGTTTGTGGGCCTATATATATATATATATATATATATATATATATATATATATATTACCCACCCTACCTAGATATACTAAACCTTCCCACTGTTTCAACCAAGTTCACTTAACTCTTATTCAAATTCATGTTCATACAGTCCCTATGGATTCAACTAGGTTAAGTATTCCAATTCATTACCATGTCCATTTATGGTTATAATGTGCTAGACCCCTCACATTAAGCCTACCACTTGTGGACGCTAGGTATGCCAGTCGGTTCCGGGCAGACTTCTTCCACAAGTCGGGCTTAACCTCGTGTCTTAGCACGTCTCGTATTTGTGCACCTAAACCACTCACATTAGATTCACAACTTATGGTCGCTGGATATGTCGGGCGGTTCAAGGCAGACTTCCACCACAAATGTAATCTAACCTCGTGTCTAGGCTCATTTACAGTTTCTAATTACTGTAATTCTAGGCATTTCATTATTAGCCAATTTTACCTATGTCGTTATAGGTTTCCATGCCCCTTTCCCCAAGTTATGTTCATAATAAACTATATGCCCAAATTCATATTCATACATTTTATTCAGGTTATGCCCAAATTTCCAATTACAAGTTATGCCCAATTTCAACGTTTTCCCCTTGTTCCCCATTTAACGCGTTCGCATATTTTAGCAGCATGCTTAGGCTCGAAATGAGGCATGCTATATAAAATACAAGGGAAAGATGAAGGGAAGATGATAGAAATGATCAATTAACTAGATTGACATATAATGGCATAAACATATAGTGGCATAATGACAAGACAGGCACATAGGAACAAATCTAATGAACATATGATAATAAAACTGATTCTAACATAATTGGGATGTCATAACAGGCATGATAAGATATAAACAATGGTTTAGATATCCAACTAATAACAGATCCAATTTAACAACAAACATGATGGGGACAAGTATAAGGTGATCTAAACAGTGAAACAATGGCAGATCCGACATGATAAATAGGTGAAGGCTTATATCTATGTCATAATCATGTCATAACATCATAGATACACAGGTTATAGCAAATCTGATTTGGTTCAAATGGTCATAGGCATAGATCCAAGTTAATTTCATATCAAGTTTTACTTTTAATTATTCAGATCTAAAAGTAACTTAAACTCACAGTGTTTAGATCTAGAAAAATAGAAAGAGAATAGAAGATGTTGAATCATAAATCTACACTTGAATAACTTAATCAACTCGATTGCAGAAGAAGAAAAATGTTTGATTCAGTCCGGGCAGCGACAACATCTAGTCCTCCATTATTTTCAGTGTGAGATCACTAGAGAAATGAGGCCATATTTATAGCCAAAACCCCAAAACCCTAATATGTCCAGTCTGCCGCGGGGGGTCGACCCCTTCTTATGGGGTCGACCTATGGGTCGACACCCCCCTTGAGAGGTCGACCCAAGGGTTGACATCCAGGGGTTGACACCCCTAGATGGGAAATTTGCCGCTCCCAGAATTCCGAAATTTGAACTGAAATTTGATTTTCTGATTTAATAATATATATATATATATATATATATTCCCTAACGCCTATACAAACTTCAAACCTTCATAACTTCTTCATACGGTGTCCGTTTTACGCAAATCAACTGTCTATCTTGACCAGAATTTTGAGGCAGATGCAATGGTGCAGTCCATTTCCTTTAATTATGAATATTAAATTAATTATTCTTTAATTTTTCCTCTTTAGTGTTGTTAAAATTATGAGGTGTTACATTCTCCCCTACTCAAAGGATTTCGTCCCTGAAATCTCCAAGTTAAGAAGAACGTATATCCTACCATCCATCACCCATCTATTCATCCACCAATCACATGCATCCATTGTCCTAAAAGACTTCTAATGCTTATATGAACATATGCAAAGGTGTGTGTATATGTCCCAATACTAATGCGAAGATCAGGCGGTCTACTGATTCAGTCAACCTCCTTAATGCGGTGTATGTTAGTGCCATGAATCCAACATGTATGCAACAATACTATTATAACATGTAAATTCTATATGGGTGCACAATCATCCGTCCAAATGCAACATCCATATAATGATACATTCATTTCCATCCATTAAAAGAAGAAAAATGCACACACATCCATATGCAGTATGAGAGTGATTGAGCCAATTCAGTGCCTAATGTGTGTATATATGCATCCACGAGTAACCACTAGCAAACACTTGCATCCATCAAACATGACATGTCTCAAACACATGTTTACATCCGTGGGATTCATACCTAAAGGTCGAAGATTCGATTGATAGATCATACTTAAATGATAGAAACAAACATAAATAAAAGCTTTGGAAAGGAAGTTAAGAACATACCCTCGAAAAAAAGGGTACGAAGCACGAATCTTGTCTTCGGTCTTCCAAGTCACATCCTCTGGGTTTCTGCCCACTGAACTTTCATCAACTTGACTTCTCTATTGCGTAGCTTCTTAACTTCTGATCCAAGAATACGAGTAGGAACTCGTCTGACTGTCGCCTCTCGTTCCACCTTTACTTCCTCCAATATACCCAGCTCAACTACTTCCACGATATCATGCAAGCACTTCCGCAAATGAGAAACGTGAAAAACATCATGAACACCGGGTAGTCTCTATGGTAGATTTACTCTATAGGCCATTTGGATTCTTTCTGTTATGGGAAATGGCCCTACAAATCTTGGTGCCAATTTCCCTACAGATCCGAAGCGAACCACATTCCTCAAAGGTGACACCTTAATGAAAGCCATGTCTCCTACTTCAAATTCAATGTCAGTCCTTCTCTTGTTTTCATAGGATTTCTACTTATATTGAGCGGTCTTCATTTGTCGTATAATAAGATCAATCTTCTCGGACCTTTCCCTAACTATGTCTAGTCCAAGTAATAATCTTCCTGTGGATTCCTACCAATAAGTTGGTGATCTACAGGGTCATCCGTGCAATGCTTCGAAGGGTTCCATGCCAATGCTAGCTTGATAACTGTTGTTGTAGGCGAACTCTACTAAAGGAAGAACATCTTCCCAAGTCCTCCGAAGTCTAGGATACACAACCTCAAAAAATCCTCAAGAATTCTGTTCACCCTTTCCGTCTGTCCATCGGTCTGGGGGTGATAAGCGGTGCTCAAACATAACTGTGTACCTAATGCTTTTTGCAATCTCCTCCAAAATTCACTAGTGAAAATGGGGTCGCGATCGCATATGATGCTGGAAGGTACTCTATGAAGACGGACTATCTCACGATCATAAATTGCTGCCAACCATGTTGTCGTGCTCTTACACTTAACTGGAATGAAATGAGCGCTCTTAGTAAGTCTATCTACTACAACCCAAATATTGGTGTAATCTTTATTTGATCTAGGCAAACCATCTATGAAACCCGTCTCTGTGGAACTTCCAAAGGAATAAGTAAACCGCCGGGCTTCTTTTGTTCAACTTTGACTTGCTGACAAACCAAACATTGAGAAACAAACTCTGCCACATCTTTTGTAACAGCCCGCATTTTACGTATCGGGAGATCGTAAAATATTTTTATTTCATTCCCTGAGGGTTGGATCATTCTCATCTTTTAATATGTTGCTACTGGGGATGTAAGACATGTCCATAATTTTTACCGATTTTGTTTGTGACCATTTTGCCCCTGTCAGTCTTGTATAGGGCATAACTTTTGACTCAGGTCAAACCAGATGGTGAGATCTGTGCCATTGGAAAGAAATTGATGATTGTCTTTCCATAGAGTGGTTACATTAAAGGTTTGGCTCAGCGATTTGGGAGAAATCGTTGTTTTAAGGTTTTTCAGTTGGCTGTTCAAGTTTGAAGAGCCTAATGGACTGAATTGGAGAGGCCCATTAGTGGGCTGGTGGAATCCTATAAATAGGGGGTGAGAGTGGAGGGAAAAGGCTTACTTTCCCATTCTCTCATTTAGAGGCATTGATCTCCTTCTTCCTCCTACACCTTTCCACCATTAAAAATCCAAATCTGATAAAGGGAAATCATAGATCTACACCATTGGAGGCTAGATCTACCTCATTTCAAGTGAGGATTCATCAAATCGAAGGTCTAGGAGCTATCTCTTCGCTGTCTGGAATTCTATTTCTTCGATTTTGCTTTGTTTTGGCTAATTGGTGAGTGATTTACATCTCTCATATGAATGCAATGAAGTATATGAGTATTTGTGCATGTTTTTCATCAAATTGGAATGTTTTACCATAGATTTACACCATTATGCGTCTATTTTCATATGAACACCATATGACCTAATTTAGCAAGATTAAATTGATAATTTCCATGTGTTTTCATATGATTTTGCATATAAGCCCATCATTTTTGTTCATATGTTCATTTATCACTGGTTTTGTGTGAATTGGTATAATTTTTGGTGAAATCGTCATGTTCATGTCGTTAGTGTGTTCATGACATGCTTATGATTGTATTGAATGAGTTAGACGAGTATATTTTGTTGACTCGATCGATTGGCGAAGTTTTGGTCGAAATTGGATTTGGTATAGGCCTGTACAGGGGACCGATCGGTTGGAAAACTCATGGCTTGGAGAACAAGTCAGACAGAAGACCGACCGACCGGTGGCAGAAGCAGAAGATTGACCGACCGTCACAGTTGCTTTCCAAACCGATCGGTGTAGTGACTAGATAACTTACCAGTGGAGTTTAAAGAAGGACCAACCGGTCAAGGTAACAGGTTTTGATGATTCCAGAAGGGACTATGAGACCGACCGGTGGTGACTAGGGAGTACCGACCGGTGGTGACTAGGGAGGACCGGCCGATGGTGACTATGGAGGACCAACCGGTAGTGTTTGGAAGGACCGACCAGGGGTGTGTTTCGGTGGACCGACCGGTGGTGACTATGGAGGACCAACCGGTAGTGTTTGGAAGGACCGACCAGGGGTGTGTTTGGGAGGACCGACCGGTATGTTTTAGGAGGACTGACCAGTGATGTTTTGGGAGGACCGACCGACCGGTGTTCATTTCCCAAAAATTTTATTTTTTAGGTACGGTTCTAATTTTAATAAAATGGTGTTTTAATTTTTTTTTCGGACATTGGCGGTGTAATATGGCTCGGTGATGGTGTAACTTCGAAGTGGTTCAAGTAGGATGGTTCGAAGTGTTGGAAGGTGCTCGTTGATCGGTGTAGAACAACGAATGAGGTGACAACTCAAAGGTCGTGAGTTGGTGGATAACGGTTGCTCGAAAAGGTCGCTTGAGCCATGAAAAGTCACCAGGTTGGGTGACTAGAGATGCGAAGGCTGAGAGGTGATCGTTGTCGTAAGTTCTAGCAGGCTCAATGCAGGGGTACGATAGGGGCACCTAAAAGACCGGTTGTAGGTCGAGTACCCTGGGTCTTGGGGAAAGGCTTAGTTGTCAACGTTGGACATTGTCAAGGTTGGACATATGGAGTTTATGCTAGAACTGGGGTTATCATTAGCCCTTGACATATGGCAAGGTTGGCCGTCATATGATTAACGATGGTTTCAAAGCAGGATTGGCAGTGATAGCCAGAGTCAGTCATGGATGGTTGGTTGTTTTGTCCGTACTGTCTCACATAGATTGTCCAAAGTCGGGGGAGATGTTCTTTGAGTGATTAACTGATATTAGTTTAGGCCTCTGGGGAGAGTACTTGGGGAACTTTAAACCCGATTAGGGTTGTCTATGTGAGACTTATATAATCTGGATGTTATGAACATTTTCCATGATTGAATGGGTGTTATGGTTTCCATGGATGAATGGTTGAATTGTTTATAATAAAGGCTATCACTGTCCGATGTGGGGAAGACAAGGTTGAGTTCTTCTCTGATGTCGTGGGTAGATTAGTATGTTTATCTATCTCTTCTCATACACTTTATTGTTGAAATTTGTTAGATGTTTTATCGCTCACTAAGACTGTTGTCTGACTCATGGTTTTATGTTTACTCTTATTACCTTAGGTTGTTCATCCGGTTGTGGATGGGCTGACTAAGTAACAAGTGATAGGTAATGCTTTAGTGAGGACGGCGATGCTGATCGATGGCGTGCAGGAGGCTCACTTACCAGTTTTACTACTATCTAATAATTGGATTTCCGCTGTTTGCTTTTCTGAGTGATGTAGTGACGCAACTCTGTACAAACACTATTTCCAAGTTGTGGATATTACTTTCTGGTTGTATGAAAGTCTTGTGTTTCTTCTTCACTATTACTACCTGTTGTATATGTTCTATATTATTTTATCCTTGCGCTATGAGTTTACGAAAGGTTCCGCTTGTGTTTACCTACTCTGATGATTGTCCATGACTGCCTGTCACACCCTTCAGCGCATTATTCCTCTTGTATAGTGCGGGGGTTATGGGCGATCGTCACATCTTTCTTCATCCCAGCCCAGAAGAAAACCCTCTTTATATCTCTATACATCTTATCACAACCTGGATGGTAGTCATCTTAGAATGATGGGCTTCCTCTAGGACTGTCTTTAACAAACTTCCAGTTTGGGGAACACAAAGCCTTCCATCTTGTCGCAACCACCCTTTATCGTCTATGGAATATCTATTTAGGTGACTAGAAGTCTCCCCTTTACTGAGCCTATCCAAGATGTCTGAAATCTGTGGATCATCTCGCTACGAAGTTCCTATCTGATCCATAAGAGTAGGTCATATCTCTAGCGATGCAAACAAACCAGGCAAAAACTCAGTGGAGGGTCTAAAATCAAAAGTTGATATGAACTCCAAGCTTTTCCTTTCCACAAATAGAGGACTTAAGGCTATCCTCTGCTTACTCAATGCATATGCCACCACATAACTCTTATCAGGGGTATAAGAAATCTCGAAGTCATACGAAGCTAGGAATTCCATCCACCTTTGTTGGCTTAAATTAAGATCGTTCTGCAAGAATAAGTACTTGAGAGATTTACGATCGGTGTACAACTCGAACTTCTCTCCAAGAAAATATTGACGCCACATCTTAAGCGCGAATATGGAAGCTAGCTCTAAACCATAGGTAGGGTAGTTCTTCTCATGAACTCTTAGCTGTCTACCCCCATAACATATTATCTTTCCCTCTTGCATCAGAACCATAGCAAGCCCTGTACCAGATGCATCGGTGTAAACTATAAACACTTTATTCCCATCAGGCAAGGTCAAGAATGGGGCTGTTGTCAGAGCCCTTTTCAATCGTTGGAAAGCAAAATCACAATCTATATTCCATGAAAATGCCAAATTCTTCTTCATCAGCCTGGTGAGTGGGGTTGATATCTTTGCGAAGTCTTTAATGAACTTCCTATAATAGCCTGCCTATCCAAGAAAGCTTCTCACCTCCGTTGCATTTTTCGGAATTTGCCGATCTTGAACTGCAACTACCTTTGCCGGATCTACTGCTATTCCATCTTTGAAAACCACATGCCCTAGGAATCTTACCTCTTTTCTCCCAAAATGGCATTTGGAGAACTTTGCCTTAAGCTGGTGCGTACGGAGAGTTTTCAAAGCTTCTCTCAGTTAGGCATGCTCTTCCTTGCTCTTTGAGAAGATCAAGATATCATCCACAAAGACTACAACAAATTTACTTAGAAACTCCCGAAACACCATACTCATCAGATCAATAAAATAGGTAGGTGCATTCGTCAACCCAAAAGGCATAACTAGCCATTCAAAGAAACCATCTAAAGTCCTAAAAGCGGTCTTATCTATACTGTCCTCAGCCACCCTCAACTGATGAAACCCCATGGCCAAGTTAAAATGAGAGAATACCGAGGCACCAACAAGATGGTCAAACAGACCATCTATCCTTGGAATTGGGTGCTTATACTTCTTAGTGAGTTTATTCAACTCTCTATAGTTCACACACAAGCGAAGCGAACGATCTGCCTTAGTCGCGAATACTACTGGAGCACACCATTCAGATATGCTTTGCCTAATGAATCCTTTCTCAAGTAGCTCCCCTACTTGCTTGCTAAGCTCACTCCTTTCCCTTGGAACCATATGGCGCACAGGTAATGCAATTGTCTTTGCATTGTCCACCAAATATATACGAAAATCGGTCTCGTGCCTCTAAGGTAATCCTCGTACCTCATCAAAAACATCAGGATAATCTCGGACTATTAGCACAGATCGCAAATCATCAATAGATGCATCTATAGATTCTAGGAAACTAAGCATGACAGACCCTTGCGGGTCACAAGAAATCTCGAGGATTGTAACAACCCTGAATTTTGGGGTAAATTTAAAAATTTATATTAAGTAGTTTTAATGAGTTTTTGATATTTAGAATAATTTATTTAAAATAATAATTATTAAAAAATTGATTTAAATCGAAGTTAGAATGAATAATTTAATTTTAATTATAAGGGGAGTTAGAAATAACGCGATAGTTTGAAAAGTCAAACTTGAACTTTGACTGACCGTACAGGATGCAAAATTTAACGGATTTTAGTGAAACCAAAAATTTTGGAATTCATTTAAAAATATCTTTCTAACGAATCCGAAAAATTGAAATTTCATAGCAGGAATCAAAAGTTATGCCCAAATTAAAATTTAGAAAGGTCGCTATGAAATTTATAAAGGTCAAAAATGCTACTTTTTGCATACGAAGGAATGTGGACTCAAAACCACTTCCATTGAGTTCAGAATGATGTTTCTGCATTTAAAAAGTATAAACCCTTATATATTTCGAGTTTCGAAAATTATTTGTTTAAAAATGCATTTTTAATATTAAATATATAGCCCATAAAAATAGCCATTTTACACATGACCTCTGTTTTCGACGAAACCACTTTTGTTGGATTCAGAATGTCGAATTATTGCTAAGTTTAATTTTTCATAATTTTTAGAATTAATTTGTGGTCGTGGCAAAAAGATTTCAGTTTGGTTAATTTTGGTAAATTTTAATCGATTTGAAAAAGGCCATTTTTCAAACGGACTTAGAATTGAACGAAATTAATTTCCCTAGGTCCGCAGCGTCAAAACATAGCTAAATTTATTTTTCAGGAATTTTCGAAGTTAATTTGTGGCCCCGGTGAATTTATTTGTACGACTGAATTAAAAATAAAATAAAATATTTTAAATTAAAGAAAAATGGGTCAAGACAGTAGTTTGGGCCTGGGGGACATACCCAGATGAGTCCGGAATAGGGGTTAATAGGTAAGAACGACAGTCGTTGGGCTGAAATAGGAGAAAGTTGCAAAACGGGCCTTTTAGTCAAAATTTTATTATAAAAATACATGCTTCTCGAGACAAACATCGTATCCTTCTTCCCGATCTTCTCACGCACACTGAAACCCATCAGCCGCACCTTCTCCCTCTCCTTCTCTCTTCTTTTTCTCCTAGTCTAGGAAGAATTAGACAAGTCCATAGTTAAACTTTTTAAAGATCTTCCCATTCTCTTCGATTCTAGACAAGTTTCACATCGAACTGTGGCTTGTAGCTCCCGAATTGATTGACATAGAAATATGTTTATTTTATGCTCTTATATCTTATCTTTTGTATATAAATAAATATTACTTGGGTATTGTTTTGTCACTTTTACAGATATTCCAACCCAGCCCGCATGCAACCAGAAAAGTAGAGAAATAGAGATCAAATTGCTATCTATTTACATTTTGAAGATTTGCATATGAAGATGCCACATCTAGTTGCTGTTGGACAAGAAAATGATTGATAAAAAGGCCATGCACATCTCAAATCAAGGAAGGCTTGTTAAAGAACCAAGAGAAAAAGAAGAAAGGCCAAAAATTTAATAGATATAACTAAGGCCCATTTGAGATTCTCATTGTAAACTAATGAGTGATGTAATGGCTAGGCCCAATTGTATTAGGGTTAGGGTTTGGTTATCCCCTATAAATACCCTTGTAATGTCATTGTAGCCACCATCTCATTTTCTGTATTCCATTACTCTAATAAAAATTCTTCTTCTTCTTCTTTTATTTTCTAGTATTTTTTTAGCAACTAGTGTCATCTACCCGATTAGATTCGGTAGAGTACTAGTTGTATTTTACATTTGTTTCATTAGTGATTAGTCGTTTGATTAGTTTCAACGATAATCCTAATTTTATTTTTTTGTTGTTCTTCTTATTCTGCACTTTTATTTTCTGCATTGTTGTTCTTGTTTTGCAGTTTACTTTCTTTAGTGATTAATCGTTGATTAGATTCAACGACAATCCTAAGTTCGCAATTTCAATTTGTTTTTATTTCAACAAAATCTCCAGGCTTCGTCTAACTCGCCCAAGAATAAATAAATAATAATTTTTAATTACACCTCCCTGTGTTCGACCTGTATGCTACACACCTGTATGCTTGCAGAATTTAATTTAAATGTCGCGCTTTTCTAGCGTCGATCAAGTTTTTGGCGCCGTTGCCGGGGAGGTAACGATTAAATTTTATTATTTATTTAATTTCTGATTCATGTTAGTTTATTTTTATTTTGTTTTTCTTGTTTTTGTTGTTTATATATATTTTAAAAAAAAATGTTGATTGGACGGTTTGGTATTAGTGATTGATACCGTAATCTTCTAAAATCAAGAGAAAAAAATAAAATCTTGCCAACTTTTTCGATTTTTTTTCTTTTTTTTTCTCATCTATTTCTTTCCTTCCTTATTCTCTTTTTTGTTTTCAATACACTTTCTTTTCCTCCTCTACAAGTTTCACAAAAAAAAGGTGTTACAAGTCTCTTTTTCTCTCCTGTTTTCTTCTTGACTGCTCTGTTACAAATTTCTTCCTTCCAAATTTTCTTCCTCTTTGCTAAATATTTCTTTTGCCACCTTCTCCCATAAAATCATCAATAATCTTTTCAATAATCATCAATAAAATCATCAATACCCCTCACGTTCATCCCTACCCCATAACCACCTCATCTCCTGTCTGCCACGATAAAAAATTCCGCAACTACAGATCCATCACCGTGCACCAATATTTCAACTTCGCCCAGACCCCTCAAACCCATCGCTCAGCACCAACTTCATCAATTATTCCTTGCACCATCACGGTCCTTTGCCAAAACAACTAAAACCTCCATCCCAGACCATAAATCAGTCACAAGACCACCCAAATTTCACCTGCGCCACTTCTCTGCCAAAATTCCATCACCAGTTCTGCCTTGCCAATCACTGCAAATCATCAATTCGAAGACCAACGTTTGCTGCACCAAAACAACAGCACCTCCATACTCCTTCAATTCACATCCAACACCCTTCTGCCAAACCGCAGACCGTTTTCTCCACTGCTGAACCAACGTTTCCTCAACGAACTCCGAACAAAAGCCCCCAACAACCTCGAACAACTTCGTTTCATCTTCCTCTGCGATCCTCATCTCAGACTCACCAATTCCAACACATCTCCATTCCTTCACTTCAAAGCTCTCATCCTTCCCATGTATTTCAATCGCAGCCCCCACGTTCAGCAGTAGCCAATCAAATACCAGAACCTCTACAAACCCATCGCCCCACTTCTCCTTTTCACGTACTCCTCCCTCAACCATTGAAACCGCAACAGCCCAAGTTACCCCTATCTTCACGCATCACATACCAGCTCTCCACCAAATTTTCGCAGATCCTCTCACCACACAAATCGCAAAACCCATACTTCACCATACCACAATCCCATCCATACCAAACCCATAACAAACCGACCACCATCGTTAATCTTCCCCCTTCAACAACAACTCTCACATAACGCTGAAAGTTTCCCTCATTACCAATCATAACCGATCTGAAGACCTAATCGAAGAAACAGTAAAACTTGTCCACTTCGAAATCATCAAACCTAGAAATTCAACCGCAAATTTCAAATTCGAATCGAAATCCGAACCCAATCATCGAACTGAAGTAGCCTCAAACCCGGATTCAAACAGTCGTTCAAGTTTCCAGCTCCAAAGCAACTCGCGAACCCTAAAATCAAATTCCAGAAAGAAAAAAAACGAAACCCAGTTCAATCCTCAAAGAAGATCAATTTCGATTGAGGAAAAAAAGTTTTCAGGACTTGTCTTCTGAAGCAAGGGAAGAGGCGTGATTTTTTTTCTTTTTGATTGTTTACTTTTTTGGGTTAAAACAAGGGGCGTGTTTATAGTTGAGAACTTGGTTTTCAAATTGCTTTAGAAATTGTTTTGTTCCTTCTTTTTTGTGGTGTAATCTTCTGTTTTAGAAAAAAAATAAAGGAAAAAAAATAGTGCTTTTAGCAGCATCTTTGGGTGCATGATTTTGAGCAGGATACTTGAGTTTCAGGTTATATCTTTGATTAAGTCCTTGCACTATTATTTTGAATTTAAATTGGGTCGCAAGGGTTTGTTTGTGGGCAAGATTATTTTTGAACGTTTACTTCCCTTGTTTCACTGTATGAGTGCGTAAGGCTAATGTGGGTTGTGTCTAGTTTGTCCTTGTTGAGTCTTTGATTTTGTTAAATCTAGTTAGTTTTTCTCATTCTTTAAGTTTAGTTTTTTTTTTCTATCTTCTCTCTCGAAAAAAAACCAAAGTGAGAACAAAATTCAAGCAAAAACAAAGATTCAAAAGTCAAACGAACTGCAAAAGGTGGGATTTCAATCATTGAAGCTACTCAAATTTTCTGGATCGACTGCCATACCCTACGGTAATATTTTTCTAAACTCTACAGGTGCTCTGCTACTTTGAAAAATATAGAAATTGCTTGTAAAAATCTTCTGCAGGGGCAGCGGCTTGCTATGTACAATTTTTAATTAATGCAATTATTCTATCTGATTGTTGTGAGTTGAAATTTCCATAACTACTGTCATCATTCTCATCGTTTCTCAACAATAAAATCTGATTAGATATTTCAAAATAATATAATTGAAAAGTGGTGCTTTGTGAAGTTGACTGTCTCATATAATTGGATCGCGAATATATATTAGTTCAATTTATTGAACTTCTAGCAAAAGAGGTTGCATACTACCTGTAAAACATTGGTCGTATCCCTTAGTATTTATACTATACGTGAACGACCATAAGACCCTCTTCCCCCTTCTAATTGAGTCAGTTAATTAATAGAGCACAACTCCTTCTTTTATATTGTTTTGAACTAAGAATAATTTCTATCTTCTGTTGATTTCATTCAAATGTCTGATTCAAAAAAATCGTTGAGAGAATTGTGGGATAATAATCGGAGTAGACGTCCTCTTGAAGAGTATGATTTTGAATTACAACTCATGAAGCAAGATTTTCCAAAATTTCGCGACCCAAATGTGAACAATTTTCAAAATTTTCAAAATGACCAACATTTTCAAAGTTATGATCGAAATGGCGACTTCAATTCAAATTTCAATAATTTCGATCATGGGCCACATCCATATCAAAACGGCTTTGAATCGCAACATACCTTTGATCAACATCAATATGGGGTTGTAAACCAAAGTTTCCAAAGTTATAGCTCATATCAACATCTTGAAAATAACCAAAATTGCAATTTTCTGCCAAATTTCAACAGTTTTGGTTACGAACATAACTTTTATGATCAAAATGATTTCCAATATCATTGTCAGTTTTCTGAAAATTCAAACAACTACCACATTGGAAATAATATTGATTGTGAAATTAATGTGGACTATAATTTTGAGAATCAAGAAATCCAAAACGAGAGCTCTCAAATCAATGATTCTGAAGAATATCAGCTTAACATTCTTAGAGAGAGGGTAGAAAAGCAAGATAGACAGCTTGATGAAAAAGATAGACAGTTTGATGAACTTCTTTCTTTAATGACGTGTTTTAAAGAACAACTCGAGCAACAAAATCAAATTCAATGCGATGAATCAGGAAATAATCCATTCTTTGCTGACATTGAAAATTTTCAAATAACGACTTTTGAAATTGAAAATGACGATCTAAATGAAGTTGTTCACAATTCAGCAAACAATTTAGACATCAATTCTTTTCAGGAAAAAGATTTAAGCTCAGATTTTGATCTTCCTCTTTCAGGCTGTGAGAAAATTGAAACTTTTGAAATTTAACAGAATAAAAATGTTGAATTTTTCAATTCAAATTTAAAAAAGGATTTTAACGAACATGAATTCTTTGGATTGTACGAGGATGAGTTGCAAAATGAAGAAGAAGTAGATTCACATCATAAGTTCAAAAATTTTAACTTTGAGAAAATTTCAAACGAATTTGAAATTGTCAGTGTCGAAAATACATTGTCAGTTAATGATGAGAAATGTGATCACATAGTCTTGAACAACACTCGGATATCAAATTTCACTGAATTTATATACGATCACAAGTTTTTGAACAATTACACTGATAAATTTGTTGAACACATGAATTACTTTTCGAATGTTGGCTTGGTTGAAAAACTTCATGTTAGGACGACCCTGGATATTTATCTCCTGGACTATAAATCTAGGTTTAAAGATGAGATGGTCTTCAAAAACCATTGCTTATTAGAAAACATGCCTAGACATAGTGGGAATGGGACTCATAGGGCTAGAACCAAGTGTGGGGGAAAAAGATGGTGGTATTCTTTGCATCGCGTGCACCGCAAACACATATATCATTGTACATATGATCCGTTCTTACATATAGTTAGATTGCATTTTATTTTACAAATCATTTTGCATCTAATACACCTGTGGGTTCGGTCTTTCACATTCAGGAAACGTGTTTACAGTGTGGACACTGTTTAGTTCTAGTGTGGGGGGGGGGAGTCTGCATTTCACTCATTTTCGTTTTTTCTTTCTTTTCATTTTCAGCCATTTAAATAGGACCATCATGCATTTTAGACTGTAGTAACATGCCATTTTTTTCTTCAAACATGACTAATTTTAGATTGATACAACAAAAAAAGTTAAGGATTTTTAGTCAGTTGATAGTATTTTTTCTCTCAACTTAGATCAAATAAGAAATATAATGAAAAGTTTAATTTTGAGGGATAATAGTGTAACCGGTACATAGGGAGATTCTTAGGTGATGGCCATGAAATCTATTCTATATTGTATACTTTGTTTAAATAAGTGGAGGACTTAAAATACTTATATTGGCTTTTCGAATCTTTAAAACTAAGTTGTGTTAAGTTGAATTCGCGTAACTCTCTTTTGTGCTTATAATTTCAATAATAATAATAGTAATCCAAGGGTATCCAACATTGCTTGTATATCAAGCGTTGGTGTGCAAACCCGCGAAGCTCTATCCGACATGTTGTTGACAAAGTCAGCATTGGAATATCTTGGTCTCATTTTATGAGATTGGACACCTAAGGATTATCGACACGTTGTTGACAAAGTCAAAGTCGGCCTGCACAATCCGCCAAGCTCTTTACCCACTCTCCGTTAGTCGGCGAGGCAGTGCATGGGTGGTAAACCTTGGTCTTCTAAGTTAGGTGTATGTACTTAATCATAAATTTTAAAATTTTATAGAATAAAGAATAAGCGATGATGCCCAAACACTTCTTGACCTTATTGATTTGAATAGCCATACACAAGGAAATTAGAATACCACTTTACAAACTGTGCCAAGCAAACTAAGAATTTATTTCATGGCTGCACTATGTTATCGACTGAACTAACTGGCCAAACTGGAATTTAACATTTGAAAAGTTGATTTATATTGAAAATTTGTGACAAGGTGAGGTATCTAAAATAAAATCAACTGACTAGAAATGTAACACCCCACGTCCGTTAAGGTCACTCACAAAGGGAATGCCTTAACTTTGATGGAGCATTTTAGTAAACAGAACAGAATATTACAAGACAAATATAAAAATAATACTTGAAAAACTTTATAACTTTATTGCAGCGGACAGAAATCAGTTTGGTTACAACTTTACCAAAAACTCAAGTACATATATATCAGCCTTGTTCAAAATCCATCAGAGTACAAAACTTTAAAATCATAATCCCCACCAAAGATGCTAGAAAAAGACAAGCCATACTTTAAGCACTTCAAGCACTCCAAGCAGGAAGAAAGATCCGGATCAAGCTAGAGTATTCCCTCCTTGAAAACCGGGGGGGGTGGGGGGACGGAAGAAAAGAGGCGAAACAATAAGGGTCAGACATAAAGTCTGGCAAGTGCAGTGACTTTCAGTTATGAACAAATAATAATATCATGGCATGCAAATAAAACTGGATGAGAGATAACAGGAATAACAGATATACTTAGGTTAAACAGAAGAAACATGATGATATTACTTTTCACTTCTCTGCACTAATACTAGTATAACAGGATTAGGTGTTACCCTAATGTCTAAACAGAAACAGAAACAGAATAATGGGCCTTTACCACCCTAACAGAAGGTACAGAAACAGAATGCTAGTAATGGGCCTTTACCACCCGAACAGAGATAGAAACGGAAACAGAATAATCCCTACGGAAACAGAATGTTAGAATTAGGTGTACACTAGTAAATGGGCCTTTACCTCCCGAACAGATGGTACCACGCAGATAGGTGTTGCCACCCAACAGAAACAGACGGTACCAACAGAAACAGACAGAACTGAGTGTACCCTAAAACCCTACCCCAAGCGATCGGCTCCCTAAACATAAATACCCTGTGTCGGCTCCACAATAGGGTGTATCACTCCCTAAAGTGACAACCAATTGGCACAGGACTATTTACAGATGTCACGGCGTCTTACATCCTCAGAAGAAGACCGAGATCCATGCACGCACATGACCCAGTTGGAACGCACCATCAACACCCCTCGCCATTATCAGAATGAACAACTTATAATTAGTTCAGTAAGCGTGCCCGGACCCTACCTACAGTTGGGTCAAAGTTTTGATACCAGAAAGGGTTAATGACTAATATGGGTCCCAAACAACAAATGACACAAGTATTTTCCCTCCTAACCTTGTGCCCCCAGACTAACAGATTTCAGATTAACTTGTTTACAAGTTCAGACATACAGAGTTCAGGTCAACTAGTTCACAGATCAGAAAATCAAGTTAATAAGTTTTCAGACTAATGGATCAGACATACAGATTTAACAGATTTACAGACTTGTCTAACTTTGTACTGGGCCTACTGATTCATGAAACAGGTTTATTAATTTCATTAGTCCAGTTGGTTTAACCCTATCCACCCAACACGTTTTAGACATCATATTTATCTCAGATTTTCATTAATTAAATATTAATGCCCGGACCTCTCACATTAGACTGACAGTTTGCGGCTACTGGTTAGGCCGGTTGGTTCCGGGCAAATTTCTGCCACAAACTGAGTCTAACCTCGGGTTTCAAGCATGTTATGACTAACTTCTCACATTAGAACCTATTGTTTGCGGCCACTGGATGTGCCGGGCGGTTCCGGGCAGGATTACGCCGCAAACTCATTCTAACCTCGAGTTAGCCATGTTTATCTTTGCGGCCAATTAATTAACAATTTACCATTTATGCCCATGCCTAATATACATGTCAATTATTCATAACAATAGCCAATTTAGATTATGTCAATAACAGACTAAATATATCAACTCAGCAGATAACAGATTTCGCAGATTAGGTGACTTAACAGATTTAGCAGATTTAGCATATAACGGATTAGGCATTTTCAGCAAACTTAGCAGATGACAGATTTAGCAGATGAATAGATCTAGCAGAATAGGCAATATAGCAGAACCAGCAAATTAGGCAATATAACAGATTTAGCAGATAACGGATTAGGCAATTTAACGCATTTAGCAGATAACAGATTTAGTAGATTATATATATCTAAAATTCTATTTACCTATCTTGCCTAATCATAGATTTAGCCTAAACTTACATGCCTAAATCAAGGTCATAATTCATAATACAATATATGCCCCAAATCTTAACCTTAATATTCCCATTTACAGTCCATGTCAAAACTAGATTTAATATTCTAGTTTACCATTTTTGTCCAAGACTAATATGCATGTAAATCATTCTCTATCATAGCCAATTCAAATTATGCCAACATATATATTAACTTAATTAAGCTACGCCCAATGTTTCAACAAGTTCTCTAAGTAATCATGAAATGGCCCTAGCAAAAGGAATAGGAGATAAGCACAAGAAAGAATAGGCATGAAATAATGAACCAAATACAATGATAATGGCCCCACTAGGCTCGATGTACATAACAGTGAATGGGAATAAACTAGCAAAGTTACATACTAAATATGAGATCTAGTATCATTAAGGGAATAGGCGTAAGAAACTAACTACAATAGTCATGGGCGACAAATCACAATAGTTTCTTATTCAATGTCATAGGCAATAGTCTCATAGGCGTGAATCATAGTCATAGGCAATAGTCTCATAGTCATGAATCATAGTCATAGGCAATAGTCTCATAGTCATGAATCATAGTCATAGGCAATAGTCTCATAGTCATGAATCATAGTCATAGGCAATAATAGTCTCATAGGCAACAGTTTCATGTCCAATTATGCATTATTCATTATTTGTCCCAAAATTTAGCGTTCGTGCGTTAATCTCTTATGAGATTCGGCGCAGGCTCGTAGTAGCCTGGCTATAGAACAGAAAGAAGAAAGAGATACATAATAAGATAGATCTAAACAGAACAGAACAGACATAACCTCAGATTCAGATTTACAATTCATGCCACAATCATAATTAACATTTATATCGGAAAATAACTGTACTTGCCTTTCGTGGCTAAAGAAAAGGATTATAAATCGAATTTGATGCAGAAACGCTGATTAATCTTCTTTGATTGTTGTTGCAGCTCTAAACTTTAATTTGAATTGTGAATGAACACTTGAGATTAGATTTAGAGGTGGCGGCTAGGGTTTAAGAGAGAGTTTGGTAGCATAATTTTGTCATAGATAATATTCTATGAATTAGGGTTAGGTTAATCACATATTTATAGGTGTAGAGAGTGTTTCAGAACCATTAGATCACCCTAGGAGCCATCGGGTCCATCCAGCACATCAAAAATCGTCATTAGAACTCTCTAGAACCCTTTCTGGCTCGACATGGGCGCACTTCCCAAGTGCGCCAGTGTATTTTTGTGCTGGCGCACTTTACAAGTGCGCCAGTGCATTTCTGGCCTGTTTCTGGTTTTTCTGCCTAACTTCGTTCGTCCATATCTCCTTCATACGGTATCCGTTTTACGCAAACTCGGACTCTATCTCAAGCAGAATTTCGGGATGAACGCAATGGCACAACCCGTTTCCCTTAATTCTTCTCCTAAAAATTAAGTTTACTTTAATTTGTTACTTATACGTTCATAGAAAATACGGGGTGTTACAAGAAATTGTTAATTTAATTTGTTGTACCACTTCAGAAACAAATCTTGTTTTCATTTTTGCTTTTATTTTGCATATGTCCATTGCATTCATGTAGTTTCATTAGAATCATAGCATACTGAATTTGGATTTTGTGGGTAGTATCCACTGAAAACCCTCACGAGACACCACTCGTCCTACTAGGGACACCTAGAGGTTTAACGGCTTGTTGCATACGCTCAATGCAATCGTGTTTCCTACGAAAGTGTGACATAT
Source organism: Allium sativum (assembly GCA_030737875.1). Classification (NCBI taxonomy): domain Eukaryota; kingdom Viridiplantae; phylum Streptophyta; class Magnoliopsida; order Asparagales; family Amaryllidaceae; genus Allium; species Allium sativum. The sequence goes on from CM060920.1 coordinate 371,125,335, forward strand.
CTAGTTAGTTTTTCATTTTATTTTATTTTTACTCGAGGACGAGTAAAAGATAAGTGTGGGGGTATTTGATTGACATAGAAATATGTTTATTTTATGCTCTTATATCTTATCTTTTGTATATAAATAAATATTTCTTGGGTATTGTTTTGTCCCTTTTATAGATATTCCAACCCAGCCCGTATGCAACCAGAAAAGTAGAGAAATAGAGATCAAATTGCTATCTATTTACATTTTGAAGATTTGCATATGAAGATGCCACATCTAGTTGCTGTTGGACAAGAAAATGATTGATAAAAAGGCCATGCACATCTCAAATCAAGGAAGGCTTGTCAAAGAACCAAGAGAAAAAGAAGAAAGGCCAAAAATTTAATAGATATAACTAAGGCCCATTTGAGATTCTCATTGTAAACTAATGAGTGATGTAATGGCTAGGCCCAATTGTATTAGGGTTAGGGTTTGGTTATCCCCTATAAATACCCTTGTAATGTCATTGTAGCCACCATCTCATTTTCTGTATTCCATTACTCTAATAAAAATTCTTCTTCTTCTTCTTCTTTTATTTTCTAGTATTTTTTTAGCAACTAGTGTCATCTACCCGATTAGATTCGGTAGAGTACTAGTTGTATTTTACATTTGTTTCATTAGTGATTAGTCGTTTGATTAGTTTCAACGATAATCCTAATTTTATTTTTTTGTTGTTCTTCTTATTCTGCACTTTTATTTTCTGCATTGTTGTTCTTGTTTTGCAATTTACTTTTTTAGTGATTAATCGTTGATTAGATTCAATGATAATCCTAAGTTCGCAATTTCAATTTGTTTTTATTTCAACAAAATCTCCAGGCTTCGTCTAACTCGCCCAAGAATAAATAAATAATAATTTTTAATTACACCTCCCTGTGTTTGACCTGTATGCTACACACCTGTATGCTTGCAGAATTTAATTTAAATGTCGCGCTTTTCTAGCGTCGATCACGAATCAACCTCCCAAACCTGCCGCCTTCAGCAGCCCGCCGCTCAACCACCTTGCCACCGCACCTCCCCATCTTCCCAGCGTGTATGCGCCTCTCCCAGCCCTCCATCTTCCAACAAACGGCTCCCAATTCCGTGCATCGTAGCTCGAGTTATGTTGATTCAAAGATTTGAACAAATCTGAGATAATTAAACAAAAGGTTTGCCACACTTATAAGCATTACAGATCTGAAATTAATTTGTAAATTGGATATTTTATTTATACGAGATCCAAATTTAATAATTTCAGATCCGGGAGAACTGTGACTTTGCAAAAGAGATTGGCACAATTTTTGATAACTTCTGAATTTCAGATCTGATTTAATATCAAGGTGAGAAATCCTATCTATTTTTATAAATAATTATATTTTAATTATTTTTCTCGCCTCTGAATCACTTTATGTATATTATTCTGCGCTATTTATTTATGTATTTCTGTTGTGTTTGATATATTCGCTTGGGTTGATACGATTGAAATCTCATATTTATTGAGATTCAAATTTATGTTCTAAATTCACGATGAAATTTATTATTAATTCCAGATCCATTATTTCAGATCTGATGTTGCGCTGCTATGTACTTCTTTATTGTAGTTCTATTATTTCAGTTTTGTCAATGCGATCAAAATCCAATTTTTTTTTTAGATTTATATACATATATACGAATGGTTCCTAAGGATTTGTGTGTTTTTAAAATTTGTCATGTATGTTAAAAAGTTACATTAGAAATGAAATTTGTCATTTATGTTAAAAGGTCACATTAGAAAAGAAAAAAAAACATTTCTTTTTATTTGCCATATTTAAAATTAGAAATAGTAAACAAATAAAAAAATGTTTCTTTTTAATTGACGTCTTGGAATTAAAATGGTTGTCAAATGAAAATATTCACTTTTATTTATCCTTGTTAAAATGAAAAAGGAAAGTTGACGGTGGGAAAAATAAGATTTTACCGTTATAATGAAATTGCATTTTTAAGTGTAATTAAAGATATGATTTTGTACGGTAATAAAAACTTACATTTTTATTAACGTAATTAAAGTAGAATAATCATTTTTGTTGTAATAAAAAGAATATTTTTAATATTCTTTTGTTAAAATGAAAGTCATACTATTTACCACCGTTTTTGTCAAAATGAAAAGATTTTAACTATAGAAATAAAAAGATTGGATTTGATGTGGTGTTTTTAGTCAAATTACAAGATAGAACATGACGATGTAATTTTCATCAAATTTTTATTGAAAATAAAAGGGTATTATTGACGATGTAGAAAGAACCAATTTTTTTTTATTGAAATTTAGTGTTGCATTTTTATCTGCATGTTTAATGTAAATAAAAGACTAGAGTTTAATGTTTCAATTTTAATGTAAACAAAAGATGAAAGTTAGCATAACATGTTTATTTACATTCTTAATGGAAAAATAAAAACCTCTTTTATGTCATTTAATGTAAATAAAAGAAACCTCTTCTATGTCATGTTTTTGTGTAAGATAAAAAGGTAGAATTGAACATGCATTTTTATTATAATATAAAAAGGTAGTATTGAACCAAGTCATTGCATATGAAATATATTCGCATTATTGAACCAAGATATTGCATATGAAATTAAATCATATTTTGTTGTAGCAATATTGCATATGAAATTAAATCATATTTTGTTGTAGCGATATTGCATATGAAATTGAGTCATATTTTGTTGTAACGATGTTGCATATGAAGGATAATCATTTACATTATTAATTTAATAAGTAAAATTTTACATTTTTATGTAACTAAGATGAAATGGAAGATTTACATTTTTACTAATGTAATAAAGAAAAGAAAAGGAAAGATTTGATTTTAATGTTATTTATTTACATTAAAAAAAAGAAATGAGAGAGAAGTATATTTTTATCAAAATGAATGCTCACACGTAATTTTGTTATGAGATGAAACTATATATTTTAAAGTATGAGAGGTAATGATATACATTAATGTATGTAATGTAATGATATATTTTAATGTACGAAAGGAAATGATATATTTTAACGTATGAATTATATTTATAATGTAATTAAGATGATGAGATATGAATCTTACCTTTATTAAGGTAATAAGATATGAATACTTACATAATTATTATGTAATTTAAATTAGAATGAAACTTACATTTTTATCAATGTAATAAGAAGGGAATGAGAAAAATACATTTACAATGTATTAAATAAGAAAAGAATTTACATTGTAAATTAAAGTTACATTTTATTATGTAATTTAGAATAGAATATATATACATTGTAAATTAAAAATACATTTTATATGAAGTTCTAGAATGAGAATTTGCATTGTAAATAAAAAGTACATTTTTAATGTGATTAAAAATTAGGATTTTACGTTGCCAATTAAAAAGACAAAATTTGACATGTAATGTTAATTACAATTTACATTGTAATTAAAAAGGAGAATTTACATTGTAATTGAAAGATAGGGAATTTACATTATAATGTTGATTACAATTTTAATGTAATTTAAAAAGAGGATTTTGGCATTGTAAATTATTATATTTTCAATGTGATTAAAAGAATTGATTTCCCATGAAATCATAAGAATAGAATTAAAAGAGTAGAACGCAACGTTGAAAAATAATTTACATTTCTATGTAAATAAAAGAATAAAGAATGGAATGTAACGTTGAAATATAATCTACATTTCTATGTAAAAATGAGAATAATGAAACAAAGGTTACATTTTAATGTATTAAGATAAAGGATGAAAATTTACATCTTTATGTAATTAAGTTAAAGGAGATAAAGTTTATATTATTTTTTTTGTAATTAAGATTTAAAGTAAGAAAATTACATTTTTATGTAATGAAAAGATTAGATTTTGACATTGCAAAATTATTTAATGCAATGTAGATTATATTAAAAGAAAAGTCACATTTTTAATGTGGATTATATTAAAAAGAAAAGTTTACATTTTTAATGTGAATAAAAATAGTAGGAATGAAATGTATATTTGTATCGTCATTTTAGAGGCGGTAAAAAAAAGAAGTTACGTTTTTCAGTGTAAATAAGGATGAAATAGAAGTTATATTTTTAAAGAATTTACATTTTTCAATGTAAACAAAGGAAATAAAAGAATGATTAGGAATTCATATTTTGCAATATAAATAGAATATAGAATAAAAGTTACATTTTCAATATAATAGTATATTGAAATATAAGTTTACATTTCTTAATGTAAATTAAAATAGGAATAGAAATTTACATTTTTCAATGTAAGTAATTAGATTAGAAATTTACATTTCTAAGGAAAAGATTTTCATTAGGAAAAAAATAATGAAACCAAATATACATTTTGTGTAAATTGAAGGATGGAAGAAGAGAAATATACATTGTTATGTTTAGGATGTGTATATAAAGTAAAATGAAAATAGCGATAGATCGTTATAAATTATTAACAACGATATGAAATGGTTTTCAAATTTATATATGCGAGAGTTATTTGGAAAGTCCGAGTTTACTCTCATTCCAAATAACGATACGACGTCGGAAGAATTGAAGACGGCGATTGAAGACCAATGATCTTCACATCGAATGGGTAACTAGTATTGAGTCCCTTGATTGATTTGCTCACAAGACGGGGCTAAGATGGTAGTTGTCCGGACGTAGTGTTGATTTGTACGGATTTGGCTTTCGCTCAGACCCAGAGCATAAGATTATAAATGGAATGTGTGTCTGACATTGTACTCCTTTATATTGTATTTATTGATTTTCTGTCGAATGTATGAATGTTTGGTGGCGGAGAATTTATTCTCTTGGTTAACACCCTTTCATATATTTCGGCAACGGATTGGTAGTGTGATATGAAGTGACAGTGTGACATACTAAGATGCAATGATCAATGTTTCTTGTTGAAAAGCAGAACCTTGTGGTGATGATCAAAGCACAGCTTGAATAAGCATAGCTTTGTGTATTACGTAGCTTCACGAGCCTCACAACCCGGTGGAGTCTAAAACGGGAGAAGGGAACGCAGGGAGAGCATCACGTTTCGTTCTAGCTAGAAGTAGTGTCAGTGCTTAAACTGGCTAATATTTTACTTATGTGTATGATGGAATGAGGCGCCTCGGGTGATAGGTCCTATAGGACCGGGAAACGTATGTTCAGGAATTGCCAATCCGCAAAATCGTATGTGCGAACCGGCCCTGCAGGATCCAAGGGTTAACTGCGGGGAATCCTGAGACATTAGCTAGAGTGTCTCGAATCAGTAAGGAGCTCCTCCCTAGCCTTGACTCATGATGGAAACCCAATTTCCAATATGACACCATGCGGTTTTGATTGTAGAACTAGTATGGCGACATAGTAGGATGGGGTACTATGCCGTCTATGATTGATACATTATGATTGAAATGTTTTTGAAACATATATACACTAATAATAATATCAAATCCGTTTTTAACGTATCGAGTATTTTTAACCATTATAAGGTAAAACTCTATCCTCCGATTTGCGTTGCATTGTGTGATGGGACTTAAGTCTTATAATGGTTTCATTTTTCTAAAAGGCATTGCGTTGTTTAATGATTTACTTTAATTATGCATGGCAATCCGTTGGAGTAAACCCGTTCCGCGTTAGCGGTGTGGTCCTCGGATTTGCCCTATTATTATTAGATTAGTTAAGTTAGATTTCTCACACCAGTCCTACGACTGACTCGTAGTTTGTTTCTCTTTGCAAACTCGGGTGCCCTCTTTTCCACACGGGCAGTCGAGTAGCTTTTTGCAGATATTTATCTTTTGAGCAGGATGCTGGATTGAAGCTTAAAGCCGTGTCCAGAGCATAGTTATCTTCCGCTGTATCTATTTTATTGTTTCCGCTGCAATGTATTAAAATATTGTAATTTATCTTCCGCTGTAATTTTATTCGATGTAATCTGATATTCTGTACTCTGATGTTACGTTACCCTGATGTAATAAAAGTCTGTTGTTATTGTTCTGATGTTGTTGTATTCCCAAAGTTAACGTACTCGGATTTTGAACGGTCTTGGTCGATTTTGCGATCGATCGGGTCGGGCGGAATCCAGTGTCGTTACAGTTGGTATCAGAGCTCTGGCTAGCTCAAATCTTTGGGATACAACTCATTAGAACTGAGCAAAAGACTCATTAGAGATTGGATTAGTAATATCCAATAAGAATACTCATTAGAGATAGGATCAGCAGTTTCCTATAATGAGAAAACTCATTAGAGATGGGGTTAATAATGCCCTAGAATGAGTTGAGAGTAGCAAGCTTATAATATATGTATTTGTAATTATAATCTATTTTAGAAAATATGATTTTTGAATATACAAAATTTATAAATATTTAAAAAGTTAATCAACTAATGGACTGATGGTTGCGTAGTGTAATTATTAGTTCAATAAATAAAATTATAGAAACGAATTAAAGAATGAAAGATGAGATAGGATACTTAAACAACCTTAGCTTCGTTCCTTTTCGAGGATAAAAAGTTCTTAAGAGGGGGAGACTGTAACAACCCTGAATTTTGGGGTAAATTTAAAATTTTATATTAAGTAGTTTTAATGAGTTTTTGATATTTGGAATAATTTATTTAAAATAATAATGATTAAAAAATTGATTTAAATCGAAGTTAGAATGAATAATTTAATTTTAATTATAAGGGGAGTTAGAAATAGCGCGGTAGTTTGAAAAGTCAAACTTGAACTTTGACTGACCCTACATGATGCAAAACTTAACGGATTTTAGTGAAACCAAAATTTTTTGAATCTATTTAAAAATATCTTTCTAACGAATCCCAAAAATTGAAATTTCATAGTAGGAATCAAAAGTTATGCCCAAATTATAATTTAGAAAGGTCGCTATGAAATTTATAAAGGTCATAAATGCTACTTTTTGCATCCGAAGGAACGTGGACTCGAAACCACTTCCATTGAGTTCAGAATGATGTTTCTGCATTTAAAAAGTATAAACACTTATATATTTCGAGTTTTGAAAATTATTTGTTTAAAAATGTATTTTTAATATTAAATATATAGCCCTTAAAAATTGTCATTTTACAAACTACCTCTATTTTCGACGAAACCACTTTTGTTGGATTCAGAATGTCGAATTATTGCTAAGTTTAATTTTTCATAATTTTTAGAATTAATTTGTGGCCGTGGCAAAAAGATTTCAGTTTGGTTAATTTCGGTAAATTTTAATCGATTTGAAAAAGGCCATTTTTCAAATGGGCTCAGAATTGAATGAAATTGATTTTTCTAGGTCCGCAGCATCAAAACATAGCTAAATATATTTTTTAGGAATTTTCGAAGTTAATTTGTGGCCCCGGTGAATTTATTTGTACGGTTGAATTAAAAATAAAAGAAAATATTTTAAATTAAAGAAAACTGGGTCAAGACAGTAGTTTGGGCCTGCGGGACATACCCAGATGACTCCGGAATAGGGATTAATAGGTAAGAACGACCGTCGTTGGGCTGAAATAGGAGAAAGTTGCAAAACGGGCCTTTTTGTGAATATTTTATTATAAAAATACACGCTTCTCGAGACAAACATCGTATCCTTCTTCCCGATCCTCTCACGCACGCTGAAACCCATCAGCCGCACCTTCTCCTTCTCTCTTCTTTTTCTCTTAATCTAGGAAGAACTAGACAAGGCCATAGTTAAACTTTTTAAAGATCTTCCCATTCTCTTCGATTCTAGACAAGTTTCACATCGAACCGTGGCCTGTAGCTCCCGAATCAACCTCCCAAACCCGCTGCCTTCAGCAGCCCACCGCTCCACCACCTTGCCACCGCACCTCCCCATCTTCCCGGCGTGTATGCGCCTCTCCAAGCCCTCCATCCTCCAACAAACGGCTCCCAATTCCGTGCATTGTAGCTCGAGTTATGTTGATTCAAAGATTTGAAAAAATCTGAGATAATTAAACAAAAGTTTTGCCACACTTATAAGCGTTATAGATCTGAAATTAATTTGTAAATTGGATAATTTATTTATACGAGATCCAAATTTAATAATTTCAGATCCGAGAGAACTGTGACTTTGCAAAAGAGATTGGGACAATTTTTGATAACTTCTGAATTTCAGATCTGATTTAATATCAAGGTGAGAAATCCTATCTATTTTTATAAATAATTATATTTTAATTATTGTTCTCGCCTCTGAATCGCTATATGTATATTATTCTACGCTATGGTAATTTAGGATTTATTTATTTATGTATTTCTGTTGTGTTTGATATATTCACTTGGGTTGATACGATTGAAATCTCATATTTATTGAGATTCAAATTTATGTTCTAAATTCGCGATGAAATTTATTATTAATTCCAAATCCATTATTTCAGATCTGATGTTGCGCTGCTATGTACTTCTTTATTGTAGTTCTATAATTTCAGTTTTGTCAATGCAATCAAAATCTCATTTTTTTTGAGATTTATATACATATAAACGAATGGTTCCTAAGGATTTGTGTGTTTTTAAAAATTTTCATGTATGTTAAAAAGTTACATTAGAAATGAAATTTGTCATTTATGTTAAAAGGTCACATTAGAAAAGAAAAAAAACATTTCTTTTTATTTGCCATATTTAAAATTAGAAATAGTAAACAAATAAAAAATGTTTCTTTTTAATTGTCGTCTTGGAAGTAAAATGGTTGTCAAATGAAAATATTCACTTTTATTTATCCTTGTTAGAATGGAAAAAGAAAAGTTGACAGTGGGAAAAATAAGATTTTACCGTTATAATGAAATTGCATTTTTAAGTGTAACTAAAGATATGATTTTGTACGGTAATAAAAACTTACATTTTTATTAAAGTAATTAAAGTAGAATAATCATTTTTGTTGTAATAAAAAGAATATTTTTAATATTCTTTTGTTAAAATGAAAGTCATACTATTTATCACCGTTTTTGTCAAAATGAAAAGATTTTAACTTTAGAAATAAAAAGATTGGATTTGATGTGGTGTTTTTAGTCAAATTACAAGATAGAACATGACGATGTAATTTTCATCAAATTTTCATTGAAAATAAAAGGGTATTATTGACGATATAGAAAGAATCAATTTTTTTTATTGAAATTTTGTGTTGCATTTTTATCTACATGTTTAATGTAAGTAAAAGATTAGAGTTTAATGTTTCATTTTTAATGTAAACAAAAAATGAAAGTTAGCATAGCACGTTTATTTACATTCTTAATGTAAAAAAAAAAAAACCTCTTTTATGTCATTTAATGTAAATAAAAGAAACCTCTTCTATGTCACAAAATTGTGTAAGATAAAAAGGTAGAATTGAACATGCATTTTTATTATAATATAAAAAGGTAGTATTGAACCAAGTCATTGCATATGAAATATATTCATATTATTGAACCAAGATATTGCATATGAAATTAAATCATATTTTGTTGCAGCAATATTGCATATGAAATTAAATCATATTTTGTTGTAGCGATATTACATATGAAATTAAGTCATATTTTGTTGTAACGATGTTGCATATGAAGGATAATCATTTACATTATTAATGTAATAATTAAAATTTTACATTTTTCTGTAACTAAGATGAAATGGAAGGTTTACATTTTTATTAATGTAATAAAGAAAAGAAAAGGAAAGATTTGATTTTAATGTTATTTATTTACATTAAAAAAAAAGAATTGAGAGAGAAGTATATTTTTATCAAAATGAATGCTCACACGTAATTTTGTTATGAGATGAAACTATATATTTTAAAGTATGAGAGGTAATGATATACATTAATGTATGTAATGTAATGATATATTTTAATGTACGAAAGGAAATGATATATTTTAACGTATGAATTACGTTTATAATGTAATTAAGATGATGAGGTATGAATCTTACCTTTATTAAGGTAATAAGATATGAATACTTACATATTTATTATGTAATTTAAATTAGAATGAAACTTACATTTTTATCAATGTAATAAGAAGGGAATGAGAAAAATACATTTACAATGTATTAAATAAGAAAAGAATTTACATTGTAAATTAAAGTTACATTTTATTATGTAATTTAGAATAGAATATATATACATTGTAAATTAAAAATACATTTTATATGAAGTTAAAAAATGAGAATTTGCATTGTAAATAAAAAGTACATTTTTAATGTAATTAAAAATTAGGATTTTACGTTGCCAATTAAAAAGACAAAATTTGACATGTAATGTTAATTACAATTTACATTGTAATTAAAAAGGAGAATTTACATTGTAATTGAAAGATAGGGAATTTACATTATAATGTTGATTACAATTTTAATGTAATTTAAAAAGAAGATTTTGGCATTGTAAATTATTACATTTTCAATGTGATTAAAAGAATGGATTTCCCATGAAATCATAAGAATAGAATTAAAAGAGTAAAACGCAACATTGAAAAATAATTTACATTTCTATGTAAATAAAAGAATAAAGAATGGAATGTAACGTTGAAATATAATCTACATTTCTATGTAAAAATAAGAATAAAGAAACAAAGGTTACATTTTAATGTATTAAGATAAAGGAGGAAAATTTACATCTTTATGTAATTAAGTTAAAGGAGATAAAGTTTATATTATTTTTTTGTAATTAAGATTTAAAGTAAGAAAATTACATTTTTATGTAATGAAAAGATTAGATTTTGACATTGCAAAATTATTTAATGCAATGTAGATTATATTAAAAGAAAAGTCAAATTTTTAATGTAGATTATATTAAAAAGAAAAGTTTACATTTTTAATGTGAATAAAAATAGTAGGAATGAAATGTATATTTGTATCTTCATTTTAGAGGTGGTAAAAAAAAGAAGTTACGTTTTTCAGTGTAAATAAGGTTGAAATATAAGTTATATTTTTAAAGAATTTACATTTTTCAATGTAAACAAAGGAAATAAAAGAATTATTAGGAATTTACATTTTCCAATATAAATAGAATATAGAATAAAAGTTACATTTTCAATATAATAATATATTAAAATATAAGTTTACATTTCTCAATGTAAATTAAAATAGGAATAGAAATTTACATTTTTCAATGTAAATAATAAGATTAGAAATTTACATTTCTAAAGAATAGATTTTCATTAGGAAAAAATAATGAAACCAAATATACATTTTGTGTAAATTGAAGGATGAAAGAAGATAAATATACATCGTTATGTTTAGGATGTGTATGTAAAGTAAAATGAAAATAGCAATAGATCGTTATAAATTATTAACAACGGTATGAAATGGTTTTCAAATTTATATATGCAAGAGTTATTTGGAAAGTCCGAGTTTACTCTCATTCCAAATAATGATACGACGTTCGAAGAATTGAAGACGACGATTGAAGACCGATGATCTTCACATCGAATGGGTAACTAGTGTTGAGGCCTTTGATTGATTTGCTCCCAAGACGGAGCTAAGATGGTAGTTGTCCGGACGTAGTGTTGATTTGTACGGATTTGGCTTTCGCTCAGACCCAGAGCATAAGCTTATAAATGGAATGTGTGTCTGACATTGTACTCCTTTATATTGTATTTATTGATTTTCTGTCGAATGTATGAATGTTTGGTGGCGGCGAATTTATTCTCTTGGTTAACACCCTTTCATATATTTCGGCAAAGGATTGGTAGTGTGATATGGAGTGACAGTGTGGCATACTAAGATGCAATGATCATGGTTTCTTGTTGAAAAGCATAACCTTGTGGTGACGATCAAAGCGCAGCTTGAATAAGCATAGCTTTGTGTATTACGTAGCTTCACAAGCCTCACAACCCGGTGGAGTCTAAAACGGGAGAAGGGAACGCAGGGAGAGCAGCACGTTTCTTTCTAGCTAGAAGTAGTGTCAGTGCTTAAACTGGCTGATATTTTACTTATATGTATGATGGAATAAGGCGCCTCGGATGATAGGTCCTATAGGACCGGGAAACGTGTGTTCAGGAATTGCCAATCCGCAAAATCGTATGTGCGGACCGGCCCTGCAGGATCCAAGGGTTAACTGCGGGGAATCCTGAGACATTAGCTAGAGTGTCTCGAATCGGTAAGGAGCTCCTCCCTAGCCTTGACTCATGATGGAAACCCAATTTCCAATACGACACCATGCGGTTTTGATTGTAGAACTAGTATGGCGACATAGTAGGACGGGGTACTATGCCGTCTATGATTGATACATTATGATTGAAATATTTTCGAAACATATATACACTAATAATAATATCAAATCCGTTTTTAACGTATCAAGCATTTTTAACCATTATAAGGTAAAACTCTATCCTCCGGTTTGCGTTGTATTGTGTGATGGGACTTGAGTCTTATAATGGTTTCATTTTTCTAAAAGGCATTGCGTTGTTTAACGATTTACTTTAATTATGCACGACAATCCATTGGAAAAAACCCGTTCCGCGTTAGTGGCGTGGTCCTCGGATTTTCCCTATTATTATTAGATTAGTTAAGTTAGATTTCTCACACCAGTCCTACGACTGACTCGTAGTTTGTTTCTCTTTGCAAACTCGGGTGCCCTCTTTTCCACACGAGCAGTCGAGTAGATTTTTGCAGATATTTATCTTTTGAGCAGGATGCTGGATTGAAGCTTAAAGCTGTGTCCAGAGCATAGTTATCTTCCGATGTATCTATTTTATTTTTTCCGCTGCAATGTATTAAAATATTATAATTTATCTTCCGCTGTAATTTTATTCGATGTACTCTGATATTCTGTACCCTGATGTTACGTTACCATAATGTAATAAAAGTCTGGTGTTATTGTTCTGATGTTGTTGTATTCCCAAAGTTAACTTACTCGGGTTTTGAACGGTCTTGGTCGATTTTGCGATCGATCGTGTCGGGCGGAATCCAGTGTCGTTACAAGGGTCCTCCCTTGGCAAGTCAAAAGTCTAACGACCCTCTTCTCACAATCTAGAATGACACTATACATGGTTAGCCAATCCATCTCTTGAATCAAATCATACCCCATAAAACCGAGCATATATGCATCGCACTCAAATTCAACGCCTAAGACAGATATTCTCAAACCCCGACAAATCATGGACAAATGAGACGAACTACCAATGGGGTTTGAGACAACTACGAGATCCACTACCTTACTAGTATTTAGGTGTAGAGACTCAACCACAGAACTAGATATAAATGAATGTGAAGCGCCAGAATCAAAAAGAGTTCTAATAGGATGACTGGAAAGAGAAATCAAATCTTCCACAGAAATTTTCCTACCTCTGTCTGGAGCACTGGTCACGAGAGCATGCACCTGCCCTCCAGAAGCTCCTGCCCTTTGACCTTGTCCCTGTTTCTTCGAGCACTCCTTAGCAAAGTGTCCAACCTCTCCACAATTAAAGCAATAATTCTTCCTTCTTTTGCAGTCCTTTACCAAGTGACCCTCTCGTCCACGACTATGACATTTCCTTTTATCTTTAGCCTTGTCATTCTTTCCTCCCTTCTTCTGTTGTTGTTGCTGTCCTTTCTTGGGCCATACATTCTTGTTTTGTGATTCCTCAACTTTAACTTCCTTCTTGTCGCTCTTGTCTTCCTTATGCATCAAGGCCATATCAGCAAGCCTTTCAAAAGTTGCCCCTATTGGAATATGGGACATAGCTAACCCATGAAGGGGTTCATTCTATCCTTTAGCAAACTGCAAAGCTTTCTTAAGCGGAGTGTCTACCAGTTAAAATCCAAACCTTGCTAGCTGGTTGAATTTGTTCACATATTCTTTAACAATCCTGTTTCCTTGTTTTAGAGCCAAGAACCTCTCCATTTTCATGTTTTTCTCAGCTTGAGAAAGAAATTTCATTTCAAACCTTTGTCTAAAATCATCCCATGTCTCCACCCGATGCCCCGCTTGGGTTACTTCCCACCAGAACGAAGCTTCGTCTTTCAGCAGCAGGCGACTAGCTGAATCTTCCTACGATCGTCCACATTGAAAATTCCAAACAAGTTCTTTGTCTCCTTGAGCCAATTCGTTGCCTCTACGAATATCTCGGTTCCATGGAATGGCCTTCCTCCCATAGCATGGGAATCTTTGCAGATGTTAGAGAAGTTGTCTGCATGCGAGGAGGAGGAGGAGGAACGACGGGTGCAGCTGGGGGAGGAACGTCAGCATGACCACCAGCAGGCGCCGTGGCCTCTAGATACCTACGGAACCAGCCTGGTATTGTAACATCCTCTGGAATATTAGGTTTTCAGACATGCTGAAAAGAAAAGGAAAGAGATTCAGACGAAGGATTGAAAGATATTACATATGGTTTTGGGGAATATGTTTTTCGAAAACGGCTTTTCTTTTGAAAATGCTTTCTTTTAAAACCTTTCTGAAAATAATTTTCAAAAACTTTTATCTTGTCTAGTAACCTTCAGCTCTGATACCAAGTGTGACATCCCACATCTGTTAATTTCACTCATTAAGAGAATGTATTAAGTTTCGTGAAGTGTTATAGATAAACAAAAACATTACAAGACAGATATAAAATAGCAGCGGAATAAAACAGACTTTATTAATCATAAAGCATCGTGGTTCAAAACATCACATGCCTGAATTACATAAAAACCAGTACATCATAAACACTTCTGTCTTGCGCTTAAACCATCAGAGTACAAAATAAAAGAAGCAAAATGCACAAACAAAAACATAGCCATAGTAGCAAAGATAGGAGCTTGAGCAATACATCTAAGCAGCTCTAGCAAATGATAGCAGAATCCTGGTCAAGCTTGAGCATTCCCACCCTGAGAACCTTGGAGGGGGAGGGGGGATGTTTTGAAAACTAGTACATCATAAAAACCAGTACAATCAGCATCCAAATATAATTTAATCTTACTTGAGATAAACAATTCATATATAAATAATATGAAAAACAAGTAACATACAATTATTTGATGAATCCAGTTGGAACCCTCCAACTTGTTATTCCCTGCATCACAGCTCATCATATTATCTAATAAATGCATATGAGATAAGAATTTTAATCCAATGCATATGAAATGATTTAAATATAATAATGTCAATCAACGAACGAACGAACAATAATCATCTATAGCATCCAATCACCCATTTTATATTAACAACGATAAATATAACTTATATTGATTTTATCACATCATAGTATTTCAGAAAGCGTGAGTGGTAACTCACGTTTTATTTTAGATTTGACGATTCTGGTCGATTTATATAATTTCAAACATATGTTTGAAATTACATAAAATTTCAATAGCCTCCAAATCCGATCAAACCAGCTTGTACATGAAATGCTTACGAATACAATTCCGACGTTGCTGAGTTTTTTCAATTCTGATAATGTATGCAAGAGTAATGATTATTACAAGATTTCAATATTGATTTTATTTACTAATTCTCAATTAAAAACTAATTACCCTTTAATATCATAATTAAGCACTGATACATGTTCTTTCTCTGTTATAATCACGATTCCACTCCACAGCAATCCACCTTCATGATTTCTATCTTCATCTCGTTCTTCCTCCGTTCTCAATGAAATCAACGTCCGTCGAATCCTGCAAGCTTCTTGTCTCAAACACTATGCGACCATTCCACCCAGATAAAGCTCGACACTACCTTCCACATCACGATCGGAGTACCATCCTCCTGTATAGTAGCCGGCGCGACACTATTATGTGTCGATTCCCACAAAAAATGCACACAAGTGCCAAATCACTCCATGAGCCCAAAACCGCACCCGAAATCCAACCCAGTCGCCAAGAGTCCCTATAGAGTCGAACCTTAATTCGACTGGAATAATGACAATCAACGGAAAATTGCACCGTACCCTTTAAATTGTACATAGAAGTGAAGCTATTGAATAGGAGTTCAATGAATAAAAAATTATTTGATTTCTTTTAGAGATTAATTTTTAAACTTTTATTGAAGTGAACGATTTTGTTTTATGGTGGCAGTGTGTCTCGTTGTTGACCAAAGAAATAATGGGGTTAGGGTAAAGTGTTACGATTATTTATAAGATAGGTGAAATAATTTTTTACTCAATTGTATTAAATATAAAATCCAATCACCATTCTCGAGTGATATTTCTTTACCCGTACGGTCATATAAGAAATCCAATCGTGACGAAAATGGAAATCCAACTATAATTAGACATTCCGGACCCAACGAAACTTGTTTCATCGAAATCCGAGTCCATTTGCAAAAACAATACTATTTTGAATATTAAATAGTTGATTGATTTACGTTTATTTTTTGCACGCTCACATAATAACTCCGGTCGGCCCGAAACTTGAAATCCTACAATAACTTA
Source organism: Allium sativum (assembly GCA_030737875.1). Taxonomy (NCBI): domain Eukaryota; kingdom Viridiplantae; phylum Streptophyta; class Magnoliopsida; order Asparagales; family Amaryllidaceae; genus Allium; species Allium sativum. The sequence continues at coordinate 371,141,593 of CM060920.1, forward strand.
ATATTATGGACATGATGGAGTTGGTTTCGTCGAATTACGAGACCATTTGAAAAACTCCTTTTTTGATTCACAACGTAAACCGACACACGTTCATATTGCACACGGTCAAAAAATAACTCCAGTTAACCTGAAACTGGAAATCTTATAATAATTAACCATTACGAATTTTATAAAATTGGTTATGTTGAAATCCGAGGTCATTTGAAATTCGTTATTCTTAAGTTCCATATTAAATGATAAAATATAAATCAATTACAAAATAAACAAATATATTGATAATAAAATATTATTATCATATACATTCAAATAGAATCTATGTAACCTCAAAATAAACTAATTTGGATTTTAAGCTCGATATTCTCATTTTCAAATTAAATCAATATTCAGTTTATTTAAAAATCCTTTTATTTTATTAAATAAATCATTATAGCTCATAAATTCTATAACGACTTTCTGAAAATTTGATTTGGACATAACTCAAAATCTACAAGGTGAAATCTCGATTTTTCTCTTCCACTGGTGAATTATAATCCAAAAATTTTATAAGATTCTTGTTTTAAAGAATTTTGACTTATATTGGATCATGTACACTCATTGAAGTTCAAAACGTAAAACTACGAACTACCACGACGTTACGAGTTCATTTTTAAATAAATCATAATTTCAAACATCATTTTATAGTTATATTCATCATTATAATTCAATTCTGAATTCGGTTGGGTCTTAATGAATCATCTATTATATATTATATCTCTAGGTCAATCATCCCTCATTTTCGTATTACAATATATTTTGATAAATTCGAAATTAAATCGTATTAAGTTTATTTAAGTCCATAAATTCTATATAAAAATTCATTTATAATTCCAATTTAACATTTAAAACTAATTTAAATGTTCAAAGTTAACAGTTAAAAATCCGGGTTGTTACAAGAATGAAAAGCTTTTACATTTACCTTATACAAAACAATCATAGTCTTTGGGGATCTTTGCTCATAATATATTAAATCCTCAAATGATTGTGTGTCATCAACAGAAGATCGTAAGGCGTTTAAATCAAAATTACGCATATCTGCAATTATACTACATGAAAAATGTCATATTTATACAAACTTGTTAAAAGCGTCAACGATATAATGATACTTATGAAATAGTCACCTTGAATAGGGGCCTGCATTTTTTTGTTGAGCCTCTTTAGATAATGAAACATTTGAAGGATTTTGACCTTTTTAACATAATAGGTTCATTCATTATTTCACATGGAATCTAAAAATTAATATCAACAAAATCATTTAAGAACGTCAAATCAATAAAAACTTAGAAAGTATGCAATAATTATTTGATTGCATTTATATTTCAATCATCATTTTAATTCATTTGTAATCCAAAATTAAAGAGTAAGTTAAAATGTAAAATGAAGATTAATCATCGTATGTGAAAGGCATGATACCGACAATGGTTGCATATAAGAAACTTCAAATGGTTGGTCGACGTTGGTAGAAAAAAGGTGATATATATTTAAATCAAATGTACATATGATGGCTGCATTATATACATATATAAAATATCACATTTTTAATTAAATAAAAAAACTGATTAACTGATTTCGAGGGAAAACAGTTGATATAATGATACTTATAAAAGATTCATCTTAATTAGGGGCCTATGTTTTTATTTGAGCCTTTTCAAATAGTGAAATGTTTGTGAAGTATTTTGACCCTTGTAACATAATAGATTCATCCATTATTTCATATGGAATCTAAAAATTAAACGAAAACAGAATCATGTAAGAATATCAAACCAATAAAATTAGAAAGTATACAATGATAATTATTTGATTGCATTTATATCTCAATCATCATGTTAAATTCATTTTAAATACAAAATTTGAGAGTATGTTAAAATGTAGAATGAAAATTAATCACCGTATGTTAAAAGCATGATATTGACGATTGTTGCACATAAGCAATTTCAAATGGCTGGTTGACGTTGTTAGATAGACAAGATACATTTAAACCAAATGTACGCCTAATGCTTGCATTATATACATATATGATATATCACATTTTTTCAGTTAATAAAAGAAATTTGATTTAAAGATTTCGGAAAGATCCATTACTTATTATGGAAGAAAGAACGCAAAAAAAAATGATTTTGAGAAAAAGTAGTTGGTTGTTTTGAAAGACAACCTTGACTAGTAGATTCTGTTGTGGCAACTTCTTGCATATCGTTGATATGATTCTCAAATTGTTGCTATTTATTTGTAGGCAGAACCCATGCATCCAAAAAGATATGATTCATATTAAGTGTATGATAAAAGTATAAAACGTAAAAATTGGTCAATTTGACAAAAATATCATATGATTGTTTAACTCCAATGTGGACACCTGTGTAGGATCAACATGATGCTTGAATGTTTGCTCATTATTGTTAGGTAAAGGCGCATCATTCAAATCATATATGAATCATTTTATATGTTTTGTTTTTCAACACATGCCAAAAATTATGTACACATAATTAATCAAATAGGCATAACTAAAATAGAATAAAAATTATGTACACATAATTATGGCTAATACCATTTTATGATTCACGACACTAGTGCATTGTATAAATTAACCATCAACATTGTATAAATTAACCAGACTAAGAAAAAAGATGACAACATAGGTTGAATCAAGAAGTAAACACCAGAAACTACAGATTCTAGTATATAAATAAAAATGTTAGAGATTAGATGGGCCTTGCAAGACAACATTAGAGCATTGACTTAGGAAAAATGCTTTCTAAATGATTTTATATAACTTACAATTGCAAATGACATTGTTTTACCAATCAAGCAAAGCACAAATAACTCATCTAGTGACATCTCAATCTTCCATTGCTGATTATAATACTATTACATTAAGTGTTGTGAATATTATTGGTCAAAGAGGCATGCTCTAGCACCTTTCTAACACAACTAATCCAAAATTAAATAAATTACCTAAGGGAAACAAACATAACATCACATATCAAATTCAAAACAAGACATATTCTAACAAATTAATCATCAACCATTTCCAGGTCAACATATGTTACAACTTATTTGTGATTAACATATTTTACCTTTTACATTACTATTTTCTTATTGAGGTTTCAAAAATTATTCAGAGGCATATTGATCCAAATGTCGTAAACTTATCTTTAAGAACTAACTTATATGTTCTTCACTATTATTTACGACAAAAGCTCAACAATTTAAACCAACAAAAATATAAATGTTACAAAATTTGGAGTTGACTGCTATTTGAAGAAACAAATTAATGCATTAAAAATGTGAAAAGAAAAAGGGAAGTCATCCTAATTTATAACTACACATCTTGCACTTGATTACCTTTCAAATACCTATTTTAGTTATAACTGTCATTTTTTAACATCACCAATATAGATGAACTTTTTAGTGCAAAAAAACTAAACCTGGAATATAAAAGTACTACTTTAGAAAAAATATAAGCATTAAGTTCAACAGGAAATTAGTGTGAAGACAAAATGAACAAAAAACTATTCCATAAGGACAAAGGGATAAAATTTTATCCATAACGACAAATTTTAGTGTAAAGGGAGAAATTATAACGGGCCCCAGAATTCCTCCCTTTACACTAAAATTTGTCCTTATGGATAAAATTTTAACCCCTTGTCCTTATGAAACAAATTTTTTTTCATTATGTCCTTCAGGTTGAAAACCCCGAAACCTTAATATAAAGTGTCAGAAATGGTGTCCACATATCCCTATTGTATCGTGGCCGTTCATTCATTCATTTAGGCAATTTTTTTATTAATTTTTCATATAAAGCAAATAAATCATCGTATCAATTATTATTTTATAATTTCTCTAATTCATTACACTTTATTATGTAAGTCACAACAAATGACTTTACTTTTTCGCTTCTTTCATCAACAACAAAAAGTTTCTTCAATTAGCGGAAACTAGTCAAGCTACACCTGTTAAAAAAAAAATCTTCCCATTCAACCGCAACTACTATCTCTTGATGCAAAATAAAATATGTTACAATTCTTTTCTTAGATTTTAGATAACAATCATTTAAAAAAATCTCTAAGATATTCATGACCGTACTTTAAGATTTGACATATCAAACCAAGAGGAACACTTGATATACATTAATCTCATCCAAGATCTCATCCAATACAATAGTCTTTGTGAAATTATTGGAACCAAACATGACCAAGACATGAGATTTAAAACATTTGTTTTTAACATATCAAATAACCTCAGAAACTAATCATAACATATTAATTATAGGACAACACATAATACACAAGCAATGCATTTTGTGCAAAGACCATAATTATGGATTTTATGTGTTATAAGCACAATTCAAAGCCAACAATCTTCAACCACTGCATTACTAACATATTAAAGTGAGCCTTGTGAACCTTAATTTTAGTATCTTTCACCAGATATACTCCTTCCATTTGTTAAAACTTCGAATTAACAAACATGGTGCAATCAGTGACAAACTCAGATTTTATATTGTCATAATACAAATCATGAATCATAGAACACTTGGAGCCATCTTATTATCTTCCTGTAAAAAAGGAAAAATATGGTGGACTAACTAATCTTTATATCAATTAGTTGGAATAATTAGACAATGGATATCAAATCAGAACTTTATCTTATGGTTTTTTTTTCTTTTAACCTTTTTTAAGAATAAAGCTCACATACACAAGAAATTGCCTAATAAGGAATACGTGGTATTTTTTCAAGCAAACAAATGCTAGATAGATTTGCATCACCATTCAAGTAAGTGTGCCTCTTTGTCACTAGAAAAAAAACCATTGTTACTAATAATAATAGCAAGCTGGGCACTTGCATAACAATATAATTATGTTGCATGATGTAACAACCCGCCTTCTCAACCCTCGAGAATCGACACTTAATACATCCACGGTATTCATGTGCTGAAACCCAAGCACCAAAAAGAAGAATTGTTTAGGAAGTAACACATTAGAACAAAAACAAAATGAAGTTTTATTAATATGATAATATTTTACATCAGAGTTCACAAAGATATATCAGAGTACAACAACTACACAGAGGAAAATACTAAAGCTTTAGCGGAAAATCCATAATTCTCCAAATACAGCTACGACCTTATCTAGAAAATACTCCATAAAATAACTCCAAGACTTAACTGCAAATTCTTAACTACTAGGTCACCTGTGTGGAAAATAAAGTCACCCATAGTTTAGATGGAAGAACAATAAACTCTGAGTCAGTCATGAGACTGGTTTTAGAACTTAAAAATAGTTGTTTTGGAAACAAAAGAAATGTATCTCATAAGATCACGCTGCAAGTGTGGAACAAGTTTTTGCCTTATGATAACCAAAATACTTTCTTTATCAAAACCATTGACATTACTTTTAATGGCATTATTTTAAAAAACTTCTCAAATAAATTTATTTGAATTATCTGAAATTGTTACATTGATTAAATTTCGGTGGCCATTGTGCCTTTAATTTGAAAATTGCAGGTTCGTATTGGAATATTGGATGCCAACAATGACCAAGGAAAAGGATCTTCCTTAACCGATGGAAACACCTCTAGAGGGATGTACCCTTGAGAAAACAACTCATAATTTCTCTGCTACTGATTAACATAGACATGTGTTTATTTTATGCTCTTATATCTTATCTTTCGTATATAAATAAATATTACTCGGGTATTATTTTGTCACTTTTACAGATATGCCAACTAAGCCACATTCAGTCATAAAAATAGAAAATAAAGATCAAAACGTTGTGTATATACATATGAAGATTTGAAGATGAAGAATTACTTTGTGTTGCTTTTGGAGTTCAAGATATGTTCATGTTTGGTAAAAGAAATCTTTTGCAATCTTATCTCCCATCAATTAGTCACATGCCAAACAAGGAAGATATAGGAGGAATAATTTCTAATCAAGAGACCCAGATATTCTCAAACATACTCACAAGATATTCTCAAGATTATTTCCTAAAAATAAAAGTCAAGAAAAGGGCATGAGATATGATAAAATAATTCTTGTGTATATAAACTCATATATGCATAAATTGGATTAGGTTTTTAGGTTGGCTATCTACCCTATAAATACCTACGTATTCTCACTGTAAATTTCATCCAAGAAATGAGAATTCATTCTTTTCTTTTCTATACTCCTCTTGGGTCTAGTAATTTGTGCCGTCTGTTCAATTATATTTGGTAGAGTACAATAAACTATTGCATTTATTTTCTCATTAGTGATTGACCATCTGATTAGATTCAACGGTAATCCTAACTTTTAATTTCCTGTTTGTTTATTTATGTTCTGCAAATTTATTTTTCAAGCAACTTGTGCCATATATTCAATTAGACTTAGTAGAGCACAAGTTGTCTTTGCAATTTTAATTCGCATTAGTGATTGACCATCTAATTAGATTCAACGGTAATCCTAATTTTATTTATGTTTTATATTTTTATTCTGCAATTTCAGTTTTTTTATTGTTTTTGATCAAATTCGTATAACTCGCCCACGAAATATATAAATAATAAATTTTAATTTTCCTCCCTGTGTTCGACCTGCATACTACACACCTGTGCGCTTGCAGTAATTTATAATAAATTTGCACTTTTCTAATTTCTAGAGTCAAACAGCTACACAAAGCTGGACCATCTCTATATGCTAACCAGCTAGATGGCAACACAAATAAGACATTCCCCGGATGTACCTGACCTTTATCTATGCATGCATAATGTAATAACCCGGAAAATGTGAACCAATTTATAATTTTTAAATTAGGTTATTACCAAAGAATTTGAATAATTTAAATAGCCTATTTCCATAAAATATAGAATTGGGTATAATATTGCAGTTTGAAATTTTGAATACAAACTTTGTCTGACTATACCGGGTGGAAAATATAACGGATTTTGACGAAACTAGAAATATTTAAATCTGTTTATCAATACCTTTCTAATGAATCTGAAAAATCGAAATTTCATAACGGAAATCAAAAGTTATGGCCAAATGAATTTTCAGAAAGGTCGCTATATAGTATATATAGCCCTTGAAAATTGAGATTTTGCATACGACCTCGGAATTCGACGAAACCACTTTTGTTGGGTCCGGGATGTCAAATTATTGCTAAGTTTCAAATTTCATAATTTTTGAAGCTAGTATGTGAGCGGGGCAAAAGATAATGTGTTTGGTCAAATTCTGTTAAAATGGGTCGACCTAAAAATGGCCGTTTTTCAAACGAGCTCAGAATTCGACGAAACTGGTTTTGTTAGGACCGTATCGTCAAAACAAAGCTAGATTTATTTTTCTGGAATTTTTCGATTCAGTTTGTGGCCCTGGCAAATTGAAATGTACGTTTAAATTAAATATCGAATGTTTTATATTTTCATTTGAAAAATAACTGACTGTAACAGTCGAAATGGCCAACGAAACATATCCCAGTGTGTCCGGAATGGGGGTATTTAGCTAGGGGCGACAGTCGTTGGGTTTAAAAGGGAGTCCGTTTGCAAAAACACTATTTAAAATTTCCTATAAAGCATGGACCAATAGGAATTTTTCATTAAAAATAAAAATAAAATCCGAAACCCTAGCCGCCAGAGACGATTGGACGACGCACAGTGCTCCAATCTTCTCGTCCATTTAGCCGCCGCCTCAGGCGATTTCACCGCCGCCGCCAGTTGAGACTTCCGACCGCCTTCGCCTCCTCTCCACATCCGACCAACCCACGACCCCAGCCATCGATCATCGGCGTCGAAAATCGACGAGGAAGTCACGACCTTCAGGGCGCCGCCGCGACGAGCACAGGCCGCCGAACCCTTCGCCACCACCGCCGATCTGGAGGTGGTTCGTAGCTCTTTGACGCAGCAAGGTATGATCGAAGCATCGAGGTACGGATTGGCTGAAAAATCGTGACCTAGTTTCGAAGGTTTTAAAAACTTTTCTGATGAAAATTCTGAAATGAAAATAACACTTTTAAGTGTTGCAAAACTTTGAAAAATAATATCTTTTTCGTTCTTTAACGAAATTTGGTGAAACAGGAGACACCGTGACCGCAAGGAGGCTCTCTACATTCTAGAAGAAGCCGCGGATTTTTCTGACCTTCCTACGATTTTTAGCACTGCAATAACCAATGTGAGGAATCTAAACTATTTGTGTGAATGAAATCGCGTTGTATAAATTATATAAGCGAAGTGTAAATTATATACGCATTGTATACCTCATGTACATGTGTTGTATAAGTTATATTAGCGATGTATAAATTATACAAGCGTTGAATGAAACATATATGCTTTGAATTGTGATGAAATGCAAGTGAATTATTATATTATATATATATATATACTCCCCTCGTCCACAGACCATGGACGATATTTATTGCTTGTGTTTGACGTGATATTATATGGTATGACGAATGGTTGGAAATAATTGTTTGTGGTTGATATTATGGTTGAAAAATACCTTTATGGTTGAAAAATACCTTTATGGTTGAAAAATACCTTTGTGGTTGAAAAATACCCTCTTGTGGTTGAAACAAAATAGAATAGGATTATGGAATTGAAAATAAAACATGCCGCCTGCGTGCGAACTAGATGCATGATCCCCATTGTCAAAAACCGCGAGGTTTTAAGGTAGAGCGAGGAGCCGTACTAGGGACGGTCCCGGTTTTAACTACCCTGCCGTTATGCTGCCGAAATTTTCTGAAATATTTATGTGTTAGGATAATTTTCATTCGTTGAAATAAATTACAACCTATATCGAATATTCATGTGTTGAGTTGCAATTCATTCGTTGAGTTGAAATTCATGTGTTGAATATTATTTAAATTTAAACAAATGGCTTTAGCGATAAAAATCACATTTTTATATATTTACAAACTATATAGAATATTCATGTGTTGAATATTATTTGAATTTAAACAAATGGCTTTAGCGATAAAAATCACATTTTTAAATAAATTACAAACTATATCGAATATTCATGTGTTGAGTTGCAATTCATTCGTTGAGTTGAAATTCATGTGTTGAATATTATTTGAATTTAAACAAATGGCTTTAGCGATAAAAATCACATTTTTATATATTTACAAACTATATCGAATATTCATGTTTTGAGTTGCAATTCATTCGTTGAGTTGAAATTCATGTGTTGAATATTATTTGAATTTAAACAAATGGCTTTAGCGATAAAAATCACATTTTTATATATTTACAAACTATATCGAATATTCATGTGTTGAGTTGCAATTCATTCGTTGAGTTGAAATTCATGTGTTGAATATTATTTGAATTTAAACAAATGGCTTTAGCGATAAAAATCACATTTTTATATATTTACAAACTATATAGAATATTCATGTGTTGAATTGCAATTCATTCGTTGAGTTGAAGTTCATGTATTGAATGTTATCATCCTTTAAAAATAAAATGAATCGACAATGAAAACTATATTTTTATAGTGAATATGAAGTGTTAAAAATACATATGTGTCGAATAAATATTTTTGATGATAAAAATATTCCTTTTATCATGTATACGCTTAGTTAAAAATACACATGTGTCGAATAAATATTTTTGATGATAAAAATATTCCTTTTATCATGTATACGCTTAGTTAAAAATACCCATGTATTGAAATAAATAACAGTTTGCTAGGAATATTATTATTAGCTTTGTTCTGCATATATATACATGTGTTGAACAGGAAAAATGGATTAGCTGTAGAGTAAAGAAATTATTTGCGTGCCCGACAAATAGGTAAACCTTGATGAGTTGGCTGCGCAATTTTATTTATATATCAACTCCTGTGAATGCCATTGGATGCGGAGTGCTGGTTTTTCTGTGTGAAATAATAAATAACGCCATAGGATAGTAACAATTAATTTTGAACTACACTACATGGCATACTTCTTGACGATAGGCATACTTCATCATATTCCACATAAGCAATTGGAGCTTGTGTGACGAGGTGGAAGATTTACCATATAAGCAAGAGGCTTGTATGGCGATGACTATGTACTACAGGTTGAACTGATGACTGATATAGACTATATAAATTATAACGATAAATTTCCAGATTAATAAAAACCCCACACGGGTCTGGAGTTGACAATAATCACGTCGCTCTAGTTATTAGATACGGCACATGGACTATTTATTTCCACACGGAAACGGGGTGACAGGAATTTATTCTCTGGAGTGATTATCAGGACATGCTCCCCCGTAAACACCAGAATATATCACTATAAATATGTGAATGCTTTTTAGGATTTATTGGGTACCTAATACGGCCCAATAAATTTCCAAACCCCTCCCCGTACAAAGGAGGTTATGGCGAATTTTTTCGAAATCTTAAGGCGTTAGTGAAATATTTGAAGTGAAAACGAAGTTGAAAATATAGAATGAACTATAGTTGAAATTATAGATTGAACTATATTTATATATATAAATATAAATATAATTAAAAGGAATAGTGGCCGTGCAGTTCGCGTTTCGGAATCGTAATTTGAAACGATTAGTACGAGAAATCCGACCATCGGATTTTCCCGAAACCGCAACCGCTGGGTTCGCCGTGGAAATATCTTTCCAGCGGCACCATCCTTGTAAAAATCCAACGGTTGGATTGTCCGGAATGTTTAATTCAAATCTGAAGAAAAACAGCGCCAGAATCGTTTATATTTATATATAAATATAAATATAATTAAATCGAATAACGACGCTGTAGTTCGAATTTTGAAACCGTAATTTCAAACGACTAGTGTGGAAGATCCGACCGTCGGATTCTCACGAAACTGGAACCGTTGGGTTCGCTTTGGGAATATCTTCCCACTGGTATAAACTTTGTAGAAATCCAACGGTTAGATTTTCCGATATGTGTAAAACAAATTAAGGGAAAAACAGCGCCAGTGCCACGACACGACCTGAAACGTCGTTTAATTAAATATGGCCATTTTTAAATGAATAAAAATGGCGAAAAATCATTATAAAATATTATAAGCAATATTGATTGAGAATAAACCAAATGGGCTTGAATTGTTTGATATTTGATGGTTGTATGTGTATGACATGAAAATAACACTAAAGAACCGAAAGATGGATGTCGAATAATATAACCATAAAATGAATCGATTTAAATTCTAATGACGTGAATTATTTGAAAAGGCCGAGCTAACCCTCATTTCAAATAATTTATCGAGCGATTCGAATTGGAAAATGCAAAGACGATTCAAGACCGACGATCTTTGTATCGGTTGGATGGGCGCTACTGAGGTTCCTAACCGGAGTAGCTACCGGAAAGGGACGGAAGTAGTAACCGTCTGAACGTATGCGTTGATTGGACGGATATACGAGGAATTTGACGCCTCCGGTTTCGTTCAGACCCAGGACGGACTTGTAAATGGACTGTGTGTCTGGCATTGGATTTTGTTCTGTACTGATTGATCTCTGTTAAATATATATCTGTTTGGCGGCGGAGAATTTATTCTTTTGCTTAACGCCCTTCTCTGAGACGTACGAGCTCAGAGGTTATATATCGATGGGAATCAATCGTATGGAGTGGACTGCCTATGTGGCATGCCAAGATGCTGTGATCAAGGCTTCTGTTGCAAAGCAAAGTCTTGTGGATGATGATCAAAGCAAGGTCTACGTAGCCTAGCTTTGTGTATTTCGTGGATTCGCGAGCCTCACACCCAGGTATGAGTTAAAAACGGGATACAGACTGCAGGGAGAGCACGACGTTTCTTTCTAGCTATGGTGGTGTCAGTGACTTACCAGCCCTGACATTTATATCTATTTTTCACCTATGTGGTTGTTGGAATGCGAGGCGCCTCGATTATAGGTCTGTAAGGACCGGGAAACGTGTGTTCAAGAATACTAATCCTCAAACGTAAGAGAGGACCGGCCCTGAAGATCCAGGATTGCCCAGAGTGCGTAGTCCTGAGGCATTTGCTAGAATGTCTCGAAGCGGAGAGGAGCTTGCCCCTTGCCTCGACTCATGACGGAAATCCAATTTCCAATACGAAATAACGGACTTGATTGTAGAACTAGTATGACGACATAGTATATGGTAGCTATGCCGCCTATGATTGATATTTATGATGCTATTCGTTTTTGAAACATATATGCACTAGTAATAATATCAAATGATTTCGTTTTATACGTATCAAGCATATTTGGCTATTATAAGGTAAAACTCTATCCTCCGGCTTGCGTTGCATTGTGTGATGGGACCTGAGTCTTATAATGGCTTCATTCTTTCTAAAAGCATTGCGTTGTTTTAAAAGAATTTACTTTGTTTTAAATGCACTAGCAATCACTGGAGTAAACCCGTTCCGCGAAAGTGGCGTGGTCCTATGATTTGCTATTACTGTTGTTTAACTGTTAAATAGATTCCTCATACCAGTCCCCATGACTGACTCGTTGTTTGTTTCACTTTGCAAACGCGGGTGCCCTTATTTTCACACGGGCAGCCTAGTACACAGGTGACAGGTTATTTTTGGCTCTGCACTGCTGCATAGAGTGCATTTTTGGCTCATGGCGAGGCTGACTTCACAGAGACGACTTTGACTTTTCCGCCATTACTGTACTTATATTATGATTCCGCCACTGGCGATGCAGACTGATTTACTTTCCGTATTTCTTACTATATGTATATGTATTCCGCCTTCGGCGATGTAGACTGATACCCTTATTATGTCTCACTGCATGTATGTATTCCGCCTCCGGCGATGATGACTGATCACTTTCCTTTTTATTTACTAAGTTATATCCCACGTTATGCTATTCTGATGTTCCTACATGTTGTGATTCCGCTGTCATATCCATGTAAAATTATTTTATTTATTGTTTCTGCTATTATCTGTTCTCTGCTATGATGATTAATGTGTTATATTCCAATGATTATCCTTAATACCGCCCCTCGGATTTTGGGATCGTCACAGTTGGTATCAGAACTTTGGTTAACCTTAGTTCCGGGATCTAACACATTAAACACCTCATCAGAATAAAATCAGTAGTGTTCTAATGCGAGTAGCTCATTAGAGATAGGATTAGCAATGTCCTAGAATGAGCTAAGCAGATTAGCAAAACAATTTGATCAGTACATCATCATTATCTTTCCTTGTATTCCCTTGCTTTATCATTTATGAAATTATCAAATCTGTGAGCTTGACTCTTTTCTTGCTTATACAGTAATCTCTTAGATGGCTACACGAGGAGCAGCAGCTAGAGGAGGCCGTGGAGGCCGAGGAGATGCAGCAGGAGGACGGGGGAATATCCCCGTAGTAGTGGAAGGCCCTATTGTTCAGCCACCAGCACCAGAAGACTTTGAGCTAGATAAAGTAGCGAAGAGGTACAGAAATCTTGGGGGAAAACCTTTTACTGGCACTGGTACAGTGACCGAGGCTATAGCTTGGCTGAAAACTTGTGAGAAAATCTTTGAAGGCATGGGTATGGGAACCAACAATAAAGCCTGACTTGGCATCTGGCTCCTTCAGGAGGAAGCATAGCTGTGGTGGGATGCCATTACCTCAGTGGATGCAGCTGGTACTGTTAGAACTTGGGAACAATTCAAAGCTATGTTCAATGAGAAGTTTGTACCTAAACAGGCTCTAGAGAGGATGCGAGAACAGTTTTCCAATCTCCAGCAAGGAGATCTCTCTATTCAGGACTACCTTAATAAGTTCACCCAGTTATCGCGCTATGCTCCAGAGCTGATTACGACAAACAAAGCAAAGAACAAGAGATTCATATTTGGGCTGAAGCGCAAGTACCATGATAGAGCTATGAGCAACATCAAACTCTCCTTTACAGAACTAGTAGAGATGGCTTGCAATTACGAAGACATGGATGAGAGGCATGCTAGCCAAGACCGCACCAAAAGCCAAGCTGGAAATAAGCGCAAGGCTTCAACAGATCAACCCGAATCTAGCATTACCGCGGCCGCTACTCAGAAACCTGCAAAGATCCCGAAAGGAAATTGCTACAACTGCGGGAAGCCAGGTCACTTTTCTAATGTATGCAAAGCCCCGAGGAAGCCAAAGGCAAATGACTCAGCCGAATGCTACAACTGCCATAAGAAGGGGCACTATAGCAGGAACTGTCCTCTGAAGTAGAACGCACAAGTGGCTCATGTCTATGACGGGAAGACCCCGCCAGCTACCACCGATGGATCAGGTAAACTCGATGTCTTGGGAGGTACCCTTACCATTAAAAATATTCCTGTTTCTGTACTTTTTGATATTGGTGCATCACGTAGATTCATTTCTGGTAACATTGTTCGCAAGTTAAAATTGAATCCAAGGAAGCTTAAAGAACCAATTAAAGTTCAAAATCCGATAGGAGGGTCTACTATTCTTGTCTCATATTGTAATGTACCCGCCGCATATTCTTGTTATCGATTTCCTTTTAAAGTGATTGTCATGGATCTTTCGGAATTTGATATTATTTTGGGACTTGATTGGTTGACAAAATATAAGGCCAAAGTTAGATGCGCCGAAAGAATCGTGAAAGTTAAAACAAAACTTGGGCATATCACTATACCATGCCATGGCTCAGAATTTAATAGAACAGAGTTTTGGTCTTCTTTAGAAATTACTCCCCCTTCATTAGAAAGGATACCGGTCGTTAAAAACTATGCGGATGTGTTTGAAGAAGTAGAAAATTTACCGCCGCAAAGAGAAATTGAATTTAGAATAGATCTAATTCCTAACGCCCGACCAGTAGTACATCCAATTAGAAGAATGGCCCCGAAAGAAAAAGAAGAGCTAAGTAGTCAAACCCGAGAATTGCTTTGGAAAGGTCTGATCAGACCGAGCTTTTCAGCATGGGGAGCAGCAGTTGTATTTGTCCCGAAATCAGACGGTACTCTAAGACTTTGCGTTGATTACCGAGATCTCAATAAGCAGACACTGAAGAACAAATATCCCTTGCCCCGTATAGATGATCTGTTAGATCAATTAAATGGAGCAACAGTATTCTCTAGAATGGACCTAGCTACAGGTTTCCACCAATTACGTATAGCCGAAGACTGTGTTCCTTTGACAGCCTTCAGGGGTCCCGATTTATTCTACGAATGGTTAGTAATGCCGTTCGGCTTGTGTAACGCTCCGGCATACTTTGTCGATCTTATGAACAGAGTGTTCCGTGGTGTGTTGAATAAATTTGTTCTAGTCTTCATCGATGACATTTTAATCTACTCCAAGTCGGAAGATGAACATGCAAAACATTTAGAACAAGTGTTGAAAATTCTCAGGAGAAATGTCTTAAAAGCTAAATTTTCTAAGTGTGTCTTCTGGCAGAATGAAGTTAAATTCCTAGGCCATGTCGTATCAAAAGAAGGAATTGCTGTAGATCCAAGCAAAATTACAGCGATTCAGAACTGGAAACAACCTACTACACCCACAGAAGTTCGAAGTTTCCTTGGATTGGCTAGTTACTATCGGAAATTCGTTCAGGATTTTTCAAAGATATCAGGTGTATTGACAAAGCTTACGAAGAAGCATGAAAAATTCAAATGGACTCCCGAATGTGAAGAAGCTTTCCAGGAGCTGAAACTGAAATTGACAACCTCTCCAGTATTGACAATAATAGAAGGCAACCGAGACTTGACTGTATGGACAGATGCTTCTATTAGAGGGCTAGGCGCAGTGTTAATGCAAAAAGGCCAAGTAATCGCTTATGCCAGCCGTCAACTAAAGCCGCATGAAAGAAACTATGCAACTCATGATCTTGAGTTATTAACTATCGTGTTTGCTTTAAGAATCTGGAGGCACTATTTGCTAGGCGAGAAGTTTGAACTATACACCGATCATCAGTCCTTGAAATATCTATTCACTCAGAAAGATCTAAACTTGAGGCAACAACGTTGGTTGGAATTCCTTGCAGCATACGATTTTGAAATTCTATACACTCCAGGGAAAGCCAATGTTGTAGCAGATGCGCTCAGCAGAAAGAATGAAATCATCGCCAGTTTTGTCATTACGTCTTCATTAATAGACAGGATCTCGACCCTTCAGAAAGACGATGAATTTATTCAAAGAATCAGTCAGAGAGTCAAAGGAGGTGAATCCACAAGTTTCCGACTCAATGACGAAGGAGTTCTAAGATTAAAGGGCAGAATTTGCATCCCAAACCTTCCCGAGCTCAGAAGAGAAATACTTGATGAGTGCCACAAGTCCAAATTAAGCATCCATCCCGGTGTGAGCAAAATGTATAACGATATCAAACGCACATTCTGGTGGAGGTCAATGAAAAGAGATATCTCATTATATGTTAGCAGATGCCCCACTTGTCAGCTAGTTAAGAGTGATCAACAGAAATTGGCTGGATTATTACAACCATTGGAAATTCCAGGTTGGAAGTGGGAACAAATCTCGATGGATTTCATCGATGGCTTGCCTCGAACTAAGAAAGGAAACGACAGTATATGGGTAATCGTAGATCGCTTCACGAAGACTGCCCATTTCATACCTGTCCGATCCAACAGAACGGCTCAAAGTCTAGCACAGATTTACTTCAAAGAAATAGTTAAACTACATGGAGTGCCGCTCAATATAGTCAGTGATAGAGATCCCCTATTTACTAGCAAATTCTGGGAATCATTCCAGGAAGAATTGGGAACCAAATTGAATCTAAGCACCGCTTATCACCCTCAGACAGATGGCCAAACTGAGCGGGTGAATAGAATTTTAGAAGATTTGCTGCGGGCTTGCGTTATCGATTTTGGAGGCTCATGGGAAGATCACTTACATTTAGCAGAATTCTCTTACAACAATGGCTATCAAGCAAGTTTGGGAATGTCTCCATTTGAAGCATTATACGGTAGACCATGCAGATCTCCCGCATGTTGGGTAGAACCTGGCAACAGACTTGTGCTAGGGCCCGATATGATTCGAGAAGCATCGGATAAAGTCGATTTCATTAAGAAGCCATTAAAAACCGCACAGAGCCGACAGAAAAGTTATGCTGATGCGAGAAGAAGGGATATATCGTTTGCCGTCGGCGATTATGTTTATTTAAGAGTTTCTCCAATGCGAGGAGTAATCAGATTTGGCAAGACTGGGAAGTTGGCACCGAGATTTATTGGTCCCTTTCCTATACTTGAACGGATTGGAACTCTTGCATATAGGGTTTCATTACCTAATTAGTTGCCTGGTATACATGATGTGTTCCACGTGTCTCAACTCAGAAAACATGTTCATGATCCCGACCTTATTGTGGAAGAAGCAGCGCAACATGATATCGACATAACTCCAGAATTAGCACTCAGTAGAGAGCCATTAAAGATAGTTGGCAAAGAAACCAGAGAGCTAAGGAGGAAAAAGATTCATCTAGTCAAAGTGCAGTGGAGTAGTGATCCTAGAGACTGTACTTGGGAGACTGAGGAAAGCATTAAACAAGCCTATCCCAAATGCAGAGTGGACATCTCTGACTAACTCCGGTGCAAGGTACCTTTACAATACTTTGCATTTACATTTTATTCCCTGCTTAACGGTTATTTCCTTTTCGAGGACGAAAAGTTTTAAGTGGGGGAGATTGTAATAACCCGGTAAATGTGAACCAATTTAAAATTTTTAAATTAGGTTATTACCAAAGAATTTGAATAATTTAAATAGCCTATTTCCATAAAATATAGAATTGGGTATAATATTGCAGTTTGAAATTTTGAATACAAACTTTGTCTGACTATACCGGGTGGAAAATATAACGGATTTTGACGAAACTGGAAATATTTAAATCTGTTTATCAATACCTTTCTAACGAATCTGAAAAATCGAAATTTCATAACGGAAATCAAAAGTTATGGCCAAATGAATTTTCAGAAAGGTCGCTATATAGTATATATAGCCCTTGAAAATTGAGATTTTGCATACGACCTCGGAATTCGACGAAACCACTTTTGTTGGGTCCGGGATGTCAAATTATTGCTAAGTTTCAAATTTCATACTTTTTGAAGCTAGTATGTGAGCGAGGCAAAAGATAATGTGTTTGGTCAAATTCTGTTAAAATGGGTCGACCTAAAAATGGCCGTTTTTCAAAAGAGCTCAGAATTCGACGAAACTGGTTTTGTTAGGACCGTGTCGTCAAAACAAAGCTAGATTTATTTTTCTGGAATTTTTCGATTCAGTTTATGGCCCTGGCAAATTGAAATGTACGTTTAAATTAAATATCGAATGTTTTATATTTTCATTTGAAAAATAACTGACTGTAACAGTCGAAATGGCCATCGAAACATATCCCAGTGTGTCCGGAATGGGGGTATTTAGCTAGGGGCGACAGTCGTTGGGTTTAAAAGGGAGTCCGTTTGCAAAAACACTATTTAAAATTTCCTATAAAGCATGGACCAATAGGAATTTTTCATTAAAAAAAAAATCTGAAACCCTAGCCGCCGGAGACGATTGGACGACGCACAGTGCTCCAATCTTCTCGTCCATTTAGCCGCCGCCTCAGGCGATTTCACCGCCGCCGCCAGTTGAGACTTCCGACCGCCTTCGCCTCCTCTCCACATCCGACCAACCCACGACCCCAGCCATCGATCATCAGCGTCGGAAATCGACGAGGAAGTCACGACCTTCAGGGCGCCGCCGCGACGAGCACAGGCCGCCGAACCCTTCGCCACCACCGCCGATCTGGAGGTGGTTCGTAGCTCTTTGACGCAGCAAGGTCTGATCGAAGCATCGAGGTACAGATTGGCTGAAAAATCGTGACCTAGTTTCGAAGGTTTTAAAAACTTTTCTGATGAAAATTCTGAAATGAAAATAACACTTTTAAGTGTTGCAAAACTTTGAAAAATAATATCTTTCTCGTTCTTTAACGAAATTTGGTGAAACAGGAGACACCGTGACCGCAAGGAGGCTCTCTACATTCTAGAAGAAGCCGCGGATTTTTCTGACCTTCCTACGATTTTTAGCACTGCAATAACCAATGTGAGGAATCTAAACTATTTGTGTGAATGAAATCGCGTTGTATAAATTATATAAGCGAAGTGTAAATTATATACGCATTGTATACCTCATGTACATGTGTTGTATAAGTTATATTAGCGTTGTATAAATTATACAAGCGTTGAATGAAACATATATGCTTTGAATTGTGATGAAATGCAGGTGAATTATTATATTTTATATATATATATATATACTCCCCTCGTCCACAGACCATGGACGATATTTATTGCTTGTGTTTGACGTGATATTATATGGTATGACGAATGGTTGGAAATAATTGTTTGTGGTTGATATTATGGTTGAAAAATACCTTTATGGTTGAAAAATACCTTTATGGTTGAAAAATACCTTTGTGGTTGAAAAATACCCTCTTGTGGTTGAAACAAAATAGAATAGGATTATGGAATTGAAAATAAAACATGCCGCCTGCGTGCGAACTAGATGCATGATCCCCATTGTCAAAAACCGCGAGGTTTTAAGGTAGAGCGAGGAGCCGTACTAGGGACGGTCCCGGTTTTAACTACCCTGCCGTTATGCTGCCGAAATTTTCTGAAATATTTATGTGTTAGGATAATTTTCATTCGTTGAAATAAATTACAAACTATATCGAATATTCATGTGTTGAGTTGCAATTCATTCGTTGAGTTGAAATTCATGTGTTGAATATTATTTGAATTTAAACAAATGGCTTTAGCGATAAAACTCACATTTTTATATATTTACAAACTATATAGAATATTCATGTGTTGAATATTATTTGAATTTAAACAAATGGCTTTAGCGATAAAAATCACATTTTTTAAATAAATTACAAACTATATCGAATATTCATGTGTTGAGTTGCAATTCATTCGTTGAGTTGAAATTCATGTGTTGAATATTATTTGAATTTAAACAAATGGCTTTAGCGATAAAAATCACATTTTTATATATTTACAAACTATATCGAATATTCATGTGTTGAGTTGCAATTCATTCGTTGAGTTGAAATTCATGTGTTGAATATTATTTGAATTTAAACAAATGGCTTTAGCGATAAAAATCACATTTTTATATATTTACAAACTATATCGAATATTCATGTGTTGAGTTGCAATTCATTCGTTGAGTTGAAATTCATGTGTTGAATATTATTTGAATTTAAACAAATGGCTTTAGCGATAAAAATCACATTTTTATATATTTACAAACTATATAGAATATTCATGTGTTGAATTGCAATTCATTCGTTGAGTTGAAGTTCATGTGTTGAATGTTATCATCCTTTAAAAATAAAATGAATCGACAATGAAAACTATATTTTTATAGTGAATATGAAGTGTTAAAAATACACATGTGTCGAATAAATATTTTTGATGATAAAAATATTCCTTTTATCATGTATACGCTTAGTTAAAAATACACATGTGTCGAATAAATATTTTTGATGATAAAAATATTCCTTTTATCATGTATACGCTTAGTTAAAAATACCCATGTATTGAAATAAATAACAGTTTGCTATGAATATTATTATTAGCTTTGTTCTGCATATATATACATGTGTTGAACAGGAAAAATGGATTAGCTGTAGAGTAAAGAAATTATTTGCGTGCCCGACAAATAGGTAAACCTTGATGAGTTGGCTGCACAATTTTATTTATATATCAACTCCTGTGAATGCCATTGGATGCGGAGTGCTGGTTTTTCTGTGTGAAATAATAAATAACGCCATAGGATAGTAACAATTAATTTTGAACTACACTACATGGCATACTTCTTGACGATAGGCATACTTCATCATATTCCACATAAGCAATTGGAGCTTGTGTGACGAGGTGGAAGATTTACCATATAAGCAAGAGGCTTGTATGGCGATGATTATGTACTACAGGTTGAACTGATGACTGATATGGACTATATAAATTATAACGATAAATTGCCAGATTAATAAAAACCCCACACGGGTCTGGAGTTGACAATAATCACGTCGCTCTAGTTATTAGATACGGCACATGGACTATTTATTTCCACACGGAAACGGGGTGACGGGAATTTATTCTCTGGAGTGATTAGCAGTACATGCTCCCCCGTAAACACCAGAATATATCACTATAAATATGTGAATGCTTTTTAGGATTTATTGGGTACCTAATACGGCCCAATAAATTTCCAAACCCCTCCCCGTACAAAGGAGGTTATGGCGAAATTTTTCGAAATCTTAAGGCGTTAGTGAAATATTTGAAGTGAAAACGAAGTTGAAAATATAGAATGAACTATAGTTGAAATTATAGATTGAACTATATTTATATATATAAATATAAATATAATTAAAAGGAAGAGAGGCCGTGCAGTTCGCGTTTCGGAATCGTAATTTGAAACGATTAGTACGAGAAATCCGACCATCGGATTTTCCCGAAACCGCAACCGCTGGGTTCGCCATGGAAATATCTTTCCAGTGGCACCATCCTTGTAAAAATCCAACGGTTGGATTATCCGGAATGTTTAATTCAAATCTGAAGAAAAACAGCGCCAGAATCGTTTATATTTATATATAAATATAAATATAATTAAATCGAATAACGACGCTGCAGTTCGAATTTTGAAACCGTAACTTCAAACGACTAGTGTGGAAGATCCGACCGTCGGATTCTCACGAAACTGGAACCGTTGGGTTCGCTTTGGGAATATCTTCCCACTGGTATAGACTTTGTAGAAATCCAACGGTTAGATTTTCCGATATGTGTAAAACAAATTAAGGGAAAAACAGCGCCAGTGCCACGGCACGACCTGAAACGTCGTTTAATTAAATATGGCCATTTTTAAATGAATAAAAATGGCGAAAAATCGTTATAAAATATTATAAGCCATATTGATTGAGAATAAACCAAATGGGCTTGAATTGTTTGATATTTGATGGTTGTATGTGTATGACATGAAAATAACACTAAAGAATCGAAAGATGGATGTCGAATAATATAACCATAAAATGAATCGATTTAAATTCTAATGACGTGAATTATTTGAAAAGGCCGAGCTAACCCTCATTTCAAATAATTTATCGAGCGATTCGAATTGGAAAATGCAAAGACGATTCAAGACCGACGATCTTCGTATCGGTTGGATGGGCGCTACTGAGGTTCCTAACCGGAGTAGCTACCGGAAAGGGACGGAATTAGTAACCGTCTGAACGTATGCGTTGATTGGACGGATATACGAGGAATTTGACGCCTCCGGTTTCGTTCAGACCCAGGATGGACTTGTAAATGGACTGTGTGTCTGACATTGGATTTTGTTCTGTACTGATTGATCTCTGTTAAATATATATCTGTTTGGCGGCGGAGAATTTATTCTTTTGCTTAACGCCCTTCTCTGAGACGTACGAGCTCAGAGGTTATATATCGATGGAAATCAATCGTATGGAGTGGACTGCCTATGTGGCATGCCAAGATGCTGTGATCAAGGCTTCTGTTGCAAAGCAAAGTCTTGTGGATGATGATCAAAGCAAGGTCTACGTAGCTTAGCTTTGTGTATTTCATGGATTCGCGAGCCTCACACCCAGGTATGAGTTAAAAACGGGATACGGACTGCAGGGAGAGCACGACGTTTCTTTCTAGCTATGGTGGTGTCAGTGACTTACCAGCCCTGACATTTATATCTATTTTTCACCTATGTGGTTGTTGGAATGCGAGGCGCCTCGATTATAGGTCTGTAAGGACCGGGAAACGTGTGTTCAGGAATACTAATCCTCAAACGTAAGAGAGGACCGGCCCTGAAGATCCAGGATTGCCCAGAGTGCGTAGTCCTGAGGCATTTGCTAGAATGTCTCGAAGCGGAGAGGAGCTTGCCCCTTGCCTCGACTCATGACGGAAATCCAATTTCCAATACGAAATAACGGACTTGATTGTAGAACTAGTATGACGACATAGTATGTGGTAGCTATGCCGCCTATGATTGATATTTATGATGCTATTCGTTTTTGAAACATATATGCACTAGTAATAATATCAAATGATTTCGTTTTATACGTATCAAGCATATTTGGCTATTATAAGGTAAAACTCTATCCTCCGGCTTGCGTTGCATTGTGTGATGGGACCTGAGTCTTATAATGGCTTCATTCTTTCTAAAAGCATTGCGTTGTTTTAAAAGAATTTACTTTATTTTAAATGCACTAGAAATCACTGGAGTAAACCCGTTCCGCGAAAGTGGCGTGGTCCTATGATTTGCTATTATTGTTGTTTAACTGTTAAATAGATTCCTCATACCAGTCCCCATGACTGACTCGTTGTTTGTTTCACTTTGCAAACGCGGGTGCCCTTATTTTCACACGGGCAGCCTAGTACACAGGTGACAGGTTATTTTTGGCTCTGCACTGCTGCATAGAGTGCATTTTTGGCTCATGGCGAGGCTGACTTCACAGAGACGACTTTGACTTTTCCGCCATTACTGTACTTATATTATGATTCCGCCACTGGCGATGCAGACTGATTTACTTTCCGTATTTCTTACTATATGTATATGTATTCCGCCTTCGGCGATGTAGACTGATACCCTTATTATGTCTCACTGCATGTATGTTTTCCGCCTCCGGCGATGATGACTGATCACTTTCCTTTTTATTTACTAAGTTATATCCCACGTTATGCTATTCTGATGTTCCTACATGTTGTGATTCCGCTGTCATATCCATGTAAAATTATTTTATTTATTGTTTCTGCTATTATCTGTTCTCTGCTATGATGATTAATGTGTTATATTCCAATGATTATCCTTAATACCGCCCCTCGGATTTTGGGATCGTCACACATAATCGATCATCCATAATATATGGTCTTCATACTGTGATACAACTTTTTATCTAGAAGGGAATGTCCATACCCTAATGGGAATGACCGACATAACCTTGCTGCATTCATCTTGTTTTAAATCATTACTGGGTTGTGAGGCTTTAGGTCTTGTTAAACACAAAGCTACATGTTAACCAAGCCATTCTTTGATCGTCCATAACTCATTTCACTTAGCATGACACATTGCCAGTTCGTAACACATAGTTGATGTCTAACCAATATATAACCTCTGAGCTCGTACACCTCAGAAAAAGTTGTTAAGCTAAGAGAATAGTTCTTCGCCACCAAACAGATATATATTTATTAAAGATCAATTGCTACGTCATAAACTGCAGTGTTAGACATTCAATCCATACAAGTTCATTTTGGGACTGGGCAAAACCGAAGTGCTTTATTCCTCGTCCAATAAAGGAGAGAAGCCCTTGCAAATACGGAAACTCGCCAAATATATCTGGACCACTACTATAATAACTTCAAAATGGGAGCTACCCACCCAAGACATCAACAAACAATCCTTTCGATGTAAAGATCCCCAGTCTTCTACCATAGTCCTCGGTTGTCTTCGTTTGCTCCATTTCGCCGTATCATTATTCGAAATGGTTTTCGGATAAGGGTCCAATTCCGTTCTTTTCGAATGATGAGCGTTATTTGAAAAGCCAATATGAAAATAAAGGATTTTCTAAGTCTCTTTCCACTTTGATTGGTAAATAAAAAACTTCATTGACTTACTAAAAATCCTCAATCATTTATTTCATTGGAAATTCATGTATTTGTTCCTTTATCTTTAAACAAGGATTCATTCTTAACATACCCTTAATCAAAAGATTTATTATATCTTTAACCATTACTTCCCATTCCAAATAATATCCGTTAAACAAAGATTATTCAAATCTTAACGAATATTTCTTCTCAATTTTACTTAGGGAAATCATTTCAACATCAACTCATTAAATCTTAACCAAAAGATATCTTAATTCTTTGATAAACACGTTTCATTTCAAAACATAATTTTAAACAAGTCTTTCATTTACTTAACAAATTCCTCAATTATTTAAAACCATTGATTCAATTCATTAAATCTTTTAAACCAAAATTAATCAAGCGTTAACAAAGGTTTTCCTTTAAACTCCATATCCCAACCATAATTATTAATCTTAATTAAAAGATTAATTAACCCTTAATTCCCTATTTACAATTTTTTCCTTAAACCAAAGATAATTCATTAAACCTTCAAAACTAAACTAACATAATCCAAACCTTTTGTTTACTTAAATAGATTTCTTAATCTTCCATTCCTTAATTAGGAATTATTTCAGAAACCTTTCATTAATCTTTAACAGAAATTCATTAACTCTTTACCCATTTGCTTTCCCTTTTCAAAACTTATCTCTTATGTAATATCATTCTCATTAACCTTTAACTAAAAGATTATAATTCTTCTTAAATTTCAAAACTAATATTAACTGGGTTGAAGAATGGTGTTATTTAAGACACCATTCACAACAAACCCAAAACCAATTGATACTAAATGTAAGATTTAAATAGAAATTATATCAGCTTATGTTCAGTATCAATTCTCATAATCAACGAATACTATAAGTCGAATAATGGTATAGTATAAATTTTGACTACATAATTTAATATCAAATATTTGAAGATTATTTTCATCCAAATCCAATTCATTTATAATTGGAAATCTTTATCCTGATTAAAGTTATATTTCAAAATAATACTTTACAGTATCTGACTTCGCTTCTGATTTGCTCCTATACTTTCCCAGATAAGTAAATGTTGGTCCAGTAACTTTAATCTAAAGATATATATCTCGTTTACCATTCCAGAACTTAGAGACGGAACAAACCTATTCGTTATTTCTATATACTCAAACTTTTTGAGTTTATCTACTTTTTAACTAGGCTAAAAAATCTAAAATTTCAAATTATCATTCAAAACTTCATATTTCTTTACCAAGTCACTTTAAAATCATTTATAATAATTTATCATATTTTTTCTATATTTTTAATAATCTTTGTAAAGTCGTTTATAATAGTTTCCAGTTTCAGTCACCGAACTGCAAAACCGCGATTTTACTTCAAAATTGGTTAGGACTTAACTCAAAATTTTTATATTAAAATATGAAATTTCCTTTTTAATTTGAAAATTATTATCATTAGAAAACAAACACTTTTCATTTCAGGAAAATCTAACTTAAACTTCATTCGGTATAAACATTTGAAGTTCATGGTTGAAATTCACCAACTACCACTACATGACAAGCTCTATTCAGACCATATTAAAATTCGTACGTTTTTCTTCTAATATGTTTATAAAACCTTTTAAAAACATATATAAACTCTTTTTGAAGCATTTTTCCTTATTTCAACTTCAACTTCAATTATTTTCCATAATTGAATATTATATTATTATTTTTCAAAATTGATCTTTAGAATCTCAAATTTTGCAGAACTAAAATTAAACATTATATAAGCTTATTAGACTAAACAATTTGAGTTCAAAACAACATTTATACACCTAGCCCAAATTCACTTTTGAATTTACTATTCAAAATCAATTTACAATTCATTTTATAGCGAGATAGTAATACATAAGCCTCCAGCTTGTTATCGCACTGTTGTATCATCATAAGACCTGCTACCTACTACTCAATCTACTCAACAATATCGCTAACGAAAACCCTAAGGTAATAAGTGAACATGTAACACCCTGAGTTATAAAGTAGTCCGGTATGAGCGATAAAAGACTATCAATAACTATATAGCAAAATATGATGCAAGACAGTTCAAGTCTCATCTGACTTGTACCTACAACCAGAGTTAGCACAAAATAATCATATAAAATACGAAATTCAAATGACATAAAGGTAGACACAAGTTAGAACAAGATTCCTAATCCTCACTTCTCTTTAGTATCCTATGGTGATAACCTACCCGAAGAAACAGAAGAGGACAAATAAGCAACTGTAACATCCATAACATGCAATAACCTAGCTATCATAGACTAAGGCATTGAATATAGTTATATCGAATGACTGGCCATTATCACCCGTCAAGGGATAATTGAGAACCTTGGTTCTAGTCAGACTACCATATGTCCTACGTATGTTTTGTAGGAACTAGGCCATCCCACAGCGGAAGATATGAGTGAATTTTAATTTTTTTTACCCTACTGGATCTTAGTTGGGCCTATGAAGCCTAATCTATTTAGAACATTTCACAACTTGTTTTTAAATAAAATCATTTATTTAATTTAATTTAATTATAGGGAAGATTTAATTTCAAATGTAGAGTGTATCAGATACACTTAACATTTAGTCAATGTATGGGGAATGAAACCTTTCAATTATTTCTCTAAAACAAGAATTAATTAAGCTTGAGTATTCCCACCCAGGGAACCTTGGGGGACGGAAGAGAAAGAAGAGGAAACAAAATAGGTCAGACATAAGTCTGGCAAGTCCAGTTACTTTTAGCATATAAATAAGTAAAAGCATCATGACAGGCATATAAATTGGAGAGACAGATAACAATGTCATAAGACAGGTATAGAAAGGTAACAAGGTAAACATGATAGAATATATTGCGCTTCTTTATACTTTTCTCTGCACCAATACGAGTATACTAGACAAGATGATCCCCAACAAGTACATGATGGTAGACTTATGTGTACTTCTAGTGAGAGGTTTTACCCCATACAATAACAGGCAGCCCAACTAAACATCCCGGTGTTACCCCTAAGGATAATAATGGGCTCCTAAACAAGCGAGACTAAATGTACCCTAATTACTACCCCAATCGATCGGCTCCCTACTTCGTAGATACCCTGTGCTGGCCCTATAGTAGGATGTATCACTTCATAAAGTGGCAACCCTTTATTTTCAGGATGTGCACAACCATATCTACCGATGTCACGACGTCTTAGCCTCCCTAGTCCGGACCCATGCACGCACACGACCCCGTCGGAATGCGCCGCCCACATTGTCCCCTCCTTTTGGATCACTTACAATCAGCTTAGTAAGTGTGCCCCAATTCTGGCCTAGTTTGGAGTACTCAATTGATACCTATATGGGTTACTGACTGAAATGGGTCCCACACACAAGATTATACAAGCTTCCCCCTAGGCTTGCATCCCTACTACTAGGATTTCCATAGGTTATGCCTACTAGAGTAACAAGATTGCATAACCCGATAGGTTAAGTTTGTGGGCCTATATATATAAATATTGCCCACCACCCCAAGATATACTTAACCCTCCCACTGTCTCAAGCAAGTTTACTTAACCCCTACTCAAGTTAACATGTTCATGTAATCCCTATGGATTCAAACAGGTTAAGTATTAAAGTTCAATACCATTCATTTATGTTTATAATGCGCTAGACCTCCCATATTAAGCCTGCAACTTGTGGATGCTGGATATGCCGGTCAGTTCCGGGCAGACTTCTTCCACAAGTTGGACTTAACATCGTGTCTTAGCACGTTATGTGTTTATGCGCTTAGACCCCTCACATTAGATTCACCACTTGTGGTTGCTGGATATGTCGGGCAGTTCCAGGCATACTTCTACCACCAGTGTAATCTGACCTCGTGTCTAAGTGCCGTTACAGTTTCCAGTTACTATAAATCTAGGCATTTTCATTATTAACCAATTATTCCTATTTCATTATAGGTTTTCATGCCCCTTTCCCAAGTCATATTCATCATGTACCATATGCCCTAAATTAAGATCTTTAATCACAGTTTGGTTTATGCCCCAAATCCATATTCATGTTTTCAACAAGTTAAGCCCAAATTTCCCAATACAAGTTATGCCCCAATCTTAATGTATTCCCCTCGTTCCCAATTTCACGCGTTCGCATATTTCAGCGGTATGCCTAGGCTCGAAGGTAGCATGGCTATTAAATAAAAAGGGAATAGAAGAAGGGAAGAGAACATAAATAAGCATGATAATAAGATAAACATATGATGGCAGAAATAGGGCAAGCAACTGAATAAACATATAGTGACAGAATTGGGCATAATGACATAATTAGGCAAACTAACATAATAGGCATAGGGTGACAAAATTGATCATACTAACAAAATAGGCATAGTGACATGATTAGGCCACCTAACATAATAAGGATATCATAAACAGGCATGATGAGATCTAAACAGTAAATTAGATGCACAAGTTATGGTAGATCTCATATGATTCAACTAGTCATTGGCTTAGATCCAATTCATAAACATGTCAAGATTGCATTTTAGGTGTTTATGTCTAAAAATAACGTAGACTCACAGAGAATGGATCTAAGAACAGGGAATAAGATGTAGATGACGTAGCACAGATCTCTGAATTTGTCCAACTCTTGTTGTTAAAGAAAATAGGCTAGATCAGAATAAGTTGGGGCAGCACCTCGTTGTCGCTTTTGTTTTTGGATGAATAAAACTATGAGAATGAGGTCCTATTTATAGTCATCAACCAAAGAACGTAGACCAGAAATCAATCCATGTTTGGAGGCAAGGATCTACCCAGACCCGTATGGGGGTCGACCCCTCCTTAGTGTGTCGACCCAGGGGTCGACATCCCCTTGATGGTGTCGACCCATGGGTCGACACCTATATCGGGAAATTTCCCGCTCCTCTTTCGTTGTTCGATTTTGAATTTATTTGAATTCTGGATTTATTTTATTTATATATATTTCTCTTATGCGTAAATAAACTTCTAACCTTAATAACTTCTCCATACGATGTCCGTTTTACGCAAACTAGGTGTCTATTTTGACCAGAATTCCGAAACGAATGCAATGATGTAGTCCATTTCACTTAATTCCAAATATTTATTTAAGTATTTCTTAATTTATTGTTAATAGTCTTTTTTTAAATACGGGGTGTTACAAATACGCATTACACAGTTGTGACAATAATTTACACTAATTCTCTTTGTCAAAACTATATCACTTTGGACTTATTGAATTTGATAATGGTAAAAATTTCAACATCGTCCCCACTCAACTCTATAGTCCAAACATAAAGTCCTTAGTTTAACAATAGCAACTATTATTAACCAAACTACTCTGGCCAGAGATTTTGACTTTTGGTTGACTTGAGTTAATCGTGATACTAACCTCATATAACCGAGGAGACGAATCCTCTTTTGAACAACGCTTCACTTCCAAAACTTCCACTCGACCCAACTATAGTCACTCAATGGTGGATGTACCATGATTTGACTATAATCAAAGCTGAGCTTTCATGTTGAAGATTCACAGCATTCCTAAATCAAAAGAACTATATAAATTATTCACATCGATATTTATGTTTGACCTTAGTTATATTAACCAAAAAAACTATCAAACGAGTTGTTCTATAGTTATCCAATACCTTTAGTACGTAACCCCTAGGTGCCACCAACGGTCATAACTAATACACTGCCTAATATTTGGAAAGCGTTATGTAGTCCAGTCTCAACGGATACATCGATATCCAACCTCGATGCAGCTTCACTAGGAACCTTTAAAATGATGTGTTTTGTAACAATGTGATCTAATACTCATGATTACAACTATTTGTAATTACTATCACGAACATACCATTCATGGATTTTCTATTAAGTGCATTTTAATTAAATATTAATTATTTATAACATATTATAACAAAATATATAACAGAAAGAAGAAAAACCTTTATTTCGAACGATAATTGATTTCAAAGTTAATTAATTCACAGTAAATTATAGAATTACCCCTAGGACATATCCCTAGCTTATCAATCTCCCACTTGCACTTAGGACCAATTATGGAATCTCAATACTATCCCTTCAATTTGTTTCTCGAGAACTGACCGAGCCAGGCCTTTGGTAAATGAATTTGCTATGTTGTCCTTGGTATCTACCCTTTGAATGACAACTTCTTTCTTCTCAATGAATTCTCTAATTAGGTGAAACTTTTGAAGAATGTGTCATGACTTCTTGTGTGTTCTTGGTTCCTTTGCGGTCTGTATCACCGCATTATTGTCACAAAACAATGCCATATGATCCTCGATATCGGGAATCACTCTGAACTCACTTAAAAATTATGCATCTAAACTGCCTCTTTTGCTGCTTCGTTACGGGCGATGTACTCGGCCTCCATCATGGAATCAACAACCGTTTCTTGCTTGGAACTTTTCAAGCTAACACCTCCACTGTTTAGTGTAAAGACATAGCCTGATACTGATTTACTATCATATACATCACTTTGAAAGTTCGAATATCTATACCCCTTCATAAGGAGGGGTCCATTCCCAACTATGAGGAATAAGTCTTTAGTATTTCTCAAATACTTAAGTATACTTTTTACGATCGTCCAATGTTTTTCTCCGGGATTAGACTGATATCGGATCACGCATTATAATGTGTATGCTACATCCGGTCTAATACATAACATAACATACATTGTGGATCATATGGTTGAAGCATAGGGAATCCTTTTCATGTGCTCTTTCTCCTCATCGGTATGAGGAGCGTCCTTTTTAGAAAGGACAATTCCAAATTTCCTTGTAACACTTCCACGCTTAGAATTATCAATACTAAATCTTTTTAGTATGATGTCTGTGTATAGGGATTCAGAAAATCCTAACTATCTCTTAGATCTATCTCTATAGATCCTTATACCAGGTATATAGGTTGCTTCTCCCATATCCTTCATGGAGAAGTATTTGGAAAGCCAAGCTTTCACTGATTGCAATAATGAAGTATCATTGCCAATCAATAATAGATCATCAACATAGATTACTAAGAATACAATAGCATTTCCCTGTTCCTTTTTGTATATCCATGCTTCCTCTGTGTTCAAATAAAAACCGAACTACTTGATTACTTTATCAAACACTTGTTCCAACTTCTTGAAGCTTGTTTGAGTCCATAAATAGACTTTAACAACTTCCCAGCTTTGCTTTTGCTCCCACTAACCACAAAACCCTCTAGCTATGATATATATGCAGTTTCTTCTAAATCATCATTTAGGAAAGCCGTCTTTACAACAATTTTCCATATTTCGTAGTCATAGAATGCAACAATGGCTAGAATAATCCGAATTGATTTAAGCATGGCTACGGGTGAAAAGGTCTCATCATAATCAACACCTTGAATTTGACGAAACCCTTTTTCGACTTTTCTTACTTTATAAGTCTCCGCTTCCCCATCTACATTTAGCTTTCTTAAAGATCCATTTGCAGTTAATGGGTTGTATCCCTTCAGCTATGTTCGGCAAAGTCCAATCTTTGTTTTCATACATGGAGTCCATTTCAGATTTCATAGCTCTAAGCCAGAGTGCAGAGTCTTTACTCTGGTGCCTATTGGAAAGTCAAAGGAGTGTTGTCATCTAAAATACAATCCTCCTTTTTGACATCCATAATAAAACCAAAGCATCTTTCTGGTGCGCGAGATTCCCAACTAGACCTTCTAATAGTTTGCATGTTTTCATATACAGGTGAACTTGTTTCTCCCACTGTTTGAGTATTAACATTAGTTTCTTGGATCTCATCCAACTCTACAACTTTGCTATTAATTTATTTTAATATAAATTCCTTTTCTAAAAAGATAGTGTGTCGAGAAATAATGACCTTTTGTTCCTCGGTATTGTAGAATATATATCCCATCGAGTTTTCGGGATATCCTATAAACTTACACAATACCAATCATGCTTATAGTTTATTGGGACCAATGTTCTTAACATATGCCGGACAACCCCATACTTTTAAGTATTTGAGTTGGAGTTTCTTACCACACCACATCTCATATGGTGTTTTGGGCCCAGATTTTGTGGGTAACAAATTCAACATATGTGATGCAGTTTCCAGCGCATATCCTCAATAGGACAGAGGTAACTCATCCTTACTCATCGTGGAATGAACCATAACCAATAGGGTTAGATTCCTTCGCTCCAACATATCGTTGTGTTGCAGAGTATAGTTTGGAGTAATCTGACAGATAATCCCATTATCTTTTAATATTGTTGGAAATCATGTCCAATATACTCACCTCCTCGATCTGATCGAAGAATTTTAATCTTACTTCCCGTTTGATTTTCTACTACATTTTTATACTTAACAAACTTCTCATAGACATCAGATTCGTTCTTCATAAGATATACATATATCATATCCTTGAGAAATCATCAGTGAATGTAATAAAAAGGAATTATTAACTTTGGTAACTATAGGCATTGGGCCGCATACATCACTATGTATTAGGTTCAAGATTTCAACTCTTTCATTCTTCAACTGAAGGGGTGCTTGGTCATTTTACCTCTAATACATGACTCACATGTGTCAAAAGATTCAGAATAAATTGACGGTAGATAACCTTCGGTTTTCAGTTTGTGTAGTCATTTCTCACTATTATGACCTAGCCTACAATGTCAAAGATAACTTTCATTTATATTGTTAAAAGGCTTAGTCACAGAACACGCATAATTAGTATTGATCACATAAATTCCATTTTCAAGAATATCAACATAGACCTTATTTAAATTCAAACTAATGTTCATAACATTGTTTGCACAATGAAAAACATATCTAGTCGCAAACAATCTAGAAAAAGATACAATTCCACAAATAAAATATTTCACAAAATAGAAATTATTTAATATCATTACTACACCATTAAGCAAAACTAAACGGTAATCTCCTATTGTTGTTGCATCTACATTTGATCCTTCAGTAACTTGGAGGCTCATTTATCCTTTTGCCACACTACGCCAGTTCCTAAGCCCTTGTAGCAAATTTCATATATGAGTTCAAGATCCGGTATTTAAAACCCAAGACATTATATTGATTACAAAAATATTTTGAATCATAAATGTACCTAATAGAGCTGCAGAACCATTCTGCTTCCTTTCCCTCATAATCTTCAAGTACACATAATAGTTCCTTTTCCAGTGACCTGAGACGACCCTAAACCCCGTACTGACGGTGGCAAGGGTAATCTTTGGAATATAACACATAAACAGATAATAGCAGAACAGAAAAAAATAAATACACCAGATAATGAACAAATAATACACTGGATAAACGAAATCATCAGAGTTACACAGTATACAGGATCATACTTAGTACAAATACAGTTCAGCTATACATAAATGTCTACAGCGGAAAACAAACAGAATATGTACAATAGGAGCTGAACAACATAAAAAGAGATAAATGATAGAATCCATCTTCAGCTCCAGCTATCCAGAAAGAGCCTGCTACAACCTGAATACAAGGCTGCCCGTGTAGAAAGAGGGGCACTCGAGTTTGAAAGTGAAACAAACTACGAGTCGGTCATGGGATTGGTATGAGAAATCTACTTAACACATTTATAATATGGCTAATCACAGGACCACGCCACTTTCGTGGAACAGGTTTTCTCCATTGGATTGTCAGTGCTTTAAAACAAATCATTCTTTTAAACATCGCAATGCTTTTTATAAAAATGAAGCAATTATAAGACTCAGTTCCCATCACACAATGCAACGCAAACCTGAGGATAGAGTTTTTACCTTATAACGGCCAAAATATGCTTGATATGAATAAAACAAAAGCATTTGATATTATTACTAATGTTTATATGTTTCAAAAACAATTTCAAATCATAAGTATCAATCATAGACGGCATTAATGCCCCATACCACCATGTCGCCATATACAGGTATAGAATCAAAACCGCACAGTCACGTATTTGGAAATTGGATTTCCGTCATGAACCAAGGCAAAAGATAGTCCTTACCGACTTCGAGACGCTCTAGCCCGTGTCTCAGGCAAGCGCGCAGGCAAGCCTTGGATCGTCAAGAAACGAAAAAGATATGATTTTTACAGTGAAATCAAAAACCGTAGCGCTTAGAGGTGCTATAATATAGTTTATATAATTTAACAGCCGTACCTTTCAGATTTAGTTCGAAACTAGGTATAGATTTTTCGCTCGATCCGTTCAGCCTGGAGGGGATCGGATTCCACTACGACGTGGTGCTCGGAGAGGCGCGCCTGGGGTGCTGACGGCGTCGAACTCCGAGGTCTGGGGGAGGAGCAATCGGCCTGCGAACGACGAAACTTTGGAGAGCTCAAACTCGAGAAATACACAACGATTTGAGGTGGGGTCTGTTTTGATTTGAAGAGGGGGGAAAGATCTTCAGAAAACGTCGAAGTGGCAGGGGGTTTTGGTGCGTGGTTTCGTCGGAAAACGATCGGGAAGATCTGTGGAGGTTTCCGCCGTATATGGGGGGGGGGGAGGAGAGAGATACGCATATTTTTTTTATTTAATGAAGAAATTTTCTGATTCGCCGATATATATATTTATTCAAAAATACCCCTCTTCACGTACTAGCTCCAATCCAAATCCAACGACTGTCGTCCCTAGCGTTTTACCCCCATTCCGAACACAATGGGATATATTTCGTAGGCCCATTCGAATGTTTCAGTCAATTTTCATTCAAATTAAAATATAAAACATTCAATATTTAATTTGAACGTATATTTCAATTTGCCGGGGCCACATACTGATTCTAAAAATTCCCGAAAATAAAATCTAGCTATGTTTTGATGATATGGTCCTAACAAAACTAGTTTCGTCGAATTCTGAGACCGTTTGAAATATGGCCTATTTCTGGTCGATCCAATTTAACTGTAATTGACCAAAACACGTTTTCCTTTGCCACGCTCACATATAACTTCAAAAATTATGAAATTTGAAACTTAGCAATAGTTTAACATCCCGTATCCATCAAAAGTGGTTTCGTCGAATTCCGAGGTCGTTTGCAAAATGGCCATTTTCACGGGCTATATAAATTCCATAGCGACCTTTCAGAATTAATTTGGCCATAACTTTTGCTTCCCGTTATGAAACTTCGATTTTTCAGATTCGTTAGAAAGGTATTCACTAACAGATTTAACTACTTTTGGTTTCACTCAAATCCGTTTTGTTTTGCACCCGGTACAGTCAGTCAAAGTTTGAAACTACCTCGCCATTTCAGGCCTTGTTTATAATTCAAATTAATTATTTTCATTTTCAACATCGATTCAAACATACATTTCATCGCTATTATTTAAAATATTTATTTTAAATATTTAAAATCCACTAAAATAGCCAATTTAAAAAATTTAAATTAGTTTAGATTTTCCGGGTCGTTACATGACCTTTCTTGTGGTAGTGGTGACATTCACCCTTGTCATCAGTATTCTTACTTTTCTTTTTCTTACCATCTCTTTTTCGCTTCTTCGAACCTTTCAAATATGATGCATTATCCTTTGCAGCAAGTACGATACCTTGATCCTTATGTAGACTTAGTTGACCTCAACACCGAGGAGCTTCATGAGATTCACATTTAATTGGTTCATATTGTAATTCAATATGAACGGCTCATACTGAGAAGCGAGAGAACTAAGAATCAATTCTACTTGCATTTTGTTACTTATCTCTACGTCCAATTGTGTAAGTCAATCAATATATCCTTTCATTATTAGAATGTAATCATCCACTTTCTATCCCTTGGTAATTTTGGTGTTGAACAGTTTCTTCGAAAGTTCGTAGCTTACGGGACGGGATATCTCACCAAAAAGAGCTTTGAGGCTATAAAAAATCTAATGGACAAACACGTTCTCGTGTTTCCTTTGCAACAGTTTTTCTAAGGTAGACAACACAGAAACCTGGGTTATCTCCAGGTCAGATTGCCATTTCAAATAAGCAAGTCGCTCTTCAGGGTTTGCGTCATCAATGGGTTCAGTTTTGGGTTCACATGTAATAGAAGTCTAAAAGCATTCATAAGTTAATGTTATCTTATTTAATCTTAGCCAGCCGATATAGTTAGGTCTAGTGAGCTTGTCACTTTCATAAAACAGTTATAGAATCGACATTTTCTACAAGTTTAAGTGGTAGATTATTAATACAAATCGTAGTGGATGTTCTTATAACATTAGTAAGGTCAAACTTTATGTTTCATTTTGCTAATAAGCTCCCACTAGTCTTTTGTGTTTCATCAAACTCGAGATCGAAACGTAGAAGTCTTTTGACTTCACTAGTAGGTGTTAGGACTCGTCCATCTAAATATTCCGACCTTGAGTTTGCTCAGCAAGTCATAGCTCCACGCATGATGGATAACTCCTTATCGGTTGTATTATATACAACTCCTAACTGTTGATGCCTTGTCCTAATTTCACTTCGACCATGAGTTTGCTCAACAAATCGAGATGAAATTACTCAATCGTACCTACCATATCATGACGGCCTAAGTACAGTATAAGTATCTTGAGTTTGCTCAATAAATAAATACAGCTATCATTCTTACCTCGTTTACTCAATATATATTAATAATACTACACAAAACATCATTAGCTTGAGTCTGCTCAACAACCAAAAAACATGCAAGTTAATAATAATATATATATATATATGGTAGAGGACAACATTAAATCGAGTGATATTGACATATTAAATAAAGTAATTCTTATGAACTACCCTCGTGATTCAAGTGTCTAACACATCGAAAATCACAATATACGTACAATTACGTATGTATTCATTTCTGTAGTCTATTATGGGTTTCTTTTAGGTTACACCTTTAGTTTATATTAATTAAATCATATTCAATTAATTTGATTGATTAACACTTTTAATTATTTTATCTAATTGAACTATTTTAATTAAATCATACAAATTTTGAATTTCAATTCATACACGTACATGTAAATTTATGTTTTTTTAAACAATTTTAAACAACATAATGTATATCACAATATAAAACACATGCACATGTTCATTAATTAGTTAACTTATTTAATTAATTAATTTTATTAATAAAACTAAAATTTGAAATTAATGTGAATTGTTTTATTAAACATTTTGAAAAATATGTTACATTATAACTTTTATAATAAACATATTTCATTTAAAATTTAATAATTAAATTTAAAATCTTTAACTTTAATTTTCAAAATGATTTTAAAAATTAGCTCAAGGCCCAAATTAAGTTTGGGCCTTTCTATTAAGGGAAACCTTTGGGCTCACTTCACTTTTCAGGCTAGGCCGGTAACCAAGTAGGACAGGGTACTTGATTACCCAATTCCAACCCTAGACGTTACCTTTTTAGACACCATACTTAGTGGGTAAGCTTAATTAGTTAGCCCTAACATGACTAATTTTGACCATATAGGTTATTTGGGCTCTGATAATATTTAGGAACTAGGCCAGCCCACAGTGGAAGATATGGGTAAATTTTAATTTTTTTTACCCTATTGGATCTTAGTTAGGCCTATGAAGCCTAATTTATTTAGAACATTTATAAATTTGTTTTTAAATAAAATCATTTATTTTATTTAAGTTAGTTAAAGGGAAGATTTAATTTCAAATGTATAGTGTATCGGATACGCTTAAAATTTAGTTAATGTATAGGGAATGAAACCTTTCATTTCTTTCCCTAAAACAAGAATTAATATAGATTATTAATTGCATTAAATGGAAAGAGAATCCTTTCATTTTCTCTCGTTAATTTAAATTGAGAGATACATTAAATGTTTTTAATTAATAATTTATTCATGGCAAGGTTTATTACTATATCCGTATAAATTCTAATTGTACAAATTGCTTGAAGTTTATTTGATTACATATATATATATATATATAAGTATGCATATATGCGAACCATATATATACATATACATATATATGTGTGCGCATGTGTAACCTCATATTCCGTGAAGGGTATAACGTGCTCGTATATAGATGTTGGGATTTACATTGCAATAGACACATTAGCTCATTTTATGTGTATTGTAGTTTGTTTAAATATGTGCTGTATAATATGTCAAAATTAGGATATTAACACATGTATATGAATATATATATATATATATCATTATTGAATAAAATATTTTCTACCATAATAAGTAAATATTAAATAATCACATGATAAAATTATAAGTTTAATGATTTTATAGAATCTTGAAATAAATTTTAGGCTCAAGATTAATTTACAGAAAATTTATAATTAAAAACATATATTATCAAATAATTGATAATCAAATTATTTCTTAAAATTAGAAAACAAAAATTAAAATTCAAAAAAAAAACTGTAGTTACCTGAGACATATATTGGGTTGTGAAATTACTTTAAGAATTTTGTTAACTAAATTATATTTTAATTAAATAATTAATTTCATTTCTAAAGTAAATTAAATTCAAAAAATAAAAAAGAAGTTTAAAAAATTCTATAACTTTTTCTAAAGGTTCCAAATACGTATATAAAGCTTAATTTTTTTTATAGAGTTTTTGGGTGTTTTGTATTGTATCGAACCTCCAATAATCACACAAAAACAATGAAAGCCTGTGACTTCATTGATGGCTAAAAAAATAAGAACAAAAAATCTCTTCAGATTAGCCAAACCCTTTGGACAAGTTCCACATCAAAGACATGAGCTTCATTTTTTAGCTTCTCATTACCCGTAGGAGTCCCACTTCCATTAGCACCTTTTTTAATACTCCTTAATCCATAGCTTGAGATGAGAGGCCGGACTCAACACATTGGCTCAGGCGCTCAATATTCTAAGTAGTTCAGGCTGACAACTCTTGACTTGTCAATTAGAGACTTTCCTTCTTACAACCAGACGTAGCCAATGCTGCTTAGGCCAGGCCCGCTTTACCGGCTAACAAAACTCTCCTGCAATAACCAGAAGCAACCAGTATACCTGGCCTAATTGCTGCTATAACTTCAATCCAACTTTGGTACCCCAGACTCGTATGGCTAGTGCGCTGGGTATTATGATATAAGAGAAGAATTTTAGATAGATCAATCAGCTTTGCGTCGAGATAGATTGTCCCAAATATATATTCGAACCCGCCTAAAAAAGAAAAATAGTGGCACCCGAATTCCAGAAAATAATGAACCGCTAGTTGATGTGGAATCAATAAATGAATGATCCAATTAGATACATAATATCGAATTGGGGGATCATTTTCCAATGTGACATCAAATCTCCCTATTTATTGACTGCATAAGGAATTGAAACCCTTAAAGCTTGTAAGCCAATATCCTTTTCCTCCCGGGTTTGGATTGGTCGCATAGAAAGTTTTTAGGTACCACAATGAGCAAGATCTAGATGGATCCCTATGCCCTAAAAAAACTGACCGAGGTTAACGAAACTATACCTTTCCTCCGCCTATGAGCTAGCTAAAGATGCAGCGCTATCCTTTCCTACAGTGGAGAGCAAAGACGGGCGTTGGAGCATCTATAGTTGCGTTTGATCGAATCACTGGGAATACTCCGCATCGAATTCATTCCTGAAAGACCAAACTCATATCTAGGCGTCCAATCTCCGGCCGCCTTTCCTGTGACTCCAACAGCTAGCTTTGCTACTGCTACCGGGTTTCAATCAGGAGCAGCTCCTGTCTTTTCCCTCCCTCCGCCAATTAATATACTGGGCTCCTTGGCTTTTTATGTGAAAAAGATGCGCATAGTCTTCACAACGATAACAAGCAATTCATCCATTTTGCTTAGTGGTTTTTCACAAAAAGGGGCCTTCTATTTTAGACCCGTTCAGGGCCTGGTCGTCTGTCTCCAGTTTGTCGGTCGATAAGATCACTGAGACTGACCAGCCACGCAACTATTCTATAGGTCCAATCTCATCTGCTAGCGCTTATTCGTTGCTTGGTCCGGACACATTCATCGATTTCTTTTCATGGCATAATAGTCTTCAACTGCAGAAAAGTAGTGCGGGTCTACTGGAGCTACCCACTTCGATCAATTAGCCAAGATTTTTACTAGATACGAAATCTCTGGTGCGTACTCGAAATGATGGAAGAATTCAGATGGAAAGACATTTCGAAGATGAAAGAGCAGATCCATCCACGAATGTTAATGCTTCGATATCAATTAATTTTGGGACATTGTCCAGTATATTAATTGGGGAGGTATATTCATTGTTGGACCGATCCAGCCCAGTATATTAATTAGGGACCGATCCAAACTATTCTTAGACCGAGGGTTGCGGTCCATGGGCATCGCTATAAGTCCTCTGTCCTACTACAGGTTCCGCGACAATCTTTACCAAGTTTGAACGATTGTGGAGACTAAAAAAACGATTTAAGTTGGCATTTTCCATGGAGAAACCACCGTAAAGCCAGAGGATCGAAGAAAAGCAGGAACTTGTTCAAATTCTAAAGAAGAGACTAGTGATCTCATCTCGACACATCCCTTATCTTTTTATGTGAGAGAAGATCTTCAAGAAAAAGGCGATGGAGCAAGCTACATACAGCTCCGAAATGGATAGCTGTTTCAAAAAGCGGGGATCCAATTAATATAGTAATGATAGATTTATGGTAGCTAAAAAGTACATGTATTGAGCTGATGAAGTAATAACCCGCTAGAGCAAGGCCTAATTGAAAATGAATCGAATTGTTGATTGCTCCTCGGCTCCCACCTGCTCCAACCGCTCGCTGTAATAGCTTGCTTCTGGGGGGGCTCGCACCCTGACCCCGGGAGAGGGCTTGATAGATAGGGCGAATAGGGCTCAACCGTTAAGTTCTATAAGAGAAGGCGGCGAATCCCAATCTCTTTCAGTTAGAATAGAAATTATATTTTCTATTAAATAATTAATTTCAAGGAGAAAAATTAATAAAGTTTAGAAAATCTGAAATTTTTACTGTAATCTTATTATGTGGTGGGTCAAATATAAAAATTATAAAATTGAAATTTTGAGATATTAATTAATGTATACATAATAAACAATTCACAAAATCATTGAATAATATATATATATGTATATTTAATAAAATAATTTTATATTTTATGATTCATAATAAGTACAAATCATCATAATAAAATTTTGGATTAAATACAAATGATATACAAACATGTATATGCAATTGCACATATAGATAATTTGTATATTTATGCTAAGTTAATATATATATATATATATAAATCAAAATTAAAGTCCCCTTTTCCATAGAAGATTAATTAAACAAAACCAAATAAACATAATATTACAAGCACATAACCAATTCAATTGTAGCAAACACATACAACCATAAAAATCTCACCTGATCAAAATAATAAGCAGATATGAAAAACTAACAGAGGATTTGGATGAAAATAGACTTTTATATGATAAAATTAAAAAAAAACAAGATTAAATAAAAGCACACCTTTTTAATGAAGCCTTCGATTCCACATTGAACAATGATTTCTCTTCTAATAATGATTCACAATCCGTCAGGTTGCTAATCCAGGATTGGAGACCTTCTGCTACAAATTAGTAATTTTGTTTTAGATTTGATTTGCGAGTTTTGGGGATAATTTTAGGGGAAAGGTGCTATCATTAAAATGAGGAAGAGGAAGAAGAAAGTGAAGGCTCAAAAATGAATTCACCCGTGTCTAGGGTTTTGAGATTTGCATTTATATAAGTGCGAAAGAGAAAGCAAAATTGATCTTAACCACCCATCTCAAAACCCTAATCTCATGTACATTAGCTTCCACTTTCCTCTTAATAAACCAATGAAATTCCTCCCTAAAAATGCAAGGGTTGTAAGCCCATTTAACCCAGATTAAATATGTATAATCATATTGAACATATTTTGTCATTGATATCTCATATCGATCAATATATTCATAACTTTTTTAAATATATGCAAACGCTTTTTTTCTCATATCAAATTCAAATTTCATAATTAATATTTGCTAAATATTAATTAATTTAATTAATTTAATCAATTTATAATAACTATATGTTAATTAAATCATTAGGTCTTAAGAGAAATCATCGTTTCGATTGTGTGACTCTTAGTGTAAATTCGGTCAGCGATTAATGTCAAACTATTTGAATGTTAATCTTCACACTTCACTTAGCAAGTGGTGTAACATTATGGACAAATTTATCAATTACTCATTTCCAAAAAAAATCTTATTTTAATTTAATAAGCATTATCTAGTTGTGACAATTATTTACACCAATTCTCTTCGTCAAAACTATATCACTTTAGACTTGTTGAATTTGGTAATGGTCAAAATTTCAACATCGTCCTCATTCAACTCTATAGTCCAACATAGAGTTCTTGTTTAAAAATAACAATTATTATTAACCGAACTGCTTTGGCCAGAGATTTTGACTTTGGGTTGAATTGAGTTGACTGTGATACTAACCTCATA
The DNA here is from genome assembly GCA_030737875.1 of Allium sativum. Classification (NCBI taxonomy): domain Eukaryota; kingdom Viridiplantae; phylum Streptophyta; class Magnoliopsida; order Asparagales; family Amaryllidaceae; genus Allium; species Allium sativum. The sequence continues at coordinate 371,184,549 of CM060920.1, forward strand.
TAACCGAGGAGGCGAATCCTTTTTTGAACAGTGCTTCACTTCCAATACTTCCATTCGACCCTAGTATAGTCATTCAATGAATGATGTACCATGATTTGACTATAATCAAAGCGGAGCTTTCATATTGAAGTTTCATAGTATTCTCAAGTCGAAAGAACTGTGTAATTTATTCATTTGGGTAGAGATGTACCATGATTCTTTCTATAGTTATCTAATAACTATTAGTATGTAACCTAGATGTCCCCAATAATCATGAGTAATACACTGGCCAACATTAGTGAGCGTTACGTAGTCTAGTATCAACGGATACATCGATATCCAGTCTCGAAGCATCTTGATTAGGAACATTAAAATGATGTGTTTTGTAACAATGTGATCTAATACTCATGATTACAATTATTTGTAATTACTCTCACAAACACACCATTCATGGATTTTCTATTAAATATATTATAATTAAATATTAGTTATTTATAACACATTATAACAAATATATAACAGAAAGAAGAAACACATTTATTTCGAACGAGAATTAATTTCAGAGTTAATTAATTCACGATAAAACACAAAATTGCCCCTAGGGCATATCCCAAACTCTATCATGTTTGTGTTTCCATAACAACTAAATCACTACATAAGCAATCCAAGGTGCACGACCTCTTAGATCCTTATAGGCGTCCTAATGAAACCCCTTCTTTAAGCCTGCTAGGGTCCTTCAAATAATCAATGATTTCTTAGCACTTCCAGTCATATGAGCTATTCACAATTCCATCTTTTAGATTGAGTCCCACTCGAGTCGGTCCATTATCTCGCTGCCTCAGTCCACTTTGAGCTTCCTATCACATTCATCTTCGAAGACTCTTGTCCGTGTTCACAATCGAAGAATCAATACTACATTGATGATAATTTCCACCGCGTATATGTTATCAACGAACCATGACCTCCAGCAAGTTCTTGAATACCACTACTGGCCATAGCCAAGACCCTAGCTCCATTTTGAAGAGTTGATGGGCCGACGCCGGTCCATCCCCTATGGACCTGTACCTATTCATATATTTTGCAAAAAAAAGAAAGTTATGGACCAAGACCAACTAGATTCTCCCCGGAACCCTTATGCAAAGTTTGAATCCATTTTGACCTTCGCAACTCATTCTTATCGGTCCATAACTTTGACTTAGTGTTACAACCCTTCGACTTAACCAATTCTCACTAAAATTTACCTGAAGCCTCCCCGAGTCCCGTAGATGCCACGCACCAAATTTTAACTCTATCCGAGTTGACATGATCTATCGGTACTGTTCCATGTCTTTAGACTATTTTTGCATGAAATTTTTTGAGTTGCCTCCTGGCAATATCTAGAGCGCCTCCTCCAAATTTCATTTGAGTTCAATCATTAGAACCTATGATTTTCTCTAATCTTTGATTCTAAGTTTAAGTTGCATAATTCTAGATGAAAAAATCAATCGTAGCGTACAGTTCAATCATGTAAACGATAATTTATGCAATTTCAAACATATGAAATCATATAGACACAAACAAACACGAATCATATCAAAATAATCATAGATATACAACAATGTAAAACTAATTTCACATTAAGCATGATGGATCTAACAAATTACTTGATAATTGTCAAATTTGATTATCCTTGGATGTTTAGATCTAAATTCAACACGTATGATAAAGTTTTAGGTTAAAATTAACATGTTTGTAAAATGATCATGGACATGTGATCCATAATAGCCACGTGAGAGATCTCTATCACTCACCAAAACCTAGATCCAATGCAAACATGATGAAATCAAATCTGGATAGCAAAGAAATTCTCTAATTATGATGCTAAATGACGAGATCCAATTCTGCTTGATGTAGATCTTTGCTCTAGATGCTATGTATGATGATTTGATAAAGGAAGAGACTAAAAATTGGAGAATCACAAACGCCTAAACTAATACTTAAAATGATGAGAAAAGCTCTAATTTTCTCCTCACAACCTTTAATTATAGCTACAGGCCATTAGCTTAATGGCCTCACTAATCAATCTATTAGTTGTTAATTAATTAATCTATCTTACCAAAATAGAAGCTTAAAACAATGATTTCTCCCACTACGCCATAAACGACCTTCTCCAACACAAAGAAAATGTTGGCTCAAGCCCAAAAAGTGTTGGCATGGGTCTTTGGCAACACTTTTGCTGTGATGCAATTTTCACTGTTGCTGCAGACCTCAAAGGCAACATTTTGACTAAGGCAGCGTAACAAATATTGTTGCAATAAAACCCTATTTGGGTCTATAACAACATCCTTAGGTATCTATAGCAACATCCCAAAAATGTTGCTATAGATAATTTTTTTTTAAATATATAATATAACAAAAAGGAGAAATAAATGCTACAACATAGAATTAAACATCCAAACAGTATTTTTATTCAAATAAATATTATATTTCAACATTCGAAATAGTACATATTTCTAACTCCACTATTTACAATTCACTGTTAATAACATAGTCAATCACATATGCAAATGTTCCTCACTACATTCCACTCGATTCACTCGGTTATACATACACACTTACATATACATTCACTGGCACTAACGCACTAAGTCTTCTTATGCTCCAATCCAGTCCAGTCACCTGCATACCTATCACAGAAACATACACAGTATACTGGAACAAAAATAATTTTAAATACAAGCAAATATAAATTTATTTTAAATTTTATTTGCCTCAGAATTCGGCTCGTTTGTCATCATATTTTGATTGTGCAGTATCTATTTTTTTTACCAGTATTCATATGGACAAACGAATCTCGGGAGCTTGCACGTATACAAGTGTACATGTACAGGTGTACACTGCCACAGCATCCCAGAAACATTCTCATGGCAGTGTAAACAACCAAAGAGAAGCTACATGGACCAACTCAACCCAGTGTCTTCCTGCTCATGCAAAACAAGAACAAGTTCAGGTTCATAAAACATCAAGAATGTGATTCACAACAAGATATTATCCTTGGCAATCCTAACCGCTTCTTGGATCTATCTCTATGGACTTTTATATCAATTATATAAGATGTTTTTCTCAAATCCAACATGAATAGAAGAAAATCAAAATGAATTGTTTTGTGTAAAACACCTGTCTAGATATCCATTTTACATTTGTCTACATATCCAGCAAGAATTTTGTTTCCTCCTAAGATGCCATAAGTATTTGGTCTTAATAAATTCCTTTTACACTAAACAATTCATTTTGATTTCTTCTATTAATTGAATGTATGCCAACTTATATGGTGGAAATTCAGTCATATTGTCAAAATTGAAAGACTCTTCCCCTAAGAATCCTTGGCATCAGCAACAGCAAAAGGACTTTCAAAATTAGCAACATCAGTTGGCCTAACCTATATTTACTATAAGCGCAAAAATAGATTCCAACATTCCAAAGAATCAACAAGAGAGAAAATGATCATCAAATGTTAGCCTAACCTTTTGCTGTTTCAGCAGCAATATAAATTCTCCTTTTCCAACTCAAAACCCCATGTTCACCTGAAACAAAATAACAAAAAATGTTTCAAGAAAACACGACAAAAGCATATACCATGGCATTATTGTTAATTACAATGGCTATCATATTGAGTCAGTGGCTATTAACAATTGACATACCGCCATCATTATTGATATTGTTCCCTGGTGTGCTATTGATTTTGATGTTGAACCTTGCCTCTATTAGTGACTTCTCTTCCCTACTTAGGCTCAGTATTACTATACATTACTGGTATACCATCATCATTTACAAACATCGATTACATAAATTTAGTGTTGTATGCTGGGTTGCTTGCAGACAGTGTGCTATTGGGTGTAGTGTGTCATTAGCCTAAGAGGTGCAAACAGTATACTAACACTATGCCATAAATGGCATATTGCAACGAAATTACAAGGTGTTTTCAGCTAAAATGTCATGATAGCTATAAAATTTTGGTCATATAGCAATGTTATATTTTTGGTGTTACCTTAACCATAAATATTGTTGCTCTAGCTAAACAATTGTAACACGATGCAACAGTTTTATATTATGTTGCTACAACATGCCTTTAAAATTATAATTAAAAATAAAATTTTACACCTCAGTGATCCACGCCATCATTTAAAACAAAATACCAACAATCAATCCACACCTTAGCTATTTCTATCTTTTACTTTTATTTTCGTTCTACCGCTTTCTTTTTCATTTTGTTCTCCCTCCAAATTTCCAAAATCACTCCAGTCCTAGTTTTTATTCACCCATACGTTTAGATCTGGAAATTCATTGCGGCTTTTGTTCCAACACCTACCATGGAAGATTTGCAGTCCACTACGACGACTCACCAGATCGAGAAGTTTAACGATTTTCCGTCCCTACCCTAAATCTCCCCACATTAAATCGACACATTTGCTAAAACAATTAGGGATCAAGATGCCAGGGATTTGGGAAATTTGGTGTTATATCAGAGCTAGAAAATCCAACTTCTCAAACCAATTCTATGATAATCGGCTGCAAAATGTAAGATTTCTTCTCTATTTACAGTAGGTTCGACCAATTTTGTCTTAAAAAATTGCGAATTACTCGTCTGAGCTAAATTCAGATTAGTGGTATCACTATATTTTGTCTGCTTCACTTAAGTTCTCAGTCCAATCATTTTTATATATGTTAGGCTCTGACCATATGTTGAGTATTGATGTATAAGGTATGCTAAATACTTTAAATGTCCCTTTGAAATTTTAGTTTTAGCTCAAAATGTTGAACCAGTATTTCATAATCTTTCCAATATATTTTATTTTATTTTTAGGTCAAAATTTTATTTTATTTTTAGCTAAAAATATGTTGAGTATTGATGTATAAGTGAGAACATAAGCTTTCCAATATATTTCCAGACTTAATTAATTTTTATATTGGCTTTTCATTCCAAGGTTAAAATGGAAAGTGCATCAGATATCCTAATCGTGAATTATGTTATATTTTTACTGACAAATGGAAAGGCCATATTTTTTCTCCTGGCTCCTGCTTTATTTGGAAGAGGAAGCTTGTTAAAAACAGTAGCTAGTAGTGTTGGATGCAATCTTCTATTATTAGGGGCCTCAAGAATTGAAGACAAACTGCAAAAAGGTATGCCTGAAGCAGTTGAGTCTCTACGACAAGCAGGGATTAAGGGACTGGAGACAAGCAAGAAACAACCATGTCCACTGGTTATTCGTGCAAGCTACTTTCAAATGATATGACTCAGATTATCATAAATAGTAGGAATAAAGAATCTTGTAAGAAAAGTTTAGATGATGCGCTTACTGTGACCAAATTTTTTTGCAGCTATCTCTCCTTCTGGAAGTGAGATAACAAGAATTCCCTTTGCATTGATCATTGATGGTACCGGTTTGGTATACATTCTTGAGTCTGAATTGGAGGAAATAGTACGTATAGTTACTAAGTTTTATATACTCTATATCATTTTGTTAATGCTTATATTTAATTTTTTGTTGAATTCTCAACTCCTCAAAGTAGCCACAACATGCGATGTGGTGTTGTGCTATAGGGTTGCTCCATTGCAGAAGGCTGGAATAGTTGCGCTCATTAAAACCGAACAGTTGACATGACTCTTTCTATAAGAGATGGTAACAATCTCTATTTATATATTTTCATGTACATAAACTCTCTTTTCAATTCAAGCCGACAAAAAGATATGTTTTATAAAAAAGGTGCCAATGATCTTTCAATGATTCAAATGGCGTATATTGGGATTGGCATTAGTGGACAAGAGGGAAGATAAGATGTTATGGCCTCAGATTTTGCCATGGGACAATTTAGATTTTTGGTCCCTCTTCTCTTGGTTCATGGTCATTGGAATTAGCAAAGAATGGCCTATATGATCTTGTACAACTTCTACAGAAACCGTATTTGTTTTAATGCTTTTTTGGTAAGAAACCACTCATTTCTCAGTTCTCCTATCCTTTCGTTAGTTCTATTAGGTTGATATATGCAGAAGTGGTGATTAATACATGCAGAAGTGATGCAGTATGCAGGGTATGCGGTGATGTGCAGTTTTGATAGAGGAGTGATGTTGATTGCTACCGTGTTGTTTTTTGATGAGTTTGATGAGGTGAAATGTGGAAGTTTGATGATTAGGGGAGGCAGTCAAGATTATGGTAGTTCGCTAATGTGTACATGTGTTTTAAAGTGTGGTGATTGAAGCAGACGGAGAGGTGGGTTGTTCGTGATTTGAGTGGCAATGGGGTTATTGTTGGTTTATGGTCGGTTAGAATGTAAGTGTGTTACAAAAGTGGAAGTTTTGAAGTTTAATGTTTGTTGTTGTTTAAGGATTGGGTGATAATGGACTCGGTGTGCAGTGTTTCAAAGAAGGTTTGGTCTTCCAAAATCGGACGAATCGGGAGGTGCCCACTTGTTCGACCTAACCGGGTTTTAGGTCGATCCCTGCTGGGACTGCGGTGCTCCGGACCCCCGTCGGTGCTGCGCACAGACAAGCTATTCGATTAGCCTTCGGCTTGGAACTCGGCTCGCCTTCGGCTCGGCATATATTTGTCAGTCTGTATAAATTGAAACTGCATATGTAATGAGTGAACCGAGTGATGTAGTGAGGAAAATCTGTATATGTGATTGACTATGTTATTAACAGTCAATTGTAAATAGTGGAGTTAGAAATATGTACTATTTCAAATGTTGAAATAAAATATTTATTTGAATAAAAATACTCTTTGAAATTTAATTATGTGTAGTAGCATTTAATTCTCCTTTTTATTATATTATATATATTTAAAAAACTTAATATAAATATCTATAGCAACATTTTTGGAATATTGCTACAGACACGCAAGGATGTTGCTATAGACCCAAAAAGGGTTCTATTGCAACAATATTTGTTATGTTTCCTTAAATAGTCAAAATTTTGCCTTTGAGGTCTACAATAATGGTGAGAATTGCATCACAGTAAAAGTGTTGCCAAAGACCTATGCCAACATTTTTTGAGCTTATGCCAACATTTTTTGTTGATGCATTAGACCATTTACGGCGTAGTGTAAGTTCATATGGTGGTTAAAATTGACAAAAATAACGACACACAAGGATTTACCTCTTGTACCATTAGCCAAAAAACTAGTTTATTGCAAAACCAGTTAGCAATCTTTTGTAATAGCTAACATTTACCTATGAGCAATATCTTTTAAATTTCCATGGCTAGAGATATTATCTGTAACACCCCGTGTATTATATAACTGTGAAATTCATAAATTAAACTATAAATAATTTTAAAACAAAGAATTAAGGGAAACGGGATACGCCATTGCGTTCGTCTCGGAATTCTGCTTGAGATAGAGTCTGAGTTTGCGTAAAACGGATATCGTATGAAGAAGATATGGACGAACGAAGTTGGGCGAAAAACCGGAAAACGGGTCAGAATGCACTGGCGCACTTGGGAAGTGCGCCAGAACAAAAATGCACTGGCGCACTTGGGAAGTGCGCCAGTACATTTTTGACCTGGCGCACCTGCCAAGTGCGCCCAGGTCAAAAATGACCTGCTGGTCATGTAACGACCCAGAAAATCTGAACCAATTTAAAAAATTTTAAATTGGCTAAAATAATGGATTTTAAATATTTAAAATAAATATTTTAAGTAATGGCGATGAAAACTGAGTTGAATCGACATTTGAAAACCAATATAATTAAAAATAATTATATATAGAATTGAAAATGGCGCGGTAGTTCGATAATTCGATTTCAAACTTCAATTGAATATACCGGGTGCAAAACAATCCGGATCTTAGTGAAACCAAAAATAATGGAATCTAATTGATGATATCTTTCTAACGAATCCGACCAATCGAAATTTGATAGCGGGAATCAAAAGATATGTCCAGTTGAAAATTCTGAATAGTCGCTATGGAATTCAGGCCCTTAAAAATGGATATTTTGCAAATGACCTCGGATTTAGACGAAACCACTTTTGTTAGATCCGCAGTGTCAAGTTATTGCTAGGTTTCAAATTTCATAATTTTTCGAACCAATATGTGAGCGTGGCAAAGGAAAACGCGTTTGACCAGTTTCAAGTGATTTTAATCGACTGGAAATTGGCCATTTTGCAAACGGTCTCAGAATTCGACGAAACTAGTTTTGTTAGGACCGTATCGTCAATACGAAGCTAGAAAATATTTTTCTAGAATTTTTCTAGTTAGTATGTGGCCCCAGTAATTTGAAATGTGCGTTTAAAATTCAATATAATGATTTAAATATAAATTCAAAAGGAAACTGATTGTAACGATCAAATCAGCTTGCGATACTTATCCCATTGTGTTCGGAATGGGGGTAAAACGCTATGGACGACAGGCGGTGGGCCTCGTTTCGAGGTCGTAAGTAAAAGTCAACTTTTTGAATAATTAAATAAAAAAAAAAAAAAATATATAATATTTTAAATTCCCTCCCTCCCCTTAGCTTCTGCTTGGCCCCCCCCCGTTCATTATAATCTCAGAAACAAAAAAAGAAAAAAAAAAAAAAAAAAAAAAACCCTAAATCGCCAGCGCCGCCCCCCGATCCCTCGAGCGCCGTACCCATCATCGCCTCCCTCAGTCGACCTCCCGCCCCTCGTTCGAACCCCGAACCCCTGCCGACGAAGTCGCCGAAGCCCCACCGCATCGCCTCCCCCTGCATCGACGAAGACCCCGTCCGAAGCCCCACCGCATCGCCTCCCCCTGCACCGACGAAGTAGCCCCTCGAGATCGCTCCGACGAAGGCAGGAAACCCTTTTTTTTTTTGGTCTGTAAGTATTTTTATTTTATTTTTGTTTTTAAATTATTAAAAACTGGAATATTTTTTTTTTTATTTTACTGAAATGTTTTAAAGAGTTAAAACTGAATATTTTTATAAAAAAAAAAACAGAACAGAATTTTTAAAAAAGGATTTTTAAAACAGAATTTTTAAAAAGGATTTTTAAAACAGAATTTTTAAAAAGGATTTTAAAACAGAATTTTTAAAAGATTATAAAAACAGAATTTTAGAAAAGTATAAAAACCTGTTTTTGAAATAAAAAAATAAAAACTGCATTTTTATTAAAAGTTAAAACTGTTTATTTCAAAGATTTTAAAACTGAATTTAAAAAAAAAAAAAAAGAGATTAAAACTGAATTTTAAGAAAAGATAAAAACTGATTTTGTTTTTAAAATAAAAAACTGTTTTTAAAAGCAAAATAAAAACTGTTTTTGAAATAAAGAATAAAAAAAAAAACTGCATTTTCTATGAAGAATAAACTGAATTGCTTTTGTAAAAGAATAAAACTGATTTCTTTTAGAAAAGTAAAAATCATATTTTTTATATGTTGAAAGCCGAGGTAAAAATCATATTTTTATATATCGAATAGCAAAGTCAAAATTCGATTTTTATATATTGAATTGCATAGTAAAAAATTCTATTTTTACATATGCAGAGAATACGGGTGAAAGCGACAAATAGGCGAAGATTTCTATTAGGAAGAGTCGTGCAGTTGGATAGCTATTGGTGAGATTTCTGATTAAAAAATTATATATATATGTGTTGAAATTGAATGTGAATAGCTATATATAAATTGCTATATATAAATATAAATATATATATATATATATACGCCCCCTCGTCCACAAACCATGGACGATATTTATTGGTTGAAATTGTGGTGAAAATTGAATGATTGTTTGGGATTGTTTGTGATTGATATTGGATTGATTGTGGTTGAAAAATACCCATTTGTGGTTGAGAAATATTTGGTTGAAACCACATAGGATTAGTTTGTGGAAATGAAATATATATATACATGCCGCCTGCGTGCGAGATAGATGCATGATTCCCATTGTCAAAAACCGCGAGGTTTTAAGGTAGAGCGAGGAGCCGTACTAGGGACGGTGCCGGTGTAACTACCCTGCCGTTATGCTGCCGAAATTTTGAATAATATTTGTGTGTGTTTGAATTATTTTCATATGCTTAAACTATATTTATTCCTTATATAGAAAACATTCATGTGTTGAATTGATATTCATTCGTTGTTTAGAAATTCATGTGTTGAATGGTATTCATAATTTGAAATAAACTGTTAGATAATAAAAATCACATTTTTATCTATATCTAAAAACTATTGAAAACATTCATGTGTTGAATTGATATTCATTCGTTGTTTAGAAATTCATGTGTTGAATGGTATTCATATTTTGAAATAAACTGTTAGATAATAAAAATCACATTTTTATCTATATCTAAAAACTATTGAAAACATTCATGTGTTGAATTGATATTCATTCGTTGTTTAGAAATTCATGTGTTGAATGGTATTCATATTTTGAAATAAATTGTTAGATAATAAAAATCACATTTTTATCTATATCTAAAAAAAACTATTGAAAACATTCATGTGTTGAATTGATATTCATTCGTTGTTTAGAAATTCATGTGTTGAATGGTATTCATATTTTGAAATAAACTGTTTGATAATAAAAATCACCTTTTATCGACTATATGAACTATATAGAAAAGTAGTGTTTTGAAATGAATTGTTTTACAATAAAAATCACATTTTTTATTGTATGCATAAAATCGTTGAAATGTGAAATGTTGAAAATAGTCACTTGTTCAAAATAAACATATATGAGTTGAAATATTCATTAATTAGCTAATGAAGTGATTTGCACCTATTTATGTAACATTAGAATGAATGGTGTTTTTAAACCAAATAGAAATCGAATATGAAATCGAATAGAAAATGAAAAATGATATGAACTGTATACATATGTACATGCAATATTCTTTGAACAGGTTATAGCAAAGAGGCTAGAGAAGAGGAATAAAATTTTGTGCCCGACAAATAGGTACACATTTACTGATTTGTTTGGGTGATGATTTTGAGCCTATTGGCTAGCCGCTTGGCTTCTTCTTTTTCTTTTTGAGACTAGAAGGACCGGGACGCTATTTGCGATTTCCCGACGCTCCCGGTACAGGGGAGGTTATGGCGAAATTTTTCCAAAATTTAAGGTGTTAGAAAAATATTTGAATTGAAAACGATATGAAAATCGTTGAATGAACTATATTTATATAAATATATAAATATAAATAAAATTAAAACGAAACGAAGCCGTGCAGTTCGTATTTTGAAACCGTGATTTCAAACGCCTAGTACGGGAAATCCGACCATTGGATTTTCCCGAAACCTCAACCGTCGGGTTCGCCTTGGAATAATCTTTCCAACGGCACCAACCTTGTAAAAATCCAACGGTTGGATTGTCTGGAATGTTTAATTCAAATCTGAAGAAAAACAGCGCCAGAAACGATTATATTTATTTATATATATAAATATAATTATATTAAATCGAATAACGACGCTGCAGTTCGTAATTTGAAATCGAAAATTCAAACGATTGTACCGGGAGATCCGACCGTCGGATTTTCCCGAAACTGGAACCGTTGGATTCGTTTTGAAAAGACCTTTCTAATGATGTAAATTTTGTGAAGATCCAACGGTTAGATTTTCAGATATGTGTAAATCAAATCTGAAGAAAAACAGCGCCACGGCCACGTTATGGCCCGAAACGTCGTTTTGAATATAATGGCTATTTTAAAATAAATAAAAATAGCGATAAATAGTTATAAAATATCGTAAGCGATATGGAATGGAAATAAACTGAATTTGCTTGATTTATGTGATGTTTGATGGTTGAATGTGTTTGGTGTGAAAACTATATTAAAGAACACAATTGGTTTAGTCGAATAATTTAACCATTGAAATAAATCGATTTGAAATTCTAAATATACGTGAATTATTTGAAAAGGCCGAGTTAATTCTCATTTCGAATAATCGACCGACGATTGAAATTCGAAGATGAAGACGATGGTCGAAGACCGGAGATCTTCACCTCGTTTGGATGGTAACCGAGGTCCTGATTGGGAGGCATCCCGAAATATGGATAATGAGTGGTGATCGTTCAGACGTACGTGTTGATCAAAGGGTTTGCGAGGTATTTAGTGCCTCCGGTTTCGTTCAGACCCAGAACGGACTTGTAAATGGACTGTGTGTCTGACATAGGATTTATTCTGTGTGGCATGCTAAGATGCAGTGATCAGGGCTTCTGTTGAAAAGCAAAGTCTTGTGGTGATGATCAAAGCACCGCCTGTGTGGCGTAGCTTTGTGTGTAACGTGAATTCGCGAGCCTCACACCCCGGTAGGAACCTAAAACGGGAGGAAGGACCTCAGGGAGGGCATGCGTTTCTTTCTAGCTAGGGTGGTGTCAGTGACCTACCAGCCCTGACATTTATATACTTTTCACCTATGTGGTTGTTGCTGTTGCGAGGCGCCTCGGTTTGATCGGACGATCCGGGTCCGATGGAGTCATTCGTTGGCTCGTTTACGCCCCAAAGGGCGGGGAAACGTATTGTTCAGGCATAATAATCCACATCGGTGGACCGGCCCTGACGATCCAAGGGGCAGTTGCGGCTGTTCCTGAGACACGGGCTAGAGCGTCTCGAATTCGGTAAGGACTATCTTTTGCCTTGGTTCATGACGGAAATCCAATTTCCAAATACGACATCGTGCGGTTTTGATTGTATATATATATGGCGACATGATATATGGTACCCATGCCGTCTATGATTGATAGTTATGATTTGAAATAGTTTTCAAAACATATAAACACTAGCAATAATATCAAATGCCCTTGTTTTATTCGTATCAATCATATTTTAGCCATTATAAGGTAAAACTCTATCCTCCGGTTTGCGTTGCATTGTGTGATGGGAACTGAGTCTTATATTGGCTTCATTTTTATAAAAAGCATAGCGATGTTTAAAAGAAAGATTTGTTTTAAAGCACTGGCAATCCAATGGAGTAAACCCGTTCCACGAAAGTGGCGTGGTCCTGTGATTAGCCAATTATATATGTGTTGAGTGGATTTCTCATACCAGTCCCATGACTGACTCGTAGTTTGTTTCACTCTCAAACTCGGGTGCCCTTTTTCTACACGGGCAGCCTTGTATTCAGGTTTAGCTGGTTCTTTCTGGATAGCTGGAGCTGAAGAGGGATTCTATCATTTATTTCTTTTTAGGCTGTTCAGCTCCTATTGTACATATTTTGTTTATTTCCGCTGTAGACATTTATGTATAGCTGAACTGTATTTGTACTAAGTAAGATCCTGTATACTGTGTAACTCTGATGATTACTTTTATCCAGTATATTTTGTTGTTCATTCTGGTGTATTTATTTAATTCTGTTCTGCTATTATATGTTTCTGTGTTATATTCCAAAAGATAACCTTGTTTCCGTGAGAACGGGAAATCGGGTCGTCTCAACGTGGTATCAGAGCTTTGGTTAAGCTTAGTTCTGGAATATAACATTTGAACAAACTCGTCAGAAATAGAACCAGTAGTGTTCTAGGACGGGTAACTCAATACAGATAGGATCAGTAATATCCTAGTATGAGTAAAGCAGAATGGAATTTCACCTCGATAGACACATTTACATTTGAAGTATGTGTTTCTATATTTTAAATTTTCTTTTCTGTGACCTGACACTTGATCTGCTAATTGCAGAAGTACTAGAAAAATGAGTGCCAGAAACAGAAGGAATACAGAACCCGATCTAGAGGCTCTATTCAAGAGATATCGAAATCTGGGTGGAGAAAAATTCTCGGGCAACGAATCTATTATTCAAACTCAAGCTTGGTTGAGTTCTGTCGAAAAAATCTTTGAGCATATCCAGCTGAGAGATGACCAGAAACGGTTAGTAGCATCTTGGGCGTTCAAAGAGGAAGCTCTAATCTGGTGGGAAACAATCATCAAAGATAATCCAGAAGGTGATATCACCTGGGACAGATTTAAAGTGATTTTCCTAGAAAAGTTTACTCCACCCGAAGCAACTGAGAGATTATGTGATGAATTTTCTTATCTAATACAAGGAGACATGACAATTCCCGAATATCATAAGAAATTCAATGAACTTGCTCACTTTGCTCCTCATCTAATTCAAAATCTGAAGAGGAAAAATATGAGATTTATTCACGGGCTTCAAAGGAAATACCAGAATAAGGTATTGGGGCATGTGAAGCTTCCTTTTCCAGAAATGATTTACATGGCTTATCAGTATGAAGACCTCCATAAGAAAGGAATGTTGCGCGACGAAGAAGAAGTCTGTTCTAGTGACAAAACAGAGTCAGAAACTGATATTCCTGAAGCCAGTACAAGGTCTGAGGTCAATAAGAAGCTCAGTGCCAAGAGAAAAAGGGCTGAATCTGGGAACGAACGAATAATGACCGCCACGTGCTCGAGCTGCAATAGAAAAGGGCATTTGGCGGTAAGTTGCAAATCTTGGAACAAACGAAGAAAAAGTGGATCTAAGCCCACTAAGAAACAAAAGAACCCACATGGGGAAAGAAGATGCCATAAGTGCCGCCAGGCAGGTCACATTGCACGGGAGTGCCAACTCTCAAAGAAACCTGAAACCGTGTGTATAAATGAAGCAGCAGAAACTTCCGAGCCCTCAGCTAGTCAAGAAAGGCCCGATGTTTTAGAAGGCACGCTTACTGTCAAAAACATTCCAGTCAAAGTACTGTTTGACACAGGCGCGTCACGAAGCTTCATTTCCAAAGATGCAGCTAAGAAGCTGGATTTGAATTTGAAGAAGCTCAAGGAACCAATGACTGTCCAGAATCCAGTTGGGGGTTCCATTGATCTCAGTTGGATTTGTGGAGTGCCGGTTTCTTTCTCTCGTTATCGGTTTCCTACCATCGCAGTCGTTATGAATTTTAAAGAGTTTGATCTTATCTTAGGGTTAGATTGGTTGACTAAATATGAAGCTGAGGTTAAATGCGCCGACAGAGTCGTAAAGGCGAAGATTAAATCAGGCGATTATATAACCATACCATGTGAAGGCCCGACTTCAAATAGAAAAGACTTCTGGGCAGCTTTGAATGTTTCTCCAGCCCAAATTGAAAATGTTCCTGAAGTCACGGAGAATATTCCTGACCTCATTAAAGACATTCCTGTCGTTAAGAACTATGCGGATGTGTTCGAAGAAGTTGTTCGCTTACCTCCGCAGAGAGAAATAGATTTCAAGATTGCTTTGATTCCCAATGCAAGGCCGGTAGTTCACGCTATTCGAAGGATGTCCTTGAAAGAAAAGGAGGAATTAGACAATCAAACACGACAGCTGGTGTGGAAAGGTCTGATCAGGCCTAGTTTCTCTGATTGGGGTGCAGCAGTGGTGTTTATCCCAAAATCTGACGGTACTCTACGTCTATGTGTGGATTATCGTGATCTGAACAAGCAAACCATAAAGAATAAATATCCATTGCCGCGAATAGATGATCTGTTGGATCGATTAAATGGAGCACAAGTATTTTCACGAATGGACCTAGCTACAGGCTTCCATCAACTTCGAATTGCCGAAGAGTGTGTTCCAATGACAGCGTTCAGAGGCCCCGACTTATTCTACGAGTGGTTAGTAATGCCGTTCGGCTTATGTAACGCTCCAGCTTATTTCGTAGATCTAATGAACAGAGTATTCAGAGGGGTTTTGAATAAATTTGTTTTGGTTTTTATTGATGATATTCTAATCTTCTCTAAATCAAAGGCCGAACATGAAAAGCATATGGAACAGGTTTTAGAAATTCTCAGACGGAATGTACTGAAAGCCAAATTTTCCAAGTGTATATTCTGGCAAGATGAAGTGAAATTTCTGGGTCATGTAGTATCGAAAGATGGAATCGCTGTGGATCCAAGCAAAATCACAGCTATTCAGAATTGGAAACAGCCCAGTACTCCTACTGAGGTCCGCAGTTTTCTCGGATTGGCTAGTTATTACCGGAAGTTCGTTAAAGACTTTTCGAAGATATCTGGCCACTTAACGAAGCTTACAAAGAAGCATTCTAAGTTCAAATGGACTGAAGAGAGTGAGGAGGCTTTTGAAGAGCTAAAGTTAAGATTAACAACAGCTCCAGTGTTAACCATCATTGATGGCAACCAGGATCTAAAAGTCTGGACTGATGCTTCTAGAGAAGGCCTTGGAGCAGTGTTAATGCAAAGAGGCCAAGTAATTGCTTATGCTAGCCGTCAACTGAAGCCACACGAGAAGAACTACGTAACTCATGATCTTGAGTTATTGGCTATCATATTCTCTTTGAAAATCTGGAGACACTATCTTCTGGGCGAGAGGTTTGAACTGTTTACAGACCACCAGTCGTTAAAGTATCTGTTCACTCAGAAGGACTTGAATCTGAGGCAACAGCGTTGGCTGGAGTTTCTTGCAGCATATGACTTCGAAATTATATATACTCCAGGAAAAGCCAATGTCGTGGCCGATGCGTTAAGCAGAAAGAATGTAATGATCGCCAGTTTTATTATCACGACTTCATTGCTAGATAAGATATCTGCTCTTCAGGAGGATGATCACTTCATTCAGAAGATCAGAAGGATAATTCAACGAGGCGAACCCTCGAGTTTTCAAGTTGATAATGAGGGGATTCTAAGGCTCAAAGGTCGAATATGCGTCCCTAACATTCCTGAACTTCGAAAGGAAGTACTGGATGAATGCCACAAGTCAAAACTCAGTATCCATCCGGGAGTAAACAAAATGTATAATGACATCAAACGCACTTTCTGGTGGAAGTCGATGAAAAGGGACATTTCTTTATATGTCAGCCGATGCCCCACTTGCCAGCTAGTAAAGAGCGATCAACAGAAATTGGCTGGATTATTACAACCGCTAGAAGTTCCTGGCTGGAAGTGGGAACATATTTCTATGGATTTCATTGATGGTTTGCCCAGAACCAGAAAAGGAAATGACAGTATTTGGGTGATCGTAGATCGTTTCACGAAGACCGCCCATTTCATACCTGTCAAATCAAATAGAACTGCTCAGAGTCTGGCGCGTATTTACTTCAGGGAAATAGTTAGACTGCATGGAGTGCCACTCAGTATAGTAAGTGATAGAGATACAATATTCACTAGCAAATTCTGGGAAGCATTTCAAGTCGAGCTAGGAACGAAGTTAAACCTAAGCACCGCTTATCATCCTCAGACAGACGGTCAGACTGAGAGGGTGAATCGCATTCTAGAAGATCTATTGCGGGCTTGTGTTATAGATTTCGGTGGATCATGGGAAGACAATCTGCATTTGGCTGAATTCTCTTATAATAACAGCTACCAGGCGAGTCTGACAATGTCGCCATTCGAAGCGTTATATGGCAGACCTTGCCGATCTCCCGCTTGTTGGGTCGAGCCTGGAAATAGACTTGTGTTGGGTCCTGATATGATTCGCGAAGCTGCCGACAAAGTCGATTTTATTAGGAAGCGATTACTCGCCGCTCAAAGCCGACAAAAGAGCTATGCCGATAAAAGAAGAAGAGATATATCCTTTGAGGTTGGCGACTATGTATATCTGAAAGTATCGCCGATGAGAGGAGTTATCAGGTTCGGTAAAACTGGGAAGTTAGCACCCAAATTCATTGGTCCGTTTCCTATTCTGGAACGGATTGGAACTCTCGCTTACAGGGTCAAACTGCCTGACTGGTTGCCTGGAGTTCATGATGTATTTCATATATCTCAACTTCGAAAGCACGTTCATGATCCAGACTTGATCGTGGAAGAAGCAGCTCAGCAGGACATTGAAATTACTCCAGAATTAGCTGTGAGGCGAGAGCCGCTAAAGATTATCGGCAAAGAAACCAAAGAGCTGAGGAACAAGAAGGTTCACTTAGTCAAGGTGCAATGGAGTGGAGACCCGCGAGATTGTACTTGGGAAACTGAGGAGAGCATTCAGAAAGCTTATCCTAGATGCCGAGTGGATATCTCTGATTGACTCTGGTGCAAGGTACATTTACTTTACCTTGCATTAGCATTTAATTCTCTATTCTGTTGCTATTTTCTTCCCATGGATGTGCATTGTTTATTCTATACTCTGAATATTAAAAAACAAATTGGTTGTTGTATTGTGTGATCGTAGAATTATCAAACCACTTTCGACTTTATTCCTTTTCGGGGACGAAAAGTTTTAAGTGGGGGAGATTGTAACGACCCAGAAAATCTGAACCAATTTAAAAAATTTTAAATTGGCTAAAATAATGGATTTTAAATATTTAAAATAAATATTTTAAGTAATGGCGATGAAAACTGAGTTGAATCGACATTTGAAAACCAATATAATTAAAAATAATTATATATAGAATTGAAAATGGCGCGGTAGTTCGATAATTCGATTTCAAACTTCAATTGAATATACCGGGTGCAAAACAATCCGGATCTTAGTGAAACCAAAAATAATGGAATCTAATTGATGATATCTTTCTAACGAATCCGACCAATCGAAATTTGATAGCGGGAATCAAAAGATATGTCCAGTTGAAAATTCTGAATAGTCGCTATGGAATTCAGGCCCTTAAAAATGGATATTTTGCAAATGACCTCGGATTTAGACGAAACCACTTTTGTTAGATCCGCAGTGTCAAGTTATTGCTAGGTTTCAAATTTCATAATTTTTCGAACCAATATGTGAGCGTGGCAAAGGAAAACGCGTTTGACCAGTTTCAAGTGATTTTAATCGACTGGAAATTGGCCATTTTGCAAACGGTCTCAGAATTCGACGAAACTAGTTTTGTTAGGACCGTATCGTCAATACGAAGCTAGAAAATATTTTTCTAGAATTTTTCTAGTTAGTATGTGGCCCCAGTAATTTGAAATGTGCGTTTAAAATTCAATATAATGATTTAAATATAAATTCAAAAGGAAACTGATTGTAACGATCAAATCAGCTTGCGATACTTATCCCATTGTGTTCGGAATGGGGGTAAAACGCTATGGACGACAGGCGGTGGGCCTCGTTTCGAGGTCGTAAGTAAAAGTCAACTTTTTGAATAATTAAATAAAAAAAAAAAAAAATATAATATTTTAAATTCCCTCCCTCCCCTTAGCTTCTGCTTGGCCCCCCCCCCCGTTCATTATAATCTCAGAAACAAAAAAAGAAAAAGAAAAAAAAAAAAAAAAAACCCTAAATCGCCAGCGCCGCCCCCCGATCCCTCGAGCGCCGTACCCATCATCGCCTCCCTCAGTCGACCTCCCGCCCCTCGTTCGAACCCCGAACCCCTGCCGACGAAGTCGCCGAAGCCCCACCGCATCGCCTCCCCCTGCATCGACGAAGACCCCGTCCGAAGCCCCACCGCATCGCCTCCCCCTGCACCGACGAAGTAGCCCCTCGAGATCGCTCCGACGAAGGCAGGAAACCCTTTTTTTTTTTGGTCTGTAAGTATTTTTATTTTATTTTTGTTTTTAAATTATTAAAAACTGGAATCTTTTTTTTTTTATTTTACTGAAATGTTTTAAAGAGTTAAAACTGAATATTTTTATAAAAAAAAAAACAGAACAGAATTTTTAAAAAAGGATTTTTAAAACAGAATTTTTAAAAAGGATTTTTAAAACAGAATTTTTAAAAAGGATTTTAAAACAGAATTTTTAAAAGATTATAAAAACAGAATTTTAGAAAAGTATAAAAACCTGTTTTTGAAATAAAAAAATAAAAACTGCATTTTTATTAAAAGTTAAAACTGTTTATTTCAAAGATTTTAAAACTGAATTTTTAAAAAAAAAAAAAGAGATTAAAACTGAATTTTAAGAAAAGATAAAAACTGATTTTGTTTTTAAAATAAAAAACTGTTTTTAAAAGCAAAATAAAAACTGTTTTTGAAATAAAGAATAAAAAAAAAAAAACTGCATTTTCTATGAAGAATAAACTGAATTGCTTTTGTAAAAGAATAAAACTGATTTCTTTTAGAAAAGTAAAAATCATATTTTTTATATGTTGAAAGCCGAGGTAAAAATCATATTTTTATATATCGAATAGCGAAGTCAAAATTCGATTTTTATATATTGAATTGCATAGTAAAAAATTCTATTTTTACATATGCAGAGAATACGGGTGAAAGCGACAAATAGGCGAAGATTTCTATTAGGAAGAGTCGTGCAGTTGGATAGCTATTGGTGAGATTTCTGATTAAAAAATTATATATATATGTGTTGAAATTGAATGTGAATAGCTATATATAAATTGCTATATATAAATATAAATATATATATATATATATACGCCCCCTCGTCCACAAACCATGGACGATATTTATTGGTTGAAATTGTGGTGAAAATTGAATGATTGTTTGGGATTGTTTGTGATTGATATTGGATTGATTGTGGTTGAAAAATACCCATTTGTGGTTGAGAAATATTTGGTTGAAACCACATAGGATTAGTTTGTGGAAATGAAATATATATATACATGCCGCCTGCGTGCGAGATAGATGCATGATTCCCATTGTCAAAAACCGCGAGGTTTTAAGGTAGAGCGAGGAGCCGTACTAGGGACGGTGCCGGTGTAACTACCCTGCCGTTATGCTGCCGAAATTTTGAATAATATTTGTGTGTGTTTGAATTATTTTCATATGCTTAAACTATATTTATTCCTTATATAGAAAACATTCATGTGTTGAATTGATATTCATTCGTTGTTTAGAAATTCATGTGTTGAATGGTATTCATAATTTGAAATAAACTGTTAGATAATAAAAATCACATTTTTATCTATATCTAAAAACTATTGAAAACATTCATGTGTTGAATTGATATTCATTCGTTGTTTAGAAATTCATGTGTTGAATGGTATTCATATTTTGAAATAAACTGTTAGATAATAAAAATCACATTTTTATCTATATCTAAAAACTATTGAAAACATTCATGTGTTGAATTGATATTCATTCGTTGTTTAGAAATTCATGTGTTGAATGGTATTCATATTTTGAAATAAATTGTTAGATAATAAAAATCACATTTTTATCTATATCTAAAAAAAACTATTGAAAACATTCATGTGTTGAATTGATATTCATTCGTTGTTTAGAAATTCATGTGTTGAATGGTATTCATATTTTGAAATAAACTGTTTGATAATAAAAATCACCTTTTATCGACTATATGAACTATATAGAAAAGTAGTGTTTTGAAATGAATTGTTTTACAATAAAAATCACATTTTTTATTGTATGCATAAAATCGTTGAAATGTGAAATGTTGAAAATAGTCACTTGTTCAAAATAAACATATATGAGTTGAAATATTCATTAATTAGCTAATGAAGTGATTTGCACCTATTTATGTAACATTAGAATGAATGGTGTTTTAAAACCAAATAGAAATCGAATATGAAATCGAATAGAAAATGAAAAATGATATGAACTGTATACATATGTACATGCAATATTCTTTGAACAGGTTATAGCAAAGAGGCTAGAGAAGAGGAATAAAATTTTGTGCCCGACAAATAGGTACACATTTACTGATTTGTTTGGGTGATGATTTTGAGCCTATTGGCTAGCCGCTTGGCTTCTTCTTTTTCTTTTTGAGACTAGAAGGACCGGGACGCTATTTGCGATTTCCCGACGCTCCCGGTACAGGGGAGGTTATGGCGAAATTTTTCCAAAATTTAAGGTGTTAGAAAAATATTTGAATTGAAAACGATATGAAAATCGTTGAATGAACTATATTTATATAAATATATAAATATAAATAAAATTAAAACGAAACGAAGCCGTGCAGTTCGTATTTTGAAACCGTGATTTCAAACGCCTAGTACGGGAAATCCGACCATTGGATTTTCCCGAAACCTCAACCGTCGGGTTCGCCTTGGAATAATCTTTCCAACGGCACCAACCTTGTAAAAATCCAACGGTTGGATTGTCTGGAATGTTTAATTCAAATCTGAAGAAAAACAGCGCCAGAAACGATTATATTTATTTATATATATAAATATAATTATATTAAATCGAATAACGACGCTGCAGTTCGTAATTTGAAATCGAAAATTCAAACGATTGTACCGGGAGATCCGACCGTCGGATTTTCCCGAAACTGGAACCGTTGGATTCGTTTTGAAAAGACCTTTCTAATGATGTAAATTTTGTGAAGATCCAACGGTTAGATTTTCAGATATGTGTAAATCAAATCTGAAGAAAAACAGCGCCACGGCCACGTTATGGCCCGAAACGTCGTTTTGAATATAATGGCTATTTTAAAATAAATAAAAATAGCGATAAATAGTTATAAAATATCGTAAGCGATATGGAATGGAAATAAACTGAATTTGCTTGATTTATGTGATGTTTGATGGTTGAATGTGTTTGGTGTGAAAACTATATTAAAGAACACAATTGGTTTAGTCGAATAATTTAACCATTGAAATAAATCGATTTGAAATTCTAAATATACGTGAATTATTTGAAAAGGCCGAGTTAATTCTCATTTCGAATAATCGACCGACGATTGAAATTCGAAGATGAAGACGATGGTCGAAGACCGGAGATCTTCACCTCGTTTGGATGGTAACCGAGGTCCTGATTGGGAGGCATCCCGAAATATGGATAATGAGTGGTGATCGTTCAGACGTACGTGTTGATCAAAGGGTTTGCGAGGTATTTAGTGCCTCCGGTTTCGTTCAGACCCAGAACGGACTTGTAAATGGACTGTGTGTCTGACATAGGATTTATTCTGTGTGGCATGCTAAGATGCAGTGATCAGGGCTTCTGTTGAAAAGCAAAGTCTTGTGGTGATGATCAAAGCACCGCCTGTGTGGCGTAGCTTTGTGTGTAACGTGAATTCGCGAGCCTCACACCCCGGTAGGAACCTAAAACGGGAGGAAGGACCTCAGGGAGGGCATGCGTTTCTTTCTAGCTAGGGTGGTGTCAGTGACCTACCAGCCCTGACATTTATATACTTTTCACCTATGTGGTTGTTGCTGTTGCGAGGCGCCTCGGTTTGATCGGACGATCCGGGTCCGATGGAGTCATTCGTTGGCTCGTTTACGCCCCAAAGGGCGGGGAAACGTATTGTTCAGGCATAATAATCCACATCGGTGGACCGGCCCTGACGATCCAAGGGGCAGTTGCGGCTGTTCCTGAGACACGGGCTAGAGCGTCTCGAATTCGGTAAGGACTATCTTTTGCCTTGGTTCATGACGGAAATCCAATTTCCAAATACGACATCGTGCGGTTTTGATTGTATATATATATGGCGACATGATATATGGTACCCATGCCGTCTATGATTGATAGTTATGATTTGAAATAGTTTTCAAAACATATAAACACTAGCAATAATATCAAATGCCCTTGTTTTATTCGTATCAATCATATTTTAGCCATTATAAGGTAAAACTCTATCCTCCGGTTTGCGTTGCATTGTGTGATGGGAACTGAGTCTTATATTGGCTTCATTTTTATAAAAAGCATAGCGATGTTTAAAAGAAAGATTTGTTTTAAAGCACTGGCAATCCAATGGAGTAAACCCGTTCCACGAAAGTGGCGTGGTCCTGTGATTAGCCAATTATATATGTGTTGAGTGGATTTCTCATACCAGTCCCATGACTGACTCGTAGTTTGTTTCACTCTCAAACTCGGGTGCCCTTTTTCTACACGGGCAGCCTTGTATTCAGGTTTAGCTGGTTCTTTCTGGATAGCTGGAGCTGAAGAGGGATTCTATCATTTATTTCTTTTTAGGCTGTTCAGCTCCTATTGTACATATTTTGTTTATTTCCGCTGTAGACATTTATGTATAGCTGAACTGTATTTGTACTAAGTAAGATCCTGTATACTGTGTAACTCTGATGATTACTTTTATCCAGTATATTTTGTTGTTCATTCTGGTGTATTTATTTAATTCTGTTCTGCTATTATATGTTTCTGTGTTATATTCCAAAAGATAACCTTGTTTCCGTGAGAACGGGAAATCGGGTCGTCTCAGGTCAGGTCTGGTCAAGTCCTGGCTGGCCAGGTCTGTGTTTGGTCGATTTTCTGAGCCTTGCCTTGTCACTAGGGCTAGGTGTCAGCTCCTGGTTGGTCTCTCCTTCAAACGAACGGCTATTATTGAACCAAGCTTCATCGACGGTCTAAATTAACTCACAAACTCTATAAAAAGGACCTAAGTCTAACCCTAATTCACATAAACTAAAATGGAGATGAGACCGTCATGCTGCTGAGGAGAGACTGAAGATAGCCGTCAGAAATAGAGAGACAACTAGGAGATAATTCAAAGCCTAAAGCAACGTTAATCAAATCAAAGCAACGCCTACAACAAAGGATAGCATCTCCAAATTCAGAATTCAGATTTCTGAATTGAAGATTCGCCATACGCTGTAAGTAGAGTGCTATTCCGATATGAATTAAATAATTGTGTTGATTTGTGTAATGTAAGAAATGAAATTGTGGTAATAATAATCTATATTTGTATGTTGCTTTGATGCAAAACGATTTGGGAATATTATGGTATACGATTGGATATTTGCAAGTACGCGATTTGCGTTGGAAACGAAATGGAATTGTGGCGATAATGACTTATATTTGTATGATATTTTGATTCTAAACGATTTGGCAATGCTATGGTTTGATTCATACAAGTATGTGGCTTATGTTGACAACCACATGTTGTGGAATTTTGATTGGGACTTATGCAAGCATATGATTCATATTGAAAACTACATGTTTGTGGTAGTTTTTTACAACACCCATTTGGTAAATGCAAGTATAAGATTCATGTTGAAACAACAACTATATGTTGTAATAGTTTATTTTGAAGTTCATGCAAGTCTATGATCTATTGCTATGACAACATGATGTAAAATTTTATGGTCATCTTTAGTGTAATTTGATTCACCTAAGTATTATGATTCATATGAAGGTTATGTTGAAATTGGCATCATAGTTCAAGTATAAAAATCATGATTTTGTGATAGTGACAAAAGCAAGCGTCGTTGTAAGCTTGTATTAATTTTATGAACATGTCTAAGCTATGTTTGTTATTATGCCTAGTTAAAAACATGTTTTCTAAGCTTATGTTGTTATCTTAATCATATGATAATATATTTTTGGCACATAAGTTACATTAGAAATTTACACTAGAATTGCATCCCCTTACAAGTTACATAGATTGGACAAAAACCCATGATTATATGAATAATAGGATTCATAATCAATTATGTTTATGCCATGACCATATAAGGACTCATGTTTAATTATGATTATGCCATAATTATATGATTAGAGTGGTTCATGTTTAAGTACTATTTATGCCAAGACTACATGTTTCGTTTACACCATGATTTTGTGAATAGAATGATTCATGTTTAAGTATTGCTTATATTATATGTTGTTACAATTGCAAGTTCACATATGCCTATCTTATGATAATTAGATCGTATGTTGCAAGTTCATGCGTTCACACTCCCCTTTTTATGTCACCTTATAAACACCTTGTTATAGCCTCCCCTTTTCATATGGCTAAATTGGGTTTAAGTATTAAACCCAACACACCTTACATTGGAACGAACGAATAAAACGGGGGAAATGACGTTTGGGTTAAAAATATAGAACATATGTGTTGGCTTGTTTGACGCACGCCAATAATTTTGAAAAACAATTAAGTGGCATAAATAAATCTTAACCAATAAAGATGAATTTGAATAATGGGCCGCAAATATTTACATATAAAAAGAAGAAAGACAAAATATGTAAATGTAGAAAATACGATGTGTTTAACCCGAGGTTGGATTGAGTTGTGATGTAAACCTGCCCGGAACCGCCCGGCTGTCCAGTAGTCACAACAATACCTATCCAATGTGGGTGGTTAAACATGGAGCCCAATAAGGACCCGAGGTTAGACTGAGTTGTGGCGTAAGACTGCCCGAACCCAACCGGCAACAGGCAGCCACAACAATACCTGTCTAATGTGAGAGGTCAAGGCTTTAATAAGACAATTAAGGCTGAGTCAGGATTGATAGGATTAAGTAAATTATATTAATACTTAATCAGAATGGAACATGCCAAACTAAACAGACTGATTGGGGGTTAGGTTTATAAAACACATAACCAACTTAGCATGTTGGCTAGAAATAGAAAAACCTAGTAGCGGGGGACCCTTTTCAGCAGTAACCCTATAAGGTATCATGATACCCTGAAACTAGGCAGGGTGGGGCACGATTACTGGGCTGACTGTAAGAGGTCAAATCGACGGCGGTGGTGCAGCAGTGTAGGTTCTAACGGGGTGCGGGCGTGCACACACTCGGGCGCAGAAAAATAAGGCACTGGGCACCAGTAGCATACTTGTGCATTCTAGGATTGTGTCGGGCCGCCACCATGGGACTTGATACACCCCATGGTGGGACCAGCATAGGTAACTACAACATCGGGGGCCGTAAGACACATGTAACTATGCGAGTAGGAGCCGATCATCATAAAATGGATCACTTCACCCTAATTATGGGGTGCCTGTTGGGAACTAGCTTATATGGGTACAGAGATTAATACGGGGTACGATAGTATATTCGACCCTAGACAACTTAACTAAGTTTATGGTGCTTTCCCATTTCTAGTTTATACTTATCATACCCAGTTCTTTATTCATAGACTGAATAGTCCTAGACTTACTCAGGCTTTATGTCTGACTCTACTTTTCTTTCGTCTTCTTTTCTTCCGTTTCCCCCCCAGGTCCACAGGGAGGGAATACCGCAGCTTGACCAGCCTTCATATCCAGCTTGAAGAGAAAGAATGTATTGCTTGGATCTTTTCGTTTTAGACTATGGCTTTGGACAGCAACTATGGGACTTTTGCAGTTTATTTATGTTTTCTTTATGCTTCTTTAAATAATGTAATCAAGACAGTTATGAAGATGTTATGTTTTTGGAAGTATTGTAAGACAATTATGGTATGGTTGTTGTAACACGTATTTTTAATGAAATAAAAGTTGTTGTTTTTCCGCTGTTCAAAAATATGTGTTCTTATATCTGTCTTGTATATCTGTGACTTATACTTATAAACCTCCACCAAAATTAGGGCATTCCCTTTGAGAGTGACCCTAACGGAGGTGGGGTGTTTCACTTGGTATCAGAGCATAGGTTTACCAGATAAGATAAAAAGTTTTGAAAATTTATTTTCAAAAAGGAAATTTAAAGAAGCATTTTTAAAAGAAAAATATTATTTTATTTTAAAAAAGGCAAAGTCCCCCCAAAGCCATAGGTACTATCTCTTATCCTTCGTTTTGAATCTATCCTTTTTGTTTCAGCATGTCCGAAGAACTTAACTTGCCAGAGGGTGTACCAATACCTGGTTGGTTTAGGCGGTTCTTAGAAGCAAGGGCCACTCAGCCAGGTCCTACCGTTCCTCCTCCCCCAGCTGCAGGAAATCATCCAGCTGCAGCAGCACCTCTTCCTCCACCTCCTCTACGGGGAAACACGTTTGCTAAGATATGTAAAGATTTTAAAGCTATGGGAGGAAAGGATTTTCATGGAACCGAGTCCTTCGTGGCAGCTAGAAATTGGCTGAAAGAAACCGAGGACTTATTCATCATCTTTGAGGTAGATGATAGACAGAAAGTACAAGTGGCAGTATGGCTACTAAAGGGCGAGGCTTCCTACTGGTGGGAAGTCACTAATGCAGAAAGACCAGTGGAGACATGGGAGGACTTTAGGGCAAGGTTTGAGGCTAAATTTCTCTCAGATGCGGAAAGGAGTTTGCAGTTGGAAAAATTCTTATTTCTTAAGCAAGGGAACAAGACAGTCAAAGAGTATGTTAATCAGGTCGATGAGCTGGCTAGGTTTGGGCTGGACCTAGTCAACACCCCGCACAAGAAGGCTCTCCGTTTCGTCAAAGGGTTGAATGAGCCATTACACAGTTTGGCCATGACCCATATACCCATGGGGGCTACATATGAAAGGTTGGTACAAATGGCATTGCTGAACGAAGAGGATAAGGACAAGAAGGAGACAAAGGCAGAAAACTCTCAAGGGAAGAAAGAGGGTTTGCAGCCTAAGAAGACAGATTTTAAGAAGGGCGGGAAAGGCAACAAAGAGAAGAGGAAGTGTAATTTCTGTGGCAAAGTGGGGCACTTAGTGAAAGATTGCCGGAAAAAGAAGGCCAAGGAGAATGGTGGGTGCTTTTCTTGCGGTGAGACAGGCCACAGGGCTAAGGACTGCCCAAAGAAACGAGGACAGGGGCAGAGGGCTGGATCCACCTCAGGGGCACAAGTTCATGTGCTAGAAGCGCCACCTCTGCAACAGCGAGGTATAAATACTTCTTTAGAAAGTGTAGTTTATCTTTATGATCACCCCGTTCGCACTTTATTTGATTCTGGCGCATCACACTCCTTTATCTCGTCTGCTTTAGTAGAATCTCTGCACCTAAAAACTAGTATGGTAGAGGACCCCTTAATTGTTTCAAACCCAATTGGGGGCCCAGCTCATTTGTCTATGATCTGTTTGGGATTGAAAATTTCTATTCTAAGCGTAGAATTTCAATGTAGTGCCTTTGTTTTGGGCTTTTCGGGATATGGTTTGATTTTGGGCATGGATTGGCTATCCAGTAATGGGGCCATCCTTGATTGTGAGAAAAGGGTTGTTAGGCTCCTAACCCAGCTCGGTAATACTTTGGAAATTTCTTGTAATCCCTCGTATGCGGTTATGCTTAGTTACCTTGAATCGCTAGATGCCTCTGTTGAAAATTTGCAATCAGTTAGAGTGGTCCGGGAATATCCGGATGTCTTCGAAGAGGTGAAGGGCTTGCCTCCGAAGCGGGAGATAGACTTCCGCATATACCTTGTAGATAATGCAAAGCCCGTTGCGTTGCCCGTTAGACACATGGCTCCACGGGAAAGGAAAGAGCTCAGTAAACAGATTAAAGAGCTTCTAGAAAAGGGGTTCATTAGGAGGAGCATTTCAGAATGGGGCGCTCCAGTGGTGTTCGCTACAAAGGCGGATGGTTCACTCCGTCTATGTGTTGACTATTGGGAGCTCAACAAGCTAACGAAAAAGAATAGGCACCCTCTCCCCAGAATTGACGATTTGTTTGATCAGCTTGTAGGAGCGTCTGTTTTCTCCCAACTCGATTTAGCGACCGGTTTTCATCAGCTAAGGGTGGCTGAAGATAGTATCGATAAAACGGCATTCAGAACCCCAGACGGCTTCTTTGAATGGCTTGTCATGCCTTTCGGCTTGACAAATGCACCTGCTTACTTCGTGGACCTGATGAGTAGGGTATTCAGATATTTCCTCAATAAGTTCGTACTGGTCTTCGTAGACGATATCCTTATCTTCTCAAAGAGTGAAGAGGAACATGCTCAGCACTTAAGGGCAATCATGGAAACTCTGCGAGTCCATCAGCTAAAAGCCAAATTCTCCAAATGCCACTTTTGGAGAGAAGAGGTGAGGTTCCTTGGGCACATAGTATCCAAACAAGGGTTAGCAGTGGACCCTGCTAAGGTAGTGGCGGTACAGGATTGGAAGACACCAAGGAATGCAACTGAGGTCCGAAGTTTTCTAGGACTAGCAGGTTTCTATCGAAAGTTCATACAGGATTTTTCGAGAATCTCAGCTCCGCTCATGAAATTGACCAAGAAGAATCTAGCATTCAATTGGGACTTGGATTGCGAGTTTGCTTTCCAGCGACTAAAAAGGGCTCTTACAACAGCCCCAGTTTTGACGTTGCCAGATGGAAGCTAGATGTTCACTGTTTATACAGATGCATGTGGGACAGGGCTAGGCGCCGTCTTAATGCAAGAAGGAAGTGTAGTAGCTTATGGTGGGAGGCAGTTGAAAGTGCACGAAAAGAACTACCCGACCCGCGATCTTGAGTTAGCCGCCATCGTCTTTGCACTCAAGTCTTGGCGACACTATCTCCTAGGTGAGAAGTTCGAACTTTACACTGACCATAAATCGTTGAAATATCTTTTCTCGCAGAAAGATCTTAACTTGAGGCAACAAAGATGGATGGAGTTTCTTGCCTCGTACGATTTCGAGATCTCCTACACTCCGGGCAAAGGCAACGTAGTGGCAGACGCGTTGAGCCGAAAGAAATTGACCCTAAGCCCGTTGTTTGTTGAAAGACAAAGCCTAGAGTTTATAGCCAGCTTCGACTTTAGGCCTTCCTCCGATTTTGTACCAGGCTTACTACCATCTCTCGAAGTGCGCCCGACTTTAATGGACTCAATAGGGACAGCACAACTCGAAGACCCTCAGCTTTTGGAAACGATTGATAGGCTAATTACGGGTGAGACTTCAAGTCACCTCAACAGATACTCCATCGACGATAAGGGTTGGCTAAGGCGAGACGGAAGACTATGCGTCCCACATACAAGGGATTTAGTAAAGAGGGTTCTCGAGGAAGCACATCACTCCAAGATGACGATACACCCAGGCGGAGATAAAATGTACAAGGACATAAAAAGAACTTTCTTCTGGAACGGCATGAAAAAGGACGTGGCAGAATTCGTTTCTAAGTGTATGGTGTGCCAACAGGTTAAGGCGGAACAGAAAAAGCCTGGCGGTCTGCTACATCCTCTAGAGGTCCCGCAGTGGAAGTGGGATAGCATCTCAATGGACTTCATCGATGGGCTGCCTAGGTCTAGGAGAGGCAACACTAGCATTTGGGTAATAGTGGATAAGCTTACTAAAAGCGCCCACTTTTTACCTGTCAAAAGTAAAAGAACTGCCTCATCCCTAGCATCTCTTTACCTCAAGGAAATTGTTCGACTCCATGGAATACCATCCAGCATTGTTTGTGACCGAGACCCTATCTTCACCAGTGAGTTTTGGCGGAGTCTGCAAGAAGCAGTAGGAACGCAGTTATGCTTGAGCACAGCCTATCATCCCCAAACCACGGCCAAACAGAAAGAGTGAACAGAGTTTTGGAGGACCTTTTAAGACTGTGCGTCCTTGACTTCGGAGGGACATGGGAAGACCATCTTCCTTTGGTGGAATTTGCCTACAACAACAGCTATCAAGCAACCATCGGAATGGCGCCCTTCGAAGCTTTATATGGAAGACCGTGCCGATCGCCCACTTGTTGGTGGGAGTCTACTGATAAGCTCATACTTGGACCAGATATGATCCGAGAAACTACAGAAAAAGTAGACTTAATACGAAGAAAGATGAAGACGGCCCAAGACAGACAAAAGTCCTACGCCGACAAGAGGAGGACCGACCTTGAATTTGAGGTTGGAGACAGAGTTTTTCTTAAGGTATCTCCGCTAAGGAACGTTGTTCGTTTTGGAACCACAGGAAAGCTAGCACCAAGGTTCGTAGGGCCATTCCCTATCATCGAGAAAATTGGGAAAATGGCCTATAGACTAAAGCTACCCGAAAAGCTGGCCGGAGTTCACAACGTTTTTCATGTTTCACATCTCCGGAAATGTCTATATGAGTCTGCTGAAGTGGTAGAGCCAAATATCCTAGAAGAAGCTGAAGTGGAACGCGAAGCAACCATAAGAAAAGTTCCAACCCGCATATTAGGAACGGAAGTGAAAAAGCTACGCAACCGCGAAGTCAAGCTCGTCAAAGTTCAGTGGAGCGACGCTGAAGGAGATGCAACTTGGGAAACTGAAGCTAAAATACGCGCAGCCTACCTTTTTCTTTTCGAGGGTACATCTTTGATCTTTCCTTTTTCCTTAAGTTGCGCTTTTATCTATCTTTTTAGGTATATCTCCTCGACCTTATCTTTTAGGTAGAAACTCTTTGGATGAAAACATGTAGTTGAAACATGTTATGGATGATGGTTGCAAGTGGTTGCAAGTGATTGCTAGTGGTTGCTCGTGGTTGCATATACAAACACAATATAGGCTTTAGATCGGCTCAGTCACTTCATTTTGCATATGCATATATGTTTGCATTCGTATATGGTTGAACTTTAATGTGTTGTCAAATGTATGTTGCATGTGTATGAATGATTGTGCACTCATGTAGAATCATGAATAGGGGGATTTGCATTCATTATGGATTCATAGCACTTACATAATTCGCATTAAGGAGGTCAACTGAATCAGTAGACCGCCTGATTTTGCATTAGATAAGTACATGTACACACACACACTTCGCATATGATCATGAAGCATTAGAAGTCTTTTAAGGACAATGGATGCTCGTGTTTGATGGATGAGTAGATGGATGTTTGGACGTTAGGATGTACATTCTTCCTGAACTTGAAGATTTCGGGGACGAAATCCTTTTAAGTGGGGGAGAATGTAACACCCCGTGTATTATATAACTGTGAAATTCATAAATTAAACTATAAATAATTTTAAAACAAAGAATTAAGGGAAACGGGATATGCCATTGCGTTCGTCTCGGAATTCTGCTTGAGATAGAGTCTGAGTTTGCGTAAAACGGAT
Source organism: Allium sativum (assembly GCA_030737875.1). Lineage (NCBI taxonomy): Eukaryota > Viridiplantae > Streptophyta > Magnoliopsida > Asparagales > Amaryllidaceae > Allium > Allium sativum. The sequence continues at coordinate 371,216,768 of CM060920.1, forward strand.
ATCGTATGAAGAAGATATGGACGAACGAAGTTGGGCGAAAAACCGGAAAACGGGTCAGAATGCACTGGCGCACTTGGGAAGTGCGCCAGAACAAAAATGCACTGGCGCACTTGGGAAGTGCGCCAGTACATTTTTGACCTGGCGCACCTGCCAAGTGCGCCCAGGTCAAAAATGACCTGCTGGTCAGGTCTGGTCAAGTCCTGGCTGGCCAGGTCTGTGTTTGGTCGATTTTCTGAGCCTTGCCTTGTCACTAGGGCTAGGTGTCAGCTCCTGGTTGGTCTCTCCTTCAAACGAACGGCTATTATTGAACCAAGCTTCATCGACGGTCTAAATTAACTCACAAACTCTATAAAAAGGACCTAAGTCTAACCCTAATTCACATAAACTAAAATGGAGATGAGACCGTCATGCTGCTGAGGAGAGACTGAAGATAGCCGTCAGAAATAGAGAGACAACTAGGAGATAATTCAAAGCCTAAAGCAACGTTAATCAAATCAAAGCAACGCCTACAACAAAGGATAGCATCTCCAAATTCAGAATTCAGAATTCAGATTTCTGAATTGAAGATTCGCCATACGCTGTAAGTAGAGTGCTATTCCGATATGAATTAAATAATTGTGTTGATTTGTGTAATGTAAGAAATGGAATTGTGGCGATAATAATCTATATTTGTATGTTGCTTTGATGCAAAACGATTTGGGAATATTATGGTATACGATTGGATATTTGCAAGTACGCGATTTGCGTTGGAAACGAAATGGAATTGTGGCGATAATGACTTATATTTGTATGATATTTTGATTCTAAACGATTTGGCAGTGCTATGGTTTGATTCATACAAGTATGTGGCTTATGTTGACAACCACATGTTGTGGAATTTTGATTGGGACTTATGCAAGCATATGATTCATATTGAAAACTACATGTTTGTGGTAGTTATTTACAACACCCATTTGGTAAATGCAAGTATAAGATTCATGTTGAAACAACAACTATATGTTGTAATAGTTTATTTTGAAGTTCATGCAAGTCTATGATCTATTGCTATGACAACATGATGTAAAATTTTATGGTCATCTTTAGTGTAATTTGATTCACCTAAGTATTATGATTCATATGAAGGTTATGTTGAAATTGGCATCATAGTTCAAGTATAAAAATCATGATTTTGTGATAGTGACAAAAGCAAGCGTCGTTGTAAGCTTGTATTAATTTTATGAACATGTCTAAGCTATGTTTGTTATTATGCCTAGTTAAAAACATGTTTTCTAAGCTTATGTTGTTATCTTAATCATATGATAATATATTTTTGGCACATAAGTTACATTAGAAATTTACACTAGAATTGCATCCCCTTACAAGTTACATAGATTGGACAAAAACCCATGATTATATGAATAATAGGATTCATAATCAATTATGTTTATGCCATGACCATATAAGGACTCATGTTTAATTATGATTATGCCATAATTATATGATTAGAGTGGTTCATGTTTAAGTACTATTTATGCCAAGACTACATGTTTCGTTTACACCATGATTTTGTGAATAGAATGATTCAAGTTTAAGTATTGCTTATATTATATGTTGTTACAATTGCAAGTTCACATATGCCTATCTTATGATAATTAGATCGTATGTTGCAAGTTCATGCGTTCACACTCCCCTTTTTATGTCACCTTATAAACACCATGTTATAGCCTCCCCTTTTCATATGGCTAAATTGGGTTTAAGTATTAAACCCAACACACCTTACATTGGAACGAACGAATAAAACGGGGGAAATGACGTTTGGGTTAAAAATATAGAACATATGTGTTGGCTTGTTTGACGCACGCCAATAACTTTGAAAAACAATTAAGTGGCATAAATAAATCTTAACCAATAAAGATGAATTTGAATAATGGGCCGCAAATATTTACATATAAAAAGAAGAAAGACAAAATATGTAAATGTAGAAAATACGATGTGTTTAACCCGAGGTTGGATTGAGTTGTGATGTAAACCTGCCCGGAACCGCCCGGCTGTCCAGTAGTCACAACAATACCTATCCAATGTGGGTGGTTAAACATGGAGCCCAATAAGGACCCGAGGTTAGACTGAGTTGTGGCGTAAGACTGCCCGGACCCAACCGGCAACAGGCAGCCACAACAATACCTGTCTAATGTGAGAGGTCAAGGCTTTAATAAGACAATTAAGGCTGAGTCAGGATTGATAGGATTAAGTAAATTATATTAATACTTAATCAGAATGGAACATGCCAAACTAAACAGACTGATTGGGGGTTAGGTTTATAAAACACATAACCAACTTAGCATGTTGGCTAGAAATAGAAAAACCTAGTAGCGGGGGACCCTTTTCAGCAGTAACCCTATAAGGTATCATGATACCCTGAAACTAGGCAGGGTGGGGCACGATTACTGGGCTGACTGTAAGAGGTCAAATCGACGGCGGTGGTGCAGCAGTGTAGGTTCTAACGGGGTGCGGGCGTGCACACACTCGGGCGCAGAAAAATAAGGCACTGGGCACCAGTAGCATACCTGTGCATTCTAGGATTGTGTCGGGCCGCCACCATGGGACTTGATACACCCCATGGTGGGACCAGCATAGGTAACTACAACATCGGGGGCCGTAAGACACATGTAACTATGCGAGTAGGAGCCGATCATCATAAAATGGATCACTTCACCCTGATTATGGGGTGCCTGTTGGGAACTAGTTTATATGGGTACAGAGATTAATACGGGGTACGATAGTATATTCGACCCTAGACAACTTAACTAAGTTTATGGTGCTTTCCCATTTCTAGTTTATACTTATCATACCCAGTTCTTTATTCATAGACTGAATAGTCCTAGACTTACTCAGGCTTTATGTCTGACTCTACTTTTCTTTCGTCTTCTTTTCTTCCGTTTCCCCCCCCAGGTCCACAGGGAGGGAATACCGCAGCTTGACCAGCCTTCATATCCAGCTTGAAGAGAAAGAATGTATTGCTTGGATCTTTTCGTTTTAGACTATGGCTTTGGACAGCAACTATGGGACTTTTGCAGTTTATTTATGTTTTCTTTATGCTTCTTTAAATAATGTAATCAAGACAGTTATGAAGATGTTATGTTTTTGGAAGTATTGTAAGACAATTATGGTATGGTTGTTGTAACACGTATTTTTAATGAAATAAAAGTTGTTGTTTTTCCGCTGTTCAAAAATATGTGTTCTTATATCTGTCTTGTATATCTGTGACTTATACTTATAAACCTCCACCAAAATTAGGGCATTCCCTTTGAGAGTGACCCTAACGGAGGTGGGGTGTTTCATTATCCAATGAGGTTAGATAAATATAAATAGTTAGTAATAAATACGAGAATGAATCAATAAACAATAACTATTAATTAGAATAAATACAGTGAATTCCCAAATTAACAGCTGAAAGGTGAAAAAAATGAAAGAAGATTGGTAAATTGGAAATGGGGTTTTAACAAACAAGATAGACTGACGATCAACTCGATGACCCTATCGCTATAACCCACAATTCACAACGAGAAATAGAAATATCCGGGGATAAAAAAGGAAATGTAAACTTACCCGAGACAGACGAAGTGTGGTCTTGAACAGAGCAAAACCAGAAGGAGATTTTAGCATGACAATGATGAATTTTTTGGTTACAGCAGCTTGGTCTTAGATCTTTCAGTTTCGGTTGTTTCTTCTTCATCGTACCACTGTTAATAATTTCATCGGGAAGATCGGAATCGCGATTTACAGCCAGTGAAGGCTTATGGGAGTTCGAGGAGGACGAGAAAGGGGACACATCATGAAAAGAAAATCAATAGACACATTGCGAAGTGGAGTGAAGAAAATTAGATCGTTTGTTTCTCTCTGCCATGGCAGAGAGAAGAATTATATTGATCTGAACGAGATCGAGAAAATTAGGTATGAATGAAAATTAGGGATTTGGAAATTAAGGGGTGAGAACGAAATGAAAGAGGGTGAATGAAAATAAAAGTGAGAAATAGAAATAGCTGAAGTGTGGATTGATGGTTGAGATTTTGTTTTAAATGATGGTGTGGATCGCTGATGTGTAATTTTTTTGATTTTTTTAATTTGAATATATTTATAGCTACCGCAACATCTTGTTGATATACATGCTAACATCTTAAAGCGAATGTTGCAATAAACAAAAATCAACATAGTTATCATTGCATTGTACCTAGCAACATCTTGTAATTTCGTTGTAATGGGCCATCTATGGCATAGTGTCCAAACTACCGAGCCAAATCCTTAATGTAACCACTCTACGAAATGGCCAACCACCATCCTAATTCAATGAGATCAGTTAGAACATTTAATTTGATATCTACCAAAAGTTATAGCTAATACAGTAAGTCACAGGGGTAATACGGACATGTATCACATCCCCATGAACCATGAGAATGATACAACTGCTAGGCAATTAAATAGAATTATTTTATGATCCTCCAATATATAAAATATGGGTCATTACATATGTCCACTCTGAAGGCTTGATAACTTTATTGTTGATTTGGAATTCAAAGTCTCCCACTGATATGGTTACGAAGTGTATAAAGTATTAAAGTAAACAGTTAGCAAAAGATTCATTTTTTCCAAGTTAGTTTTTGTTTTTATATATATAGGCTGTTACAAATATCTCCAAGAAAGGAAGAGGTCGTAAAGGAGTCACATTGAAGGAGCCCAACCCATAATCATGATAAGGTAGGGTTCGATACCGACCCCTATGACAGGGATTGGTACTTATCCTTTGTAATGGGTATTTGACACGTGCACCTTCTTGTTGAACCTCCTTGTGGTACTTGTAGTCTAGTTCCACATTGATTTGGTAGTTGCCTTATCGTTTAAGAGATATGAAGTGATATTAATTGAATTTGAACATTTAGCTAGTTTGCCACGGAGTCATACCGACTCGAAGCATAAATTCATACTAATACTTCACTCAGAAAACTCTCCAATATTGTTCCACTATGTTGGCTCGACATCATTCACGGTGTTATCATACTTGATTTCTAGATTTTAAGGTCGTCACTCTGGGTGATTTACCTATATATTCGTCAAATGATATCAATCTAGATAGCCGAAAATGGCCTAGCATAAAGGCCAGGTACTAATTATTGTCTAAATATATTTTCAAACATTTTGAAAATGTCATTATTTTTTCGAACTTCTTAGAAAACTCATGTTATATTATAACTTTATAATAAACATATCTTAGTTTACATTTTGCTCTTAAATAAACTATAATTTGCGACAAAATTTTGAAAATTAGCCCATGGTGCAAATCAAATTGAGCCTCCTCTTCTACTAGGGGTAAGATTTCAGTTGAATTCACATTTATTGCCAAGTCGATAACTAGGTGGGACGTGGTACTTCATTGTCCAATTCCAATCCTTAACGTCACCATTCTAAACAACGTACTAAGTGAACAAACTTAATTAATTAGACTTAACATGACTAATTTAGATCCCATAGGTATTAGGCTCTAGTATCATTGTTGTTCTTATCCAAACTCCATTGGGTGACAAAATTAGATACCCTACAAGCAAGTTTTACATGCATCCATTCGACTAGCATAACCCACTACAACAAAACAACCCTTTTACAATAGGAAATGCCCGTTGTAATATGGTTTTCATGACGGGCGTTGTGGTCGTTGTATGTGAATTTGGTTTCAATATACAACTCGAACAATGTGAATTTCTGCACTGTGGAGACAAGTGCTTGACTCCTCGCAGCTTCAATATTACTGTGAGAACCATGCCATGCACGTAAGATCTTCATGAAGAATAACAGATACTTATATGCTTAGAGTTTAATTAGAACATGTAGATGCATAAATGGTAAAAGCTAACAGTTTTTTTCCAATATGGAACTTATATTAATTTCCTATTGATAAATGATATATGAATGAATTAACATATCTCTGCACTTATATATACATATTATATTTATATATGTATATGTGTATATATGTATGCATGCATGATTAAACTTTCAAATTACAGTTATATAGAATTGCCGCAACGCTCTAAGATGGAGCTTAGAACTTAAATTTATATCATTTAACATTCATAAATTTGAAATGAAGATGATCCTGCAAATTAGGAAAAATCAATCTTAGTGGATACAAGTCACATGTTCCATAATCATTGGAGTTAATTTTCTAGAATTCAATACATACGCACACCACCATACGTGAATGTTTGCTGATGTATTTTTAGTACTAAACTCCAATTTATGGAGAAGATCTATACTGCAAAAAAGACTAATCAGGAAAACTTCATGCAATGTTGAGCCCTTAACCAATGTTCTCACTACAAAAATCTTTATAGATACTTGTGTATATTGAATAAGCTAATGTTATATATCCATATGACACTTGCATGTTGTATTTCCCCATTGAACTATAGTTTTATTATTCATCCATAAACTGGTCTTTTGTTGCAAGACTATGATCAAATTGTTTTATACGTTTTTACTACAAAATAACATAATACAAACTAATATAATATATGCATTCCAGGTTCAAACCAAGGATTATATTAGTAGAAGATAAGCCAAAAAGACATTACAACACAAAGAAGTAACCAAAATTAATGTTTGATTATCATAGAAAGAAAGAAGAACATAGTTTCATACACATTATTTAAAGACCATCGAAAATAGAAGTCTGACCAGAAATATCAGAGGAAACAAAAGGATTAACTAGGATGAAGATAGATGTTGTCATAAACCCAATGCCTGATCTTCTACATAAACCGAAACTAATATTCTACACAGCATAGGATATAAGGGGTGTTTTCTTAATTGTGATTTTTCCTCTAACATAATTGTTGAGACCCAAATTAAACTAATCATCCCTGATTTTCTACTCAAACTGAAGCTAATATTTCTAAAAAATTCAGACCATTCTATTGTATTTTCTATAATCAAACTGGAAGATAAATAGTGAACCAAAAAAAAGACACAGAAACGGAGTATTAAAGAGCTTACCTTAATGATTGTTAATAACTTGAGATTTTAGGAAGAAAATGAAATTTAGGGTTCTACCGGTTTAAGAATAGAACAATCTGAGTCGATGCCTCTTAGTGACCATCGTGCGATTATAATTGATGGTAATAAGGCTAAAAAACCCAATTCTAGGAGACATATGGTTGAACGGGGACATAACGATGTGAAATCGCGAGTATGACTACCAAGTACTAGCTCAGTTAGCATCATTGCGCGATGGGTTGGTTAGTGCAGTGGAGAAGGGTACGAATGTTAGTATAGTGTCGACAATGTGATTGTTTGATTTGGGGATGAAGTATACCTTTTTCTAGGGTTTAAAGACACCAGCTTCAGTATTCCAGGTTTACTATCTCGCATGTTGAAACAATTTAATCATTTAAACAGATGGTTGTTGCTGCGTTTTCTGATAAAATCATAGAAAATGGACAGAGAAGGAGGATGAAAGGTTTGAAAATTCTCCTGGGTTAGCGATAACAGGCGAAGGAGAAAGGAGACAAATGGTTTTCCCCTTTTCATGGGAATAAGGTAGCCAAATTCTTGACCGTGGATTTCTTTTGTGAACACGTGTCATCGAATGGATTTTTTGAAGTATTGGAATTGAAAGGTCTCGAAGTTTTGCATTGAGCTCATGTAACATAGTTGATGATAGATAACATATAATTAGTGATTATACATTTTGATTACATATAATAATTAACAATTGGTGATTATTTATTAATGATCATTAACATTAATTATTATAAATGATTGACATAATATTATTAATGATTATAAATATTAATAAATAATATAATATTATTAACGATTAGTGATTAGTAATATTATATTTAGTAATTAATAAATATAATCAATATAATATCACTAATGATTAATTGTTAAGTAATAAAAATTAATCAATATTAATTTTAAGAATGTATTATAATTATTAATTATTGGTTGTCGAGAATTGGTAATAAACATTTATTACAACATGCATTTATAATCATTTTAAATTTGACACTATTTAAAATGGGCATTTTATAACCGTTGTAAAATTGACACCTATTACAACGGGCATCACTCATTGTACAGTTGACGCCTCTTACAATGGACATTTGTGAACGTTGTAAAATAGACATCTATTAGAACGGACGTTTTGTGAATGTTGTAAAATTAACATCTATTACAACGGGGCTAAATTGCTTGTTGTAATGGCATTCTAATACAACGGGAGGTCCTTGCCCATTGTGAAAGGGGGTTGTACATGATATCTATTGCAACGGTTCAGAAATGACCGTTGTAATATCATTATATTACAACGGGCTGCCAATGCCCGTTGTAAAAAGGAGATTGTACTAGGGTATTTTGTTGTAGTGATCACCACTAGACATGTAAGGGTAAAAGGCAATGCTTTATCATAAAACTAGATATGAGGACCCCGATCATGTTATTTGTAGGGATTGAATCTTGGATATCTAATGTGTCTGGTGTAATAGGCCAACTCACAACGGAGTTGTTATGGTAAATTAAAGAAATCCTTGTGGATTCTAGGTGAACTCCAGCCAGCAGCACCGCAAGAGAAATCTGAGCCTTCCCTTACTTCTTTGCTAAGTCAATAGGTGAGTTTCGCCTCTCACGGTTGACCTTTATTCAAGTAATTTAATTTCAATATAAACCAAAAATTATGATAGTTGATGGCCTTGATATTGAACTGTTATCCTGCTTCCTTGTTGATTGTCACTTGATTTTGCATTTTTATCTTGATTACCTTTGCCATTTGTGAGTGTTCGATGCCTTTATTTCTATGTGCTTCTGTCCTTTGATGGTTTGAATGGTTAGAAACTTAACTGTATATATGTGAGGCCGACTTGAATATGTGTATGCATATGTTTAGTACATTCATATCGACTGGCATATGTTAGCCTTCTTTTTCGTAAAAGACGCAACGGGCCAAATCGAAGCCTAAACACGCAACCAATCAAGTTAGACAGATCACATTCCAGGAAACCCAGCAGAAGCTTGGCCCGAAGAAGCCACGCATCGGACCAATCAAGCCAATATCTTGCTCCGGAAGACTCGCTCTCCCAGTCGACCGAGAGAACCGCTCTCGCACAGGGAGTATCGACCGAGTATTTCGGGTCTACATGAAAGCTGAGCTGTTCAAATACTTAGCCCGACTCTCAAGGAAGAAAAGGCGGTCAACCACGTCCGGACAAAGCTCTACTTTTGATACACCTTACTATGGATGCCACATAAGCTGCAACTTCCGAGGATACTATTTATGAATAGTGGAACCAGTCTTCCAGTCGCTATTTCATCTAAGGGGTGAGCTCCACGCATCCAAGTCTTCCCAAAAAGGTCGGGTCACGTCACAACAGCCCAAGCTGCCATCTCCACCTATAAATACCTCAAAGCTTAAGGAGGAGAGGGACCTGATCTTTTTCAGCTCATGCTTCTTCTTCCCAAAAAAAGCATTATCTGGAACAGAAAATAGCTGTCTTCTTTCTTTTCATCAAACAGAAAAAAGCATTGTACCTGTAATCTAAAGCAGAAATAACATATAAAGTGGACGTAGGCACAGTCTTTGCCTAACCACTATAAAATGACTGTGTGTTTCCTCGTTTCCTTTACTTTTTCTGTATTCTATAATCAGTATTCGTGTGCCCTTCATACGATTGGGGGTTGAACATCACTAGTGACCAACTTTTGACGTCAACACTTTAGCGCGCCAGGTAAAGGATGCTTGCCTTATTTTATGGCGAACAAACGAAAGAAAGATACAACATCCTCTCGTCCCGCAAACGCCGATGCAGCCGATACTAATGCTGCAGAAGCAAGCCATGAGGTTTCCTATCATGAAGATATGTCTCGATTTCTTACCCGGGACGACATGGATAAAATCATGGTCAAGTTTAGAGACTGTATGACATCTCAGGGTAAACTCCTCGAACGACAGTAGCAGAACCTCAGGAGACTCGCGATCAAGATCTAGATTGGTCATACACTTTTCCTCCACTCTTGGGAACAGCTCGACCTATCGAACAAGTCGGGCAACCACCGGGTCCATCAGAATCAATGCCATTCCTATTATAACCTGGAATCTTACCACATACCAGTCTAATCACTCTTCCCCTTCAGCGGAGAGCTGGTGCGTCCTTCCTTTTGAACCACGGAAGCCACCCCACTATACCGATCCTCACAGTGGCAGAAGAAAATGCTACCGTAGACCCTACTAACCTCGCTCCCACTAGGGGCACCTTCAAGCTCCAAACATCACATGCTATGCTGGATCACCTTAGGCCCTCTGTTACAGGTACAACTCAGCCCACTACTCCTCAGGTTTAAGAGGGGCCACTCTGCCCAGAACCACCTACCAGAGCTCACCTTCCCTTGCACCTTCACTCAACTCTCGGAAGACGGGCCCAACCAACGGCCGCCCTTCCGAGCATGCTTTAGCCGGATCCTCACACTGAAGTTCCACCAGATGCTAAGCTAAATTCATGGCAACGACTCCTCAGAGATGGAAGCCAGCTTGTAAGCATCATCCGGCGCTTCACTCGAGGCACTTCCTCGCAGCTAGACATAGATAATGTCAATCGCAACCCCTTTACCAGGGAAATCAGAAACTCCCGAAACCCTCCGGACTTCAAGTTTCCAGCTATCGAGCATAGAATGGCCGCACTGACCCAACCATCCACCTCATGTGATACATGCGACATATGGAAGTACTTGGCGCATCGACCAATGTCATGGCTAAGTGCTTCCCACTCTTTCTTACATACATAGCCGGAATGTGGTTTCGACAGTTGACAATGGAGTCGATCAGCAGTTGGAACACTCTGGTCACCCTCTTCATCGACCAATTCAGAGTACATATCTCTCGACCAAAGAGCATTATGTTCTTATCCACCATCAAGCAGCGATCAGGAGAACCGCTCAGATCCGTCCTCGAAAGATTCAACGCGGCTGTAGCGTCAATCGATCGGCCTAATCCGTCGATGGTACTTATGGCCGCAATTGCGGAAGTTCAGAATCGATCGGAATTCTCAATCTCATTAACCAGAGACCCCCCAAGGATATAGATGACTTCTATTCCGAGGTCGAGCGATTCCTCCGATAAGAAGATTCCAGCATTGAGATGGAGAGCCTAGAGGTCTTAGCCGCCAAACAACAAGGACCATCCCACAACAACGACCAGAATAAAGGAAGAGGAAAGTCCTCGGAAAAGAGTGAGCGTCATGTGCGACCCCGGATCGAAAGTAAATACGATCTGTACACCGAAATAAATTCCTCTTTGCTCGATATCTACCTTGACATATAAGGGTCCCTGCCCACACCGAGACTACCTCGATGAGAGCCAACACAGATGGAGCTCGATTCCGGCAAACATTGCATATTCCACAACATAGCTAGACATAGCACCAATGAATGCCGGCATCTGCGTGATCTCATCGAGGATCGAGTCAGAAAAGGAGAGCTTCCCAAATATGTCAAAAATTGTGCCCCAGCCATGTCACCATGATCTTCTGCCCAAGCTCCTCAGGTCGATCCAGAGCTCCTAGAAACAGAAAGGACCCTGAGACTAGCACTCGTGGCAATATCATTAATTAGAATTTTTCTGATGTATTTCTTTCAATAAAAAGGACACCTTGATATATATATATATATATATATATATATATATATATATATGGGGTTAGGATTTAGCTCCTAGGCATGCTTTGAAATTAATCGATGTCCTCTTAGAATTTCTTTGTAATACTTCATTAGTTGTTATGAATGTTCTTTTACAAATATGGATAATGTTTGGAAAACTCTAAAGCCAAGCATGGATAATGCTCACCCCCCTCCTTTAATGTGGTCAGCGCGAAAGCCTACTACCATATATTAACACCTACTCCCCTAGCCGAGTGTGGTATATTTCTTTAAGCCGAGTATCAGTGATACTCGCCCCTTCTTTTTCTACACCACAAGCTTTTACCGCTCGCTGGACACACTAATCTAACATGAGTCAAGCATGAAAAACACTTGCCCTAAGCCGAGTATGGTTAATACTCGCCACCAAGCCGAGCATGGTTAATACTCGCCACCAAGCCGAGCATGGTTAATACTCGCCACCAAGCTGAGCATGGTTAATACTCGCCACCAAGCCGAGCATGGTTAATACTCGCCACCAAGCCGAGTAAGGTTGATACTCGCCACCCCTCAAAGCCAAGTGAGCTAAAATGCTCAAGCCATCAGCCTTCACTAAGCCGAGAACGGTTTATTTTTATCTTTGCAAGAACTAACTCTCATAAAGACGATCAATATCTCGGCCTTAATATGGTTCCCGATAGTTGTCGGTTTTCCAGCCTTAATACGACGCAATTCAATCGTCAGTTTTCTGGCCTTAATACAACATCAGAGCCGTTGGATTTCTGGCCTTAATATGGTTCTGTGCGACCATAGTTGCTCGGACAATCGTGCTTCGATTCACATTTCAGAACACGCCTCCATCTTTCGAAGAAGATGCATTCTAAGGGGCAAAATGTTAGCCTTCTTTTTGGTAAAAGATGCAACGGGCCAAATCGAAGCCCAAACGCGCAACCAGTCAAGTTAGACAGATCGCATTCCAGGAAGTCCAGTAGAAGCTCGGCCCGAAGAAGCCACGCATCAGACCAATCAAGCCAATATCTCGCTCTGGAAGACTCGCTCTCCCAGTCGACCGAGAGAACTGCTCTCGCACAGGGAGTATCGACCGAGTATTTCGGGTCTACATGAAATATCCAGTTGAGCTGTACAAATACTTAACCCGACTTTCAAGGAAGAAAATGCAGTCAACCACATCCGGACAAAGCTCTACTTTTGATACACCTTACTATGGATGCCACGTAAGCCACAACTTCCGATGATACTATTTATGAATAGTGGAACTAGTCTTCCAGCCGCTATTCCATCCAAGGGGTGAGCCCCACGCGTCCAAGTCTTCATAGAAAGGCCGGGACACGTCACAACAGCCCAAGCCGCCATCTTCACCTATAAATACCTCAAAGCTTAAGGAGGAGAGGTACCTTATCTCTTTTGGCTCATGCTTCTTCTTCCCAAAAAAAATCATTATTTGGAAGAGAAAATAGTCATCTTCTTTCTTTTCTTCAAATAGAAAAAAGCATTATACTTGTAATCTAAAGCAGAAATAACATATAAAGTGGACGTAGGCACAGTCTTTGCCGAACCACTATAAAAAGACTGTGTGTTTCCTCGTTTCCTTTACTTTTTCTGTATTCTATAATCAGTATTCGTGTGCCCTTCACACGATTGGGGGTTGAACAACACTATTGACCAACTTTTGACGTCAACAGCATACGTATATACCCACGCTGCTTTAATTGAGTTAATACTGTCAAGAACATATACTTCCTTGTGATTCAAAGACGCTCCACTCTTCCTTGATAAGGAAAAACACATTAACTTGATATTTCGAATAGATACCATCACTTGACCACACTTAAATTTGATTAGAACATATACTACACTTGATTTGCTTTGCACTGTCACTCTTGAAAATTTCTGATAAGAAACAGATCTGCACTTTTTTTTGTTGCATGTACGCTGTTATGCATGCATGTATTGTTTCAGCTCATTCATGTATCCAAGTTGCCTAAACCCGAGCTGCCTTTTTCGTATGTTGCATCTATATTTACTTTTCCATATGTATAGTTATGCTTATCAATATGTATAACTCTATTGTAAAATCTGTAGTGCTTTCGTATATACATGTGCTTAGATGTATGTTTATAGGCATCCATATACATGTTGAGTATGTTGGAGGTAACCTGTAACATGTCATATACCCAGACCTTATATTTACTTTGTTACACTTGGCATTGAACTCATTTGAAATATTGGTTATCCGTTGGGAAATATGTAAACATATGCTCCCACTTTTTATTCTGGATTTCTTATTAACTTGGGATATATATAATGAACGATCACCGAAGACTTTGGGAAGCCACTCATCTTGGAAGGTATAGGGCTACCTAGTCTACAAGCTTATGTAGCTTATCTCAATTCCCCTTGGACCTCCACTATACCAGGTATAATTTACTTGGGGGATAGTTGGTCAGGGCAGGCCTCGAACTCTTGACCTATTACCAGGCAGGAGCACCTTTAATAAATGTTACTTATCCTTGCTGTTGGTCATTAAATTGTACTTACCTTGTCCATAAGTTGGAATATCTTGACTCTATGACCATTTTGAACATGTTGTGTTGCCATGATTTGGAAATCTGGTAACATTTTCATGTTGTTTAAACTTGAATGACCTCATTTCTATTGTTTGGGCCTTCGTTATTCACCTTCTTCCCATACGTGACTTATAATTCTGGGTAAGCACAAATTTCACCCCTTTTCTTGCTTATTTTGATCATTGTTGTTCATGTTTTGTATCACTGTATCTTTAGTCTTGGCACTTCTGCCTTGTAATGTATGTTGCACTATATGTATATGGACCATGAAAAGTGACTTACATATTGAATTTGGAAAATGTAAATCAGTTAGGATTTACTATTATATTTTTAGTGTTTTATTGAAGTTGTCTTACTTGAATAAAGTTGATCCTGACTCGGATGTTTTGTGTTTTGCATGAAACACTCGGGTCAGACTCAAGTGTTATAGCTTAGACTGATGTTGATGAAGCTAGGGATTTATGATGACATGCGTGCTCTAAAGACAAATATTTTAAATTTTATTTGTTAAATTAGTATTAGAAATTCTGTTGTACAAAAATTGTGTATCATACTCTTAGTATTATATAAAATTAATTCCACTATCAATTATTGTGTTATCTATTCTATCTGTGATTCTGTGTGTTTATTCTATTTTAAACTCGATAAGTGATAATAATCCTTATTTGTGAGCATTTCGGGTTAGTTTAATTAATGATTTAAAATAGTCAAAAAGGAAAATCGTTACAAAAACGAAAAAAAATCTAAACCTTAATTAGTACTACATATTTATTTGCGTATTTATAAAAAAAATGCGCCTGAATTGCTGGAATTTTCGGACGAGGACTGGATTTTTAAATTTTCTATGTGACCGAAACAAAACCAGAAATCGAGATTTTGAACCTTGATTTCAAAAATAAATCACACTCGTCAAAAGAAATCCTTACCATCTCAACATAATCCACAAACTATTTCAAGGAAATCAAATCCCCTATACCCAAAATCCTCTATCCTCTTGTATCCAACCAATCAAGACCCTCTTATTTTCACATTTTTGCGATTAAGTCATCAATAGCCAAAGAGAGAAAGAGGGCTTTAAAATGGTTGAAATTAGAGGGTCCTGATTGGTTGGGTACAGGGGAATTCGAGATTTTGGGTACAGGGGATTAACTCTCCTATTTCAGCTACGAAAAATCGAACCGAGCTTAGCACTTCCAGTAAACTTCAAACCAAATTCCCAGACTCCCTATACTCCTCTACCACCATTCTTTTTAATCATGTCCTTGTTGTAGATGATCACCACACCACCTCAAATGTTCATCAAACCTCCATGTATTCCAATACTACCCCCGGCGTCATACTTGATTCAACTGATCATGTGATGCATGCTCACCGACAATTCCTCATGCAAATAATCCTAATGCAACTAATAATCAGCTTCCAGCTCCCGCATGCCAATCTGTTTGGAACATCCCAACTCCATTTTTTAACATGCTATCCATTTCCAACATTCGACGGATAACGTGGAAAACTTTGATGATCCTTTTGAATTGAACACATGTTTACTCTCCTTAAACTCTTCCATCACCCCTGATACCAAAGATCCCTATACTCCATATAGTCTTAGGAATAAGACAAAACTGACTTGACCCCTATAGTTTAATCAATGGTACACAAGATAGATGCATGGAATATCATATAGGGACCATAAAGACATAAACCTTCATAGGTGCAAAGAGCATATTTTCACTCAAAAGCTTTCTCTTCTTGTCATTTTTAAGACTAAGCTTGATCATACAACTGCTAAAACTGCCAATTCTATAAATTCCTTATAGATAACTTACAATAACTTAAATGTTTCTCCTTATGGTGTATCCTTCTCATCTCATTTCTAAACTCTCACCCATTCTTACCACATAGTAAATGCTCCGCTTTCATGCCATACATCTTCCATCCACCACCTCTTTCTTCTTGACTCTTGTGTATGTAGACAACTCCTCCTCTTCTAGACAATTAGTTCTCAGTACACTTCCGTCTATTAGACATAACAATAATCCTTAGATTGTCATAGGAGAATTCAATTGTTCTCTCATATTTTTTAACAAATATGGAAGAAATCCTCTTTCTCGTCTGAAATAGCCCCTCTTAACAGTGCCATCTCCAACTATGAACTTATAGAAATATAGTTCTTTGGTGCCACCTACACCTGGAATAACTCCAAAAGGTCCACTCCAAGAACTTATTCCAAAATTGAATTCAATTTTATAACTGGCATATCCTCCTTACCTAGCCCAAAATTCTTAACTTCTTGCCCTTGCTTGGCATCTTTGACTACTCTTCCCAAATTATCTCCTTTGGTGACAATGCTGTGAAAAAGAATTCAAATTTTTAACTTTTTAATGCGAAGGTCTGTAACCCTTCTTTTTTATATTGTTAAGAAATCTTGAAAAAATGGCTTATTTGGTAACTCTTTATTTATCTTGTAGAGTAAATTAAAAAGCACCAAAATATCTTTAAAGAAATGATCCGATAGCATTTTATGGGTAGGGTAGCAAGGCCATGGAATCCTTAGCTACTGAGATGAACAAAATCCAACTTGACCCCCATAACGATCCTAACAATGCTTAGTTCTGGTTTATCAACTTTGGAATCTAACACTTCTTTACTTTTATTAGATATGCTCAAATAAAAGGCGTAGATGCTTAATCAAAAGTCTATAATTGAATGGACGTGTGATGGTGACCAAAATAATGTTATCTTCCACTGTTCCCTTAAAGCAAAACCAGCTAGAGATAATATTTATTCCGTCATTGGTAATAATGATATTATTCACTCTGAACCGCTTGAAATATAGAAAATGTTCTTTAGATATTTTGAAGACTTACTAGGAAACTCCTTCGGCTCCAAAACCAACTTCCTCCCTCTTAGCTCCATCTACTTACCCAAGCTCAATTCCATTGATCATACCCTCCTTAATGCTTAGATCACTAATGAAGAAATCAAGAGTGTTTTATTTTCTCTAAAGTCCAACTCTTGTAGAGGAATGATTGTTCCAATGCCTTCTTTTTTTACTTCTTTCTTGAATATTGTTGAACTAGATTTTTTTACCAACCCATTCACATTTTTTTTCAATAAATCCAAAATTCTTGACTCTATAAACTCAACCAACATCACTTTTACCCCCAAAGTTACTAATCATCATTTTAGACCTATACCTCGCTATAACACTATCTACAAACACTTGTCAAAAATCATTGCTAATAGACTCAAACCTATCTTTCCAAATCTAATATCCTCTAATCAATCTACATTTCTCCCTTCTCGAAGCATTCTTGATAATATCCTTATGACACTTGAACTCCTGAAAGGTTACTGCAGCAACTGTAATATATCCCCAATGGTAATGCTTAAACTCAAAATCACGAAAGGCCATTAACTCCCTACAATGGGACTCTATATTCAAGATCACACTACCAATTTTATGCATATCAAAGGCCCTAATCAGGGGCTAAATCAAACTTTTGCCCTTACTAATACTAAATTAAAGGAAAAACAAGGAATAGCCCGTATTAATGTTAAACAAGGTCCAAACAAGTGCCTATAATGTAATTTTTTTGTATTTTGGTATCAGATATAAAACAACCACCAACTTCAATGGCTACTGTTATTGAAAATGGGAAAAGTGAAATGAAGTAAATATCAATCATCCTCTCTGATGTGATATAATTTTTAATCCGGAATGTTATGATATGTTACTCACTCATCTTCGATTTAAATACTATTGAATTGTCTTCTTCTTTCTTCTGTTAGGGTTTCTATTCAAAGTTTCAGTTTAGGGATTTGGTCGGGACACCAAAACATTACTTAGATTTATGACTTTTATATTTTTATTAATGAATTGAATTTCATTTTTGTGTTTATCTTCTTATTAGTTTGTTACATCATTGAAAATTATTGTTGTTGTAAAGTTCGAAAATCTCAGAAGGATAATTTCGAGTTTAGGGGTTCAATTTGAATGTTTTGTACATATCTCAAGTTACTTGGTCTTATTATAGAGGTTGAAGTGTTAGCTAGGTGGAAATGGACATTGACATCAATATTTTAAATAGTTAATCATGATAGTTACGTCTCATTACGTTGTTAGTTAATCGTATATTGACGTGTGGGCATTGGTTTTTATTTTATGTACAGATTGTAAATATATGTCATATGTGGCATGCATTTATTATTAGATGAACTAAGTGATATTATCAAAGGAAACATGCATATCTTTAACTTTATAATAATGTGAAGGACTTTTAGTTATTTTCAATTGGTATATCAAGAAACAATATTTAACACATAAACAAACATACTTCATTTGCGCTTGGGTGGAATATTATTTATACATAAGTTTACGTGTTTCATAATTTACTAAAAAAATATTATTTGTGTTTATCTACTCTTTAGATCTTACAGTTGAATCAGTTCATTATTTGTAACTTCCACTCATTTGGGAAAGGCACTAACACATATGACGTTGTTAATAAATAATAAAATGGAAGTTCAAATTATTATCTACAACATGCGTCTATTTGGAAACTTGTGCAATTCTAATAAGTTTTATTCTCCCAATCTTAACAAAATTGTATTTTTGGATTGAACGGTGGTGGTAGAGACCATGGTAAGAATAAAAGATCCAATAAAGCTCATGTTGGAGAATGAATTTTTGATGACAACAACCTTATTTCAATATTAATTGAGTATAAAATATATACTAACATTTCTGTCTAGGATATACATATATATACATATGTAGTGTATATATATATATATATATATTCAGGAATTATTACTGAAGACTGTACAGTTTAAAGATATTAGAGATTCAGGATTCAGAGATGATTCAAGACTCATGAGCATTCAAGATTTCAAGAGTTCAAGATAAATATAGTTATAGAGTCTAGATTATGTAAGACTCTGAATATCACTCTAGGTTCAAAATCAAAATAATTTCAAATTTTATTTTTCATTTTTTTTTCAAATTCTATCTTCAATCTCTATCTTCTCTATTTTACTTTCTATTTTAATTTGATTTTAAACTTAAGTTTTATAAGTTTATACTTTATAAGTTTTATATATTTATATATTTATATATTATAAATTTATATAGTTTTAAACTCTATATTTTATAAATATGTTTATATAGTCTATATTTATGTTTTCATATGATTTTCTACTTTATAATATTTATTTATAACACTATATTTTAATTCAAGAATTTCCAGAATTATATATATATATATATATATATATATCAAAACACTTAAAAAATTCAAATTTCAATTTTGTACATATATATGTCGACATAAATATATATACTAACCATACAACTGCCATTTTTTAAAATTTGAAAGGAAGTGTCTTTTCATTATTTGTGACAGTTCTAAGACATTACAACCTTTCACACATTATAAAAAGGAGTTGATTTCGAATTTTTAATTACTTATTCTTCTCCACTTTCATTTCTTTTCATTACACCATTATTCTTTATCATTTTTATGATTTCTACACCTATATTCTGCCAAATTCAATTCTGTTTTCACTAATCTCCTTCTCTCTACACTCTCTATTCATTACTCTTTGAATCAAGTGCTATTGAAGAGTTATAGGGCTATCTGTAATTGTTTGGGTTGAGTAAATTAATCAGTGGTATCCCTTGTAGCAGTGAAATCAAGGACGGGTAATCGATAGTATCCCTTGTAGCCGTGAAATCAAGGACGGACAAAACTTGATCAAGTGTGTGTGGAATCGGTGGTATCCCTTGTAGCCGTGAAATCAAGAAGAGTTATAATTGGATATTGATATAGTAATAAAACTCTACGCAATCCAGCGTTGTGTGGGAATGGATGTAGGAGCAATTCCGAACCAGTATAAAATTCGGTGTGTTCTTTCCTTTTCTGTACTTTACTTCTGTTTCTCTTTGCATTTGTGTTTGATTCTGTGTCTGTGATTGTTACATATGGTTTATCACATAAGTTTTAGATTTTGTTTAAATTCTCAAAAACACTATTCACCCTCCTCTAGTGTTTGTTTTGGCTTAACGATCCATTCTGCAATCCCTAACAATTGGTATCAGAGCAAGGTCTTTCAAAAAGTTCATAATCTAATGTTTGAAAATTTTAAATAGCAAGTTTTGAAATGATCTATAACACTAGTTTAAATTTATGTATTGCATCAGTATTAGATAAAGTGCATTCAAATTTTACTGAAAAATCAAGTTACTATGACTTGATTTTTGAAATTTAAAATTTGAATTTTTTAAAATTTTGAAATTTTTGATATATGGATATGTTACGAAACCATCATGATATTATTGTAGTTAGTTATTTTGAAAAGTCATTTGAATTATTTGAAAAGTTATTTGATTATTTGAAAAGTTGTGTTGTTTTGCAGGAAAAGATGTGTTATATAGCTTTTGAAAATTGAAAAGTTGAAAAGATAGGTAAAGTGGCTGTTGTGATTCAAATTCCAAAATGGTGGCTATTGAAAATTCAAATTATGAAAAGGTGGCTGTTGGAAATTCAAATTACGAATTGGTGTACATTGGTGTTGAGAATTAAAATTCTGAAGGACAATTGAAGAAGAGGAATGATGGTTGGTTAAAAGACATCAAGAGGAAGAAATGGAAATATACAATGTAAATAAACAAAGAAATGAGTAACAGATAAGTAGAAACTTTTGATTCTCATCTACAAGTAGATTCAATATTGTACTTCTCTTCATTTTCTTCGTAATGCCGCTGGTTTCATGTGAATCCGTCAAGAATTGACCAAGTAATGATCAAATGAAGTTTTGGTGAATAACGAGAGAAGGAAATCAAAACTGTCGACGGTTATCTTTAAATTGCATCTACAGGTTATACTATTTTATCTCAAATCCTATTCCTTATTGTATTTCATGTTCTCGTGGTCGATTTGATGGGTAGATTGTCAAATTTCGATCAAAATTGAGTGAGATATGACTATTTGAAGTTGGCTATGCAAAACTGTTATGGGATTTCATACGTATCTCTTACTGTTTCAACTTGCTGAACCCCAGTACCATTTAAATTCATCCCCAAACTGTCACTAAATCATAGTCCTTGAATTCCTCTTCGATTTTCCGTTGATTTCGTCAAATTTCGTTAAGAAACGAAGAAATTATGCCTCTTGAAAGTATGATTGAAAGTGAAAAATGAGAAGAAGAAGAAGAGAAGAGATTGTGAGGAGACATGACTTTTGGGACTTTATATAGTAGTTGAAGTGTCCATTCATTCAAAACTCAAAATTCAAATTTTGGCGTCAAGTTGGTTGGACTACAAAATCTTCAATATCTTTCTCATACGGTGTTCAAATTCAGCAAATAAATATACTATCCTAATTAGAAAAATGAGCCCATCGCAATAGAGCAGATCTCATCATCGAATTTTGGAAGATCAATTCATAGAACGTCAAAGAAATAGATCTGAATGGATGTTTTGTTTGCTTTGCTTTGAGTTTGAAATTTAAAACTTTAAAATTTAAAATTCAAATTTGAAATTTGAATTTCAAAATTAAAATTTTTAATAAAATAATAAAATAAGTTTCGGATATTTGTTAGGTTTAATATTATTTTAGGAAATAGTTAAACCTGAAATATAAATCGATAATTTAAAACTAAAATTACAAAACCATATGTTCTTTAAAATTTATGCATGTATGTGGACATACATATGTCCTTATGTCGACATAAAGGCTTGTAAAATGAAATTCAAATTTTAAGTTTCAAAAGCTTAAACTTTCAAACTTCCTTTCATCATTTAAACAAGAAAATGCAAATTCGATTCTAATTATTAACTTTTTCTGTCTACTTATTTTCTTATATCTTGTTTCAAAATATATAAATTAATAAAATATTAATATGCTTGAAGTAATTTTGTTACAACCCGAACTTCCCCGGTAAGGAAAGCCCAGATTGAATTGAGAAAAAGCCACATCGGGACACAAACAGAAGAACATTTCATTGCTTATTACAACAATTACATCAGATTACAAGAATATACAGAGTATGAATAAATATTATACATCAGAGAAATATCAGAGCTTTAAATACATTACTGTAGCGGAAAAATAATACAATACACAACTGAAAAGAATATACGGATACAGAGCTTTCCGGATATCGTTCCAGCTGTAAATCAGGATCCTGTGAATATAAATCTGAAAACCAAAACTACTAGCTGCCCGTGTCAAAATAAGGGCACCCAGAGTTTAGGTTAAAACAATAAACTCCAGGTCAGTCATGTGACTGGTGTGAGAACTAAAACAGTTATTAATCTTTATTTTAAAGTTATGTAAATCAAGGGACCACGCCGTATAACACGGTACGGGTTTCCTCCCAAGAATACCAGTGCATAAAACAACAGCGCAATGCTAAATAAAGAACAATTAGTGAGTGGCCCGTGCTACGCACACAGGCAATGTGAAGTACAGAGTACAGTAGTTGTATCATTGACAAATTTATATAATTATGTATCTATGTACTATGGTTTTCTTTTAAGATTATTTGAGAGAGAAGCAACAACATAAAATTCAAATCAGAGTTCAAGTTTGAAGATATTACAATACAAAATAAGTTTCCAAGAAAGAAGGAAAAAGTTAAGATAAGAGGGCTGAAAATAGTAGAAAAATATTAGGCTCTCAGGTTGCCGTGGAACTTGCGCTTCTCCTAGGTGGTCTGGAAACGACCATGTCCATACTTGTATATGTGTCAATGAACTTAGCTTGATCTCCTCAAGAGTAAAATGAGATGTTCACTTGAACAGAGACTAGCGAAGTGTCACTACCCTCCCCTTTGGTCCCACATAGCAACCCTGTATTAGATTGTAATCGTCCTTTGGAACAATTGTTGTTCCATAGAGAGGGAAGCCGCCCGTCAGTGTTATATCTTCCTCATTTCTGTCAAATTAAGTAGATGCAGTGTATTCTTTTAGAGGTGAAAAAATGGAGAGAATGTGCAATAAACAGAGCCCTTACAAAATTTTGAATATGCCATTTACATCTGTTCAGTTGAGGAGATGGAAACATGGTGAGAACGCGTAAGAAATGAAGCCGCACAACAATTGTAAAGGAAAAATATGCTAGCATTTGCAAACTTCATCTTTTGTCCCTTCAGAAGTTCAATCCATGTTCTTTTAGTTCTTTTGTTTTCCATCCTTACCCATGCAGACTATCTATTTTCAAAATCTTTATTGAATAAAAGTACAGTAAATTTGATTATCTGTTAAAGCTTGAAAATAAAAAATTCAAATAGAGAACAAATTAAACAATCAAGTATGTGCATCAATTTTTATTTAATATAAAAACAATCATCATCAATACAAAGAAAAAACATACCCCCAGTGGCGACCCTAGCTGGCCTCAATGTGGCTCCGTCCCTGTATGACTCCAGTATTTTTCTTCGTTCCATAGAGAAAAGCCTATCCTTTAAATAAGATACAATATATTTTCTAAGTGCTCAAAGCAAACATTTTGTCTAAGCTGTAATGAAACCAAAATCACTAAATTATACAATTTATGCAAAATGGCTAGTAATCATTCAAATATGCATAAATGAAAAATATCATTAAAATTATGAAAAATGGCCAATAAAATTGAATATGTATAAACGAACAATATGGCTGCCAATCCTAAGACAACAATCCTCGCGGGCAAATTAGGCTAATACAAATGAGAGTAAATTTTGTTAACATCCTTTAAGAGGGTGTCAAAATAACATTAAAATTAACTGATAGATTTTCAAAAGGGGTGTCAAGTATATATTAAATCCACCAATCACCTCATATAGTTATTTCAGCACCCTTAAATATAATAGTAACAAAATTGAACCTTAACATCCAAGAAGCCATCACTTTTTTCTGTAGACATCTGGTACCCCACACTTTGTAGCAAAAAAATCCATATTTGCAGCATCATTAATTCACTTGCTTTATATGTCTTCTTTGGTCAGTGGAGTAGTAAAGGCTTCTGCCTCTCAAGGAAGAACTGATGTAGCCGCTTCCCATTTCATTCTGATTAGTGATACCCTTTATCATGACAGTAGCCAAGTGCTTTTCCCCTATCTAATGCTCTTCAAGTGCAAGTTCGCTAGTCACTCTAGTAATGCAAAGAATGCATCTCAAATCAGTATTTTTTGCTTACACCTATGTATGTATATATATGTGTATTTATACATATATGCTTATGTATGTGTGCATATGTATACGTATATACATACGAAGCTCATATCCCAAGACAATTGCTCGCTTAAACATGTGTGTATGTGTGTGTGTACGTTAGTGTTCATATATGTACCTGCATGTGTATATATGTACATAGGCATACTTATTTTTACGTATACATATATACATTATACGCATGTATACCTTAGAAAATAAAGATAAAGAGAACCAAACTGATAAGCATACATCGAAATTACAACACAGATTGAAACTTCGTGTCATTTCAATTTTTTTTAAATTATCTAACTTTTGTGTAGCGAAACTATTTTTCCTTGATAACCAAACTAACATTAACCCCACTGCTTTTTTGAACTATTTTGTTTGGCTATTTCTGCCATTTTGAAAGAAAAAAAGTAGTTGAGGCAGATCCATTTTCCATGTTCTCATCCATTTATCAAACAATGGTTGCCACTTCGACGATTCGTAATGAACCGCAATTTCTTCTTTCTTCGGTAGATCTTAATGATGCAAAGGGTACCTCTTTGCTACAATCAAACGGTCGATAGATTCAATACTACAAGTCCTTATGATGAAAATAGTGAGTCTTTGTAATAATCAGATCCTAACTGCAGCTCCTTCTTTGGCCGGTCTTCACTATGCAAATAATGTCCTTTTGCTATAATCAAACCTGTATTTTCAGGTTTTTATGAATGTATTTACTTTTGATTTTCGTTTCTTCTGTGGTTTGAATTTCTGTGCCAATCAACTCCATTTTTAATGTAAGTACCGGGCTGTAATATTAATGGTTTTCCATTTTTTTTTAGATTTTTTCCCCTAAGCGTGAATTATTTTGTAGAGCACTATTATGTAGGATGGAGACGTTCTAGTAAGAACAGAAAAAAAAAAATTGAATAGAAGGAAGCAGATAGAAATAGACAACATAAAGTTTGTATTGTGTATCCAGAAATATGAATATTTTAAGCGATGTTTTCCATATATGTAGACATTTAATAAACCAAATACAAATTAAAGTATCAATAGCGGAAACATGCATATAATACTATAGTAAAACATACTCACATGTAGGGTATAATTTTATTTTACATATTTTTTTTCTATTACTGGATTATTTTCCTAAGCGTTATTGGGTGAAGATGGAGACGTTCTAATAAGAACAGAAAAACATATTGAAAAGAAGCAAGCAGGAAAAAATAGACAACATAAATTTTGTATTGTGTATACAGAAATATGAATATTTTAAGCAATGTTTTCCGTATATATAGACATTAAATAAACCAAATACAGATTAGAGTATCAGTAGCGGAAACTTTCCTATAATACTCAACTAAAACATATTCAATTGTAAACTATAAGTGTTTTGAGACATTTCCAATTCATCAGACTATGTATTAAAATTGAGATAAAAATACTTACTTAAAAGACATGCTTCAATGCAGATATTGAAATCCAACCTTAAAAAAATCAATCAATGATAAAACCAATTTATTTGTAGTACTAAAGTTCAAACTCACGCACCCAATCTGTTCTTTTTTCACAGTAAACCCTAAATTGAAAAAAAAAACAGAAAAGGCTGTTGTCTGCTTACAGATTCAAATATCCTAGAAACAAATCAGTTCAGTGATCAATAAAATAAATCTATCACAAAAACAAATCACCAAAAAAAAAGCCCAAAATAAATCAATACAATAGTAGATACAATGTACTCTTATATATTGATGTCGCAGCTATATAGCTACATCAACCCAATTTTCCAATTTCTTAGACGATGAAGAAATTTGGACTTTGGTGAAAACGTTGCACCAAAAGTAGACAATCATGAAAGAATCATAGTAGGTTGTATGCAATAAAAAATGATCAAATTAAGGAAATTTTAAGGTACAACCAAAAAAAAGGAAAAAAAGGTATTGAGGTAAGAGTATGCATGGATATATGGTATATCCAGATGTAGTACTCAACTTAATTAAGCATTGAAAACCACGTATAACGACAATAGACATTATCAAACGTAAGTTTGGTAGTTATGAAAGTGAGTCTATGAAGTCATCAGACCTGTTGTGATTACTTAATTGGATTAGCCGAAGAAAACATTAAAGCGCAAAATAAAGTAAGAATACAAAAAAATGCTTTCTAAAAGCACTCACTTCAGTGAAAATTTGAAATCCAACATACAATAAAATCAAGCAATAATGAAAGTATGAGCGCACAAGCGGGTTTTCATTTTTAGTTAATATAACTAAATTATGACAAAAATGTTGAAGTATTGAGCATGATTGATTTTCCAATGTTCGGTTATCCTATATATCTGTAATCATAATTCAACGTTCATTAATGACACCAACAAACGCAATCGATGAATGGAAATATAAAACAAAATTGGATCTTACAATTCAGTTTTTGAGATGGGTTGATCGACCGAGAATATGTTTTCTTGGATTGGCTTCTTTTGATTTGGCGGATTCTGGCGGCATTTTTGATGCGTCGAAGATATTACTACTGAGATTGCAACCATAGAAATCAACGCAACTGGAGATTCAAATACGGTGTCACCAAAGTTTGCATCATGAAGACTGACCTAAATAGAACAAACTGTAGGTTTATAACACACAAATTCGGTTTTTTTTCCGAAGCTTTAGAAGAAATATGAAATTAAACATTCATAAACATTACAGGATTACAACGATAAGAAAGATAATTGGTTGAACCAAATCGGCCGTATAATATCGATGCTAAAGCGAACGTCGGCAGATATAATCATCGGAGAGAAGTAAGAAGCACGGTCCGCAAGAATGGAAACATGAAACATGTTAAATAAAAGCAAAATCAAACTCATCACCGAGCACAGAGAGAAATTGCGAAGAAGTAAACAAAATCTGAGCGATGAAATTAAATTCATAAGATGTGCTTTTTAGGGGAACGACTCGTTTTATGGTAGACGGAGTGCAGTGTTCAAATTTCTGGTTTCGAAAGAGTCGGAACAGAAGGCTGTCGAATTGAAATCAACGCGAGTGGGTAGGAAACATGGGGAAGAAAAAAGAAGGGAGAAGGTCAGCGGTTTTGAGAAATCGTGGATCTGTACAGAGTGGAAGTTACCACTAATTCGGAGAACGTGCATTTGTTTGGCAGTTGGTACGAAAGTAAGAAAAAAAACGGTAAATCCGGGATAGAGCGCTATTTTGAAATATAGAGCTACGGATGAGTCCACATCATAATTGCCATCTTCCTGTTTTACAATTTAAGTAATAGATGAAGCTATTATAAGAACCAGGTTCCATCACACAATGCAACGCAAGCCGGAAGATAGGGTTTTTACCTTATAATAGCCAAAGAATGCTTGATACGCTAAATTTCATGTTTTATTATTACTATAAGTGTATAGTGTCAAAAAAATTTCAAATCATAAGTATCAATCATAGACGACATGGGTACCATATATCATGTCGCCATACTAGGCTCTACAATCAAAACCGCAAAGTCACGTATTTGGAAATTGGATTTCCATCTATGAACCGAGGCAAGGGATCGTCCTCTACCGAATTCGAGACGCTCTAGCCCATGTCTCAGGATCAGAGCTCGAGTGACCCTTGAAGTGACATGGCCGATCCACCGATGTGGATTAAAATGCCTGAACACTGCGTTTCCCCGCCCTTTGGGGGTGTCAATGAGCCAAATGACTCCATCGGCTCCACACAGTCACCGATATATCCGAGGCGCCTAGCAACAGCAACAACCACACAGGTGAAAATAATATAAATGTCAGGGCTGGTAGGTCACTGACACCACCCTAGCTAGAAGAAAACGCATGCCCTCCCTGAGGTTCTCTACCGTTTTTGGTTCACAACCGGGGTGTGAGGCTCGCGAATCAACGCTACACAAAACTATGCCACACAGGCGGTGCTTTGATCATCAACCACAAGATTTTGCTTTTCAACAGAAGCCTTGATCAATTGCCACTTAGGCATGCCACATAGGCAATTCACTCCATGCGATTGATATCCATCAATATATAACCACTGAGCTCGTACGTCTCAGAGAAGGGCGTTAAGCAAGAGAATAAATTCTCCGCCGCCAAACAGATATATATTTAATAGAAATCAATCATATAGAATAAAAACCAATGTCAGACACACAGTCCATTTACAAGTCCGTTCTGGGTCTGAACGAAACCGGAGGCACCTTGTACCTCGCATATCCATCGATCTCCAAGTACGTCTGGACGATCACCAACGGATTCCCTCTTCTTGGGTGTACAGCCCAATCAAGATCATTAGTAATCACCCAAACGATGTGAAGACCTCCGGTCTTCAACCACCGTCTTCATCCTCGACACCACGTCGAATCAGTTATTCAAAATGGGATAAATCCGGTCTTTCTGAATAACCCGCGTATATAATAAACAAGTGTTACACAAACACAACATATGCCTCATTCCAATCCAGAATATTCTTTTATTCAAATATTCTTATACTTTGGGAAAGGTTCCCATTAATTTTATCAAAGATAAATTCTTTAAATTTATTCTTTAATCTCCTTTTGAATATCAATTCAAACTAGTCGGGATTAACGAACCACACTGAAGTAATCATTTATTTTATTTCCCAATCCCAACCTATTCATCCCATGAAGTGAAACTGGTCATACTTCATATCTAACACCACAGTGTTATCAGTAAATTCAATTACCATTTCACGTTCAAATCTAATTAAAGATTTAACTATCGCCTGGAGCAAAACTGGTGATACTCCATTCTCGATTATTTCTATCTAATTAAAGATTCATTAAAACTCCACTTAGTTTTAATCTTCCCAAAAAACAATATCTTGTCTTTAACTGGGTTAAAGAACCAATGTCATCTAAAACACGGTTCGCGATAAACCCAAAATCACATTCCCTTAATTATCGGGTTAAAGAACAAGTGTTATTTAAAACACCATTCACGATAAACCCAAAAATCAATTCCAATTCAATTCCAATTAAATATTATTCAATTTGTATACTTCATTAAATCTAAATAAAAAAGATTTAATCTTTTTCCCAACTGGGTGAGACGACCCCAAACCCCGTACTGACGGTGGCAAGGGTAATCCTTGGAATATAACACAGAAACAGATAATAGCAGAACAGAAATAAATAAATACACCAGATAATGCACAAATAATACACCGGGTAAACGTAAACATCAGAGTTACACAGTATACAGGATCATACTTAGTACAAATACAGTTCAACTATACATATATGTCTACAGCGGAAAAACAAACATAATGTACAATAGGAGCTGAACAGCATAAAAAGAGATAAATGATAGAATCCATCTTCAGCTCCAACTATCCAGAAAGAACCAGCTAAACCTGAATACAAGGCTGCCTGTAGAAAAAGGGGCACCCGAGTTTGAAAGTGAAACAAACTACGAGTCAGTCATGGGACTGGTATGAGAAATCTACTCAACACATTTACAATATGGCTAATCACAGGACCACGCCACTTTCGTGGAACGGGTTTACTCCATTGGGTTGCCTGTGCTTTAAAAACAAATCTTTCTTTTAAACATCGCAATGCTTTTTATAAAAATGAAGCCATTATAAGACTCAGTTCCCATCACACAATGCAACGCAAACCGGAGGATAGAGTTTTACCTTATAATGGCCAAAATATGGTTGATACGAATAAAACAAAAGCAATTGATATTATTACTAGTGTTTACATGTTTCAAAAACAACTTCGAATCATAACTATCAATCATAGACGACATGGGTACCATATATCATGTCGCCATATATATATACAATCAAAACCGCACGATGTCGTATTTGGAAATTAGATTTCCGTCATGAACCAAGGCAAAAGATAGTCCTTACCGAATTCGAGACAATCTGGCCCATGTCTCAGGCACAGCCGCAACCGTACCTTGGATCGTCAGGGCCGGTCCACACGAAGTGGATTATAAAGCCTGAACAATGCGTCCCTCCGCCCTTTGGGGCGTAAATGAGCCAATGAGTGACTCCATTAGACCCAGATCGTCCGATCTAACCGAGGTGCCTCGCAACAGTAACAACCACATAAGTCAAACTCGTCAGGGCGTGTAAAACCACTGACGCCACTTCTAGCTAGAAAGAAAACGAACGTCCCCCCTGAGGTCCTCTCCCGTTTCTGGTTCATACCGGGGTGTGAGGCTCGCAATTTCACGTTATACACAAAGCTACGCCACACGGGCGGTGCTTTGATCATCACCACAAGACTTTGCTTTTCAACAGAAGCCCTGATCACTGCATCTTAGCATGCCACACAGGCAA
Organism: Allium sativum; assembly: GCA_030737875.1. NCBI lineage: Eukaryota > Viridiplantae > Streptophyta > Magnoliopsida > Asparagales > Amaryllidaceae > Allium > Allium sativum. The sequence goes on from CM060920.1 coordinate 371,247,520, forward strand.
TTCACACCGTGCAATTGATGGCTATCAATCACACAGAATAAATTCCAATGTCAGACACACTGTCCATTTGCAAGTCCGTTCTGGGTCTGAACGAAACCAGAGGCACTATATACCTCGCAAACCCATCGATCACCACGTACGTCTGGACGATCACCACTTATTATCCATATTTCGGGATGCCTCCCAATCAGGACCTCGGTTACCATCCAAATGAGGTGAAGATCTCCGGTCTTCGACCACCGTCTTCATCTTCGATTACTTATCGTCGATTCAGTTATTCAGAATGGGATAAACCCGGTCTTTCTGAGCAACTCGCGTATAAGATAAACAAGTGCAACACAAATACACATACGCATCATTTCAATTCATTAGTCACTAACCGTCAATCAGTAAGAGAGCGATTTCCCAAATATTAACCCCGAAGGCCGAAACCAACATCAGATCAATACGCAAGAAACCATTCGACTTAGCTAACCTTCAGTTAATTTCTAAATTTCACATCCATATCGTTTATAATATTTTATAACGATTTATCGCCATTTTTATTTATTTTAAAATAGCCAATTTATTCAAACGACGCTTCGGGCCATAACGCGACCGTGGCGCTGTTTTTCTTCAGATTTGATTTACACATATCTGAAAATCAAACCGTTGGATCTTCACAAAATTTACATCATTAGAAAGATCTTTTCAAAACGAATCCAACGGTTCCAGTTTCGGGAAAATCCGACGGTCAGATCTCCCGGTACAATCGTTTGAAGTTTCGATTTCAAAATACGAACTGCAGCGTCGTTATTCGATTAAATATAATTATATTTATATATATATGTAACACCCCATAATTTTTACCAAGTTGATTTGGATTTTTAATATATGAATTTGGATTTTTATTATATAATGTTGGATAATCTGAATATATATTTGTTTTTATAAGGTTTTGAATATATGAATTTTTTAAATTTGAATAAAGTATCTTGTTTTATTTTATAAATTATGATTTTGTATAAGGAAAAATTTATTTTAAAAGTTTATATTTAATTTATAAGATTTCATGTTTAAGTAATGATATCTTCTAATTTTGATAATATTGATTTGTAAAATATGAATTTGGTAAAGGACAATTTATTTTATGATTTTACAAGAATGATTATTAATAAGTTTGGATTTACTGATATTATTTGTCATTCGATCGGATTTGTCAAAAGATAACATAAATTAATAGCATTAGTATAATGCGTTACTCTTTGTTTTCATAACGTTTGAGGTAAATGCTACCAAAAACACATTCCTTCTCCTTTTTACAAGTGTTAAGACACTTGTAATTTTGCATGCAACATTCCATGCATGAAGTACACATGTCCTATGATGTGTCACTCTCTCCTTACTCCTCTTTTCCTATAAATACCACCCTTTCCTTCCATTTTTTTCATTCATTCTCACTTCTTTTCTTTCTCTCTTCTTCTTAAAGCTTATGGCCATGGTTTCCATGGCATAAGTCTTCCTCTTTTCCACCACCACCTTGCCAAAGTTCATCATTCTCCTCCTCCTCTTATAATATAAAGAGAGATTAGTGTATATTATATTATATATATTTTGGTCAAGAAGACGTTGCGCTGAAATACTATCCGACGGTTCGCTTAGCTAGGTTCGCCTACCGTGAAGATTTGGAAAGCCGTTAGGTGAGAACTTCTAATTTAAATTATTTATTTAATTAGTTAATTATAATTAGCTGAGATTAATTATAATTAGTTAATGATAATTGTGTGATGGATGTTGATGTTCGAATGGTTGTTCATGTAAGTAGATAATACACTAAACACTGGTAAGCGTTATTGACCGTAACGCTTGTGCACAGTTAAAATGTTTGTTGTGATGGATGATGGATGCGTAGTTTAAAACACACACTATTAAGCGTTAGTGTTATAACACTTGTGCACAGTTATGATTTATTTAATAATGTTGATGATGGTTTTCATAGATGTTTATAATAGTTGTTGATGTTGTTTCACACACACTATAACACAACAATTATGGTATCACATGTGTGATCGACAAATCTCCTTCGTAATTAGAAGCAATATCATTATTAAATTCGAAGGTTAATAATTTGGAAAGACCATATGTATGAATTCATATATATTGATAAAGTCCTTTAAAATGAATAAATAAACACCTGAACGTTCTAGGATGACAGAGAGGATAGTGTCTAGGCTTGGGTTTGGAAATGAAGTTTCCTGCTCTCCCTGGCTATCCCTAACTGATCCGACGAATGGGAAGGTTAATTTGAAGTTATTTCAATTTAGAAATGAATTGGAATTTATGAAAGTTGAATTTTAGATCCAAAATAATTTGAAAAGTAAATTTAAATGATTTTAAAAGGGTTATATAAGGATATAACGATTTTCTAAGATATTTTGAAGTATCGTAGAATAATGGTTATTATGGTAAAAATAGAGCTTGTCGCATAACGACAATTTATGTATTTTAGATGCAAATTTTAAACGCTTATAACTTTTGCAATCTAAATCGGATTTCCATGAAAGGAAAAACCTTTGATTTATATAAACAAGAACTTTCAAATGAGTGAAAGCAGATTTTAAATTCGAGTTATAATTTTCAAGTTATGTTTGAAACCGTTTTGGAAAAGATCGATGTAAGAACAATTGTTGCCCATAACTATAAACAGCTATTTTTAAATTATTTAAAAATATGGAAAAAATTTGTAAAATCATTACAAATTATGAAAAGGTGTTTTCAATTGTAAAGTTTAAGTTTTGGCTAAGATAAACGATATTTTGATCAAAATAGTTAAGACAACTGTTTTGTAACACTTTTGTAACACTTTTGGAACGCTATTGTAACGCTTTCTTCGAAAACAATCTATTTTGAAGTTTTAACCCGTAAACGATTTTCCGAACTGTAAGTAATGATTTGTGGAATGTTTTCAAAGGTTTAAGAGTATTAGAAATATTTTATATGGAATTTAAATTAATACAAATACGGGTTTTTAATACTAAATAATTGGATATGGTTGGAGATAAATCTTCGGATGTTTGATATTAGTTCGGTAAATGAAAACTTTTATTATCTGAGGAATTTAAAAGGTAATTCACCGTTATTCCTCTTATAATATGAGTTGGATACGGAAATTAATATTGAAGATAAGTTGATGGTATTTCTATCCAGATCTAATGTCAAAGAGTTGAATAAACCTTTCAATTAAGATACGGGTTCTCACCTTGATTGAAATAAGCTAGATAGAAATAATCTTCGATATTTGGTATGAACCTCATGATGTAAATGTATACTATCTCGGGAATTTGAAAGATATTATTATATCGTTATTCTATTTATAGTATTCGTTGATTATGAGAATTTATAACGAATATAAGTGGATAAAATTTCTGTGTAATTTATGATTCAATGTCGATTGATTTGGGTTCTGTCAAGAATCGTATATCCAATAATACCATTCTTGAAACCCAATAAGATTGAGTTGTGGAAATTCGTATTGTAATTGGAATTTAGTCAAAATCTTCGAACCGAGGGAATTAAAAGTAAGAAATTGAAGCGAAGGTATACTCTTTGATTTCAAAGAAGAACTTAAGATGATAACGAGATGTACGAAATTATAGAAATTCAAATCTTTAGTTGTAAATGAATTGATAACTATGTGGAAGGAGATTTGAATTGAAAAGCCTGTGTGAACCATAGCTACTGTTTAAAGTACGCTTATTACTTGGAAAGACCGGGATCGAGCATATGTTCGAAAACCATTCCAAGTAATAATACGACGTTATGAAGCAATTCAAGACTTGGTAAACGATGAATGGAGACCGGGAATATTTGAATTGTTTAGATTGATTGTTGATTAATGTCTCGGTTGGGTAGGCCACCCGATACGAGATGTGAGCTGCATGAGACCTGAACAAATTTAAGTATTTTCGGGTTGTTCCGTTCAGACCCAGAACGGTCTTGTATGGATGTTGTGTCTGACATTGAAATTGACTGCATAGCACTAATTTCCGTTAATGAATATCGGATTTGTGGCAATATATTATCCTCGTCTCTAAGTCATATGAACTTAGAGGGTATGCATTGATTGAAATCAGTGATATGTCGTGAATTGTCAATGTGACATACCCAAGTTATGAAACGAGCTAGTGATGATCAAAGAATGGCTTATCGAAGCATAGCTTTGTGTATGACGTGACATCGACAAACCTCACACCCCGGATGATGAGAAACTGGTGGTTAGGTTGTGTATATATATGAATTGATGATGACTGCTGCAGCAGTGGGAAACCACTTATGACTTATGGAATAGGGTATGTTCGGGGGGCCGCGTCTGGTCGAAAACCGTTGATCTACCTCGTGATTTGTATTAGTGTCCGCGTCTGGATGAAAAACCCTTGATTACATTTCGTTTGTGTTCCGATTGATCTTTCGTGCCAGGAATCATCAAGTTGGAAACCCAAATCTCCAATACGAGCCATACGATTTTGATTGCATATATATATGGCGACATAATATTATGGGGTATTATGCCGTCTAGGATTAATACATTTATTTGCGAAAAGTTTTCCACATTATATATATGTATTATGTTTTTGAAAGAGGATTTTTACGTATGAAAGCATGCTTGGTTATCATAAGATAAAACTCGCCCATCTGGTGTGCGCTTGCATTGTGTGATGTGGGACGAGCTTATGATAGCTTCATTTTCAAAAGTCATTGCGCATTTATATGCACGGGTGTTCACATGGAGTAAACCCGTTCCGCGTTAACGGCGTGGTCCGGTGAAATTCCCAACTTTAAAATGAACCTAATGATAACTGTTTTGAGTTCTCACACCAGTCCCACGACAGACCTGGAGTTTATTGTTCCTTCCTAAACTCAGGGTGCCCATAAACTTTCACACGGGCAGCTAGTAGTTTAGTTTTGCAGTTTTAGTTCGCCGGAGCAAAGTTCGGAGCGCTTTCTGAGTTGGAGTACACGATGGAGTTTGGAGCTTCCGCTATATCATACGATTTTCTTCCGCTGAGAGTATATTTTCTTTTCTTCCGCTGTATGTGTTGTAACTCTGATATTTTATGTAACTCTGATGTAACATTGTATTTCGCAATGAAAAAATCTGTTATTTTGTTCAATATATGTATGCACCCATAACAATTCGTCTTTTTGAACAGTTTGAGTCGGTTTAATTACCGGCAAGAACTGGGCAAAAAGGCGGGTCGTTACAAGTTGGTATCAGAGCCAGGTTATACAAAGCTATGGCGTACGTACATATTTGGACAAAGGAATAGGACTCCTCAGAGTTATATAATCTCATTAGAGATAGGGTTAGAAATACCCTAGAATGAGATTTTGGAATACTATGACGAGAGAGCGTATTTTTGAAACCTATATAAGGTATTTTGAACAAGTAAATCATTTTGAAAACGATGATTATTTGGAATATATTTTTGAAATATGATTGGAAATAAGGGTTTCGAGTGTTTATTCGACGTCACGATTGGACTATCGAGTATGTAAGGGTTTTGGATATACGTCTGATCAACGTATATGCGAAATCCAATATATACTAGGTAGATGTAGGGTCACACTCTAGTCGCTTGAGGATAATTCTGTTGATGATCGCGACATCATAGATTTTTATTTTCAAGTTTCGAAAGTGCGATGTCTATATGGTTTCGATTAAGACGTCGAGAAATACTTGAACCATTTAGATATGTTAGGAATATTAAAAGAATATAACGAAAGGACAAGTGTAGCAGATGCAAAGTTTTTAGCCTTAAAGAGGAAAAGACGCAAGTGTGCGCAAAGCTCGGCGATAATTCTGTAAAACTTTATTCAGAAAAATTTGATGTATGTATTTATTCTTTTCCGTTGTTCAAAATATTGAAATCTCTAATATTTTTATAAAATTATAATTTCGCTACAGTTTTTGTACTATGTGATTCCGTGTTAGTTCTGTTTAGACCTTGTAAGCCGATAACAGTCCGTCGTGTTGAACGCTTCAAGTCGGTTTAATCGCCGACTCTGGGCGGTCAAAATGGCGAGTTGTTACAGTTGGTAACAAATAGGGATATTGTAGAAGTAAAATATACTTAAGAATTAGAAGAACACGTAAGTGTGAAAAATTCATTTAAGCGATTTTTCAATACCACTCCTTAGGAATTTGAAGATAATTTAAACTTAAGTTAAGAATTTATTCAAAGAGATGATTTTGACTTAAGTTAAGAATGAGTTTAAAAAGTTAATCAAAATCGTAACAAACATCGAAGTAGAAAATTTGGATCTTTGAAGTATTAAGTTGGAAGATGTAAGTTCTGAAAATGATAAGATCAATATTTGAACAACCCTAGCTTGAACCTGTTACGCATAATCAGAGTGCGCAGAGGAAGCGTGATGGCATTTTAAATAAAACTATTTTAAGAAATTTTCCGGCTAGTTGAGTAAGAAAGACTTTCTAAACAAGATTTGATATTTAAACAAGAATGAAAAGAGATTATATATATACTTCGAATTTTAAAGTGGATTTAGAGAAAGTGTTATTCGATTAGATGAATACGACAACCAAAATATGGATATTAAATGAGTGCAAATTTAACTTATAAATGGGTTAATATGAGATTAGAAACGATTGGAATAAAATTTGAAATAGAACGAAATATAATTCTATCCCTTCCCTTGTCACTGGATTTTGCTCGACCCATTGTCATCTTTTGAATATCACCCCGAATTGTCGTGCTTGAAATTGTTACTGTTCAACTTTATTTCTGAATTTTTCCTTTTGCCCTGCTCTGAGAAAGCCATGGACAAGTGAATTAATTTGGATATGAAACCGGTATTTTGAATTACCTCTTAAAGTGAACTTGAATTTGTATTGAGTGCAATAGAATTTCTAATACTGAATTTAGCCAAGATGGTAATTTGCAGGGTAATTGAATGATTAGGGAAAGGATTATTTGAGAATTTAGATTTAATTTTCTAATTTAAGCACTTGGCCTTAGAATTGATAAGGAAAATCATGGGTTCCGTAAGAGTAAGTTAGAAAGATAATTTCCGAACTTTTAGAATTTTCTTAGGGTCGTAGACCTCTAAGTACTGGACAATGTCTATCCTAGTTTTTCCTTTGTAGTAGTGGTAGCAGCTCTGGGTCTAACTCAAAGAATTTAATATTAATCAAGACACGTGACGACCCTAGAAATCACGAGATTATAGAAGTTTCCTTATATTCTACCTTTGGTGATAATTAGATAGAGTATCCTGAGATAATATGGACCTTGGTTCTGACCATTACATTCCCGATATGTTAAGAGAGAAATGGGATTGGAGGAAGAAAATAGTTCGAGTAGCAGAGTCAGTGATCGTTGGCTTGTTCGTCCTGATAGGTTGAGGAAGAAATTCGAATTTAAAATTTGTAAAGGAGTTTAAATTTACTCGACTTCCTTTTCGAGGATGAAAAGTTTCTAAGGGGGGGGGGGGTGAATGTAACATCCCATAATTTTTACCAAGTTGATTTGGATTTTTGATATATGAATTTGGATTTTTATTATATAATGTTGGATTTTCTGAATATATATTTGTTTTTATAAGGCTTTGAATATATGAATTTTTAAAATTTGAATAAAGTATCTTGTTTTATTTTATAAATTATGATTTTGTATAAGGAAAAATTTATTTTAAAAGTTTATATTTAATTTATAAAATTTCATGTTTAAGTAATGATATCTTCTAATTTTGATAATATTGATTTGTAAAATATGAATTTGGTAAAGGACAATTTATTTTATGATTTTACCAGAATGATTATTAATAAGTTTGGATTTACTGATATTATTTGTCGTTCGATCGGATTTGTCAAAAGATAACATAAATTAATCGCATTAGTATAATGCGTTGCTCTTTGTTTTCATAACGTTTAAGGTAAATGCTACCAAAAACACATTCCTTCTCCTTTTTACAAGTGTTAAGACACTTGTAATTTTGCATGCAACATTCCATGCATGAAGTACACATGTCCTATGATGTGTCACTCTCTCCTTACTCCTCTTTTCCTATAAATACCACCCTTTCCTTCCATTTTTTTCATTCATTCTCACTTCTTTTCTTTCTCTCTTCTTCTTAAAGCTTATGGCCATGGTTTCCATGGCATAAGTCTTCCTCTTTTCCACCACCACCTTTCCAAAGTTCGTCATTCTCCTCCTCCTCTTATAATATAAAGAGAGATTAGTGTATATTATATTATATATTTTTTGGTCAAGAAGACGTTGCGCTGAAATACTATCCAACGGTTCGCTTAGCTAGGTTCGCCTACCGTGAAGATTTGGAAAGCTGTTAGGTGAGAACTTCTAATTTAAATTATTTATTTAATTAGTTAATTATAATTAGTTAATGATAATTGTGTGATGGATGTTGATGTTCGAATGGTTGTTCATGTAAGTAGATAATACACTAAACACTGGTAAGCGTTATTGACCGTAACGCTTGTGCACAGTTAAAATGTTTGTTGTGATGGATGATGGATGCGTAGTTTAAAACACACACTATTAAGCGTTAGTGTTATAACACTTGTGCACAGTTATGATTTATTTAATAATGTTGATGATGGTTTCCATAGAGTTTATAATAGTTGTTGATGTTGTTTCGCACACACTATAACACAACAATTATGGTATCACATGTGTGATCGACAAATCTCCTTCGTAATTAGAAGCAATATCATTAATAAATTCGAAGGTTAATAATTTGGAAAGACCATATGTATGAATTCATATATATTGATAAAGTCCTTTAAAATGAATAAATAAATACCTGAACGTTCTAGGATGACAGAGAGGATAGTGTCTAGGCTTGGGTTTGGAAATGAAGTTTCCTGCTCTCCCTGGTTATCCCTAACTGATCCGACGAATGGGAAGGTTAATTTGAAGTTATTTCAATTTAGAAACGAATTGGAATTTATGAAAGTTGAATTTTAGATCCAAAATAATTTGAAAAGTAAATTTAAGTGATTTTAAAAGGGTTATATAAGGATATAACGATTTTCTAAGATATTTTGAAGTATCGTAGAATAATGGTTATTATGGTAAAAATAGAGCTTGTCGCATAACGGCAATTTACGTATTTTAGATGCAAACTTTAAACGCTTATAACTTTTGCAATCTAAATCGGATTTTCATGAAACGAAAAACATTTGATTTATATAAACAAGAACTTACAAATGAGTGAAAGCATATTTTAAATTCGAGTTATAATTTTTAAGTTATGTTTGAAACCGTTTTGGAAAAGATCGATGTAAGAACAATTGTTGCCCGTAACTATAAACAGCTATTTTTAAATTATTTGAAAATATGGAAAAAAATTGTAAAATCATTACAAATTATGAAAAGGTGTTTTCAATTGTAAAGTTTAAGTTTTGGCTATGATAAACGATATTTTGATCAAAATAGTTAAGATAACTGTTTTGTAACACTTTTGGAACGCTATTGTAACGCTTTCTTCGAAAACAATCTATTTTGAAGTTTTAACCTGTATACGATTTTCCGAACTGTAAGTAATGATTTGTGGAATGTTTTCAAAGGTTTAAGAGTATTAGAAATATTTTATATAGAATTTAAATTAATACTAATACGGGTTTTTAATACTAAATAATTGGATATGGTTGGAGATAAATCTTCGGATGTTTGATATTAGTTCGGTAAATGAAAACTCTTATTATCTGAGGAATTTAAAAGGTAATTCACCGTTATTCCTATCATAATATGAGTTGGATACGGAAATTAATATTGAAGATAAGTTGATGGTATTTCTATCCAGATCTAATGTCAAAGAGTTGAATAAACCTTTCAATTAAGATACGGGTTCTCACCTTGATTGAAATAAGGTAGATAGAAATAATCTTCAATATTTGGTATGAACCTCATGATGTAAATGTATACTATCTGGGGAATTTGAAAGATATTATTATATCGTTATTCTACTTATAGTATTCGTTGATTATGAGCATTTATATCGAATATAAGTGGATAAAATTTCTGTGTAATTTATGATTCAATGTCGATTGATTTGGGTTCTGTCGTGAATCGTATCTCCAATAATACCATTCTTGAAACCCAATAAGATTGAGTTGTGGAAATTCGTATCGTAATTGGAATTTAGTCAAAATCTTCGAACCGAGGGTATTAAAAGTAAGAAATTGAAGCGAAGGTATACTCTTTGATTTCAAAGAAGAATTTAAGATGATAACGAGATGTACGAAATTATAGAAATTCAAATCTTTAGTTGTAAATGAATTGATAACTATGTGGAAGGAGATTTGAATTGAAAAGCCTGTGTGAACCATAGCTACTGTTTAAAGTACGCTTATTACTTGGAAAGACCGGGATCGAGCATATGTTCGAAAACCATTCCAAGTAATAATACGACGTTATGAAGCAATTCAAGACTTGGTAAACGACGAATGGAGACCGGGAATATTTGAATTGTTTAGATTGATTGTTGATTAATGTCTCTGTTGGGTAGGCCACCCGATACGAGATGTGAGCTGCATGAGACCTGAAAAAATTTAAGTATTTTCGGGTTGTTCCGTTCAGACTCAAAACGGTCTTGTATGGATGGTGTGTCTGACATTGAAATTGACTGCATAGCACTGATTTCCGTTAATGAATATCGGATTTGTGGCAATATATTATCCTCGTCTCTAAATCATATGAACTTAGAGGGTATGCATTGATTGAAATCAGTGATATGTCGTGAATTGTCAATGTGACATACCCAAGTTATGAAACGAGCTAGTGATGATCAAAGAATGGCTTATCGAAGCATAGCTTTGTGTATGACGTGACATCGACAAACCTCACACCCCGGATGATGAGAAACTGGCGGTTAGGTTGTGTATATATATGAATTGATGACGACCGCTGCAGCAGTGGGAAACCACTTATGACTTATGGAATAGGGTATGTTCAGGGGGCCGCGTCTGGTCGAAAACCGTTGATCTACCTCACGATTTGTATTGGTTTCCGCGTCTGGATGAAAAACCCTTGATTACATTTCGTTTGTGTTCCGATTGATCTTTCGTGCCAGGAATCATCAAGTTGGAAACCCAAATCTCCAATACGAGCCATACGATTTTGATTGCATATATATATATATAGGGACATAATATTATGGGGTATTATGCCGTCTAGGATTAATACATTTATTTGCGAAATGTTTTCCACATTATATATATGTATTATGTTTTTGAAAGAGGATTTTTACGTATGAAAGTATGCTTGGTTATCATAAGATAAAACTCGCCCATCTGGTGTGCGCTTGCATTGTGTGATGTGGGACGAGCTTATGATAGCTTCATTTTCAAAAGTCATTGCGCATTTATATGCACGGGTGTTCACATGGAGTAAACCCGTTCCGCGTTAGCGGCGTGGTCCGGTGAAATTTCCAACTTTAAAATGAACCTAATGATAACTGTTTTGAGTTCTCACACCAGTCCCACGACTGATCTGGAGTTTATTGTTCCTTCTTAAACTCTGGGTACCCATAAACTTTCACACGGGCAGCTAGTAGTTTAGTTTTGCAGTTTTAGTTTGCCGGAGCAAAGTTCGGAGCGCTTTCTGAGTTGGAGTACACGATGGAGTTTGGAGCTTCCGCTATATCATACGATTTTCTTCCGCTGAGAGTATATTTTCTTTTCTTCCGTTGTATGTGTTGTAACTCTGATATTTTATGTAACTCTGATGTAACATTGTATTTCGCAATGAAAAATTCTGTTATTTTGTTCAATATATGTATGCACCCATAACAATTCGTCTTTTTGAACAATTTGAGTCGGTTTAATTACCGACAAGAACTGGGCAAAAAGGCGGGTCGTTACAATATATAAATATAATCGATTCTGGCGCTGTTTTTCTTCAGAATTGAATTAAACATTCCAGACAATCCAACCGTTGGATCTTTACAATGTTGGTGCCGTTGGAAAGATATTTCCAAAGCGGACCCAACGGTTGCGGTTTCGGGAAAATCCGATGGTCGGATCTCCCGCACTAATCGTTTGAAATCACGGTTTCAAAATACGAACTGCAGCTTCGTTATTCGATATATTTCGATTCTATTTATATATATATATATATATATCGATTCTTCGATTTCAAAACTATATTCCTTTCATACATTTGATAAAAATGATATTTTTATCTAACTGTCTTCTATTTCAGCACTTCACTATTTTTAACAATTCATTTATATAATAAAAATGTGATTTTTATAGTAAAACAATTCATTTCAAAACACTATTATTTTGTATAGTTAATATAGGTGATAAAAATAGGATTTTTATTATAAAACAATTTATTTCAAAACAAGATGGTTTTATACATTTCATATTGATGTTAAAAACAGGATTTTTATTATAAAACAATTTCTTTCAAAATATGAATACCATTCAACACATGAATTTCAATTCAACGGATGAATTTCGATTCAACACATGAAGGTTTTCTATAGTTTATATAAATAGATAAAAAGGTGATTTTTATATTTAAAACATGAATACCATTCAACACATGAATTTCAATTCAACGGATGAATATCGACTCAACACATGAAGGTTTTCTATAGTTTGTATATATCGATAAAAAGGTGATTTTTATATTTGAAAACACGAATACCATTCAACACATGAATTTCAATCCAACGAATGAATATCGATTCAACACACGAAGGTTTTCTATAGTTTATATATATCGATAAAAATGTGATTTTTATTGTTAAAACAATTTATTCAAAACACGATTGCCATTCAACACATGAATATGATTCAACGAATGAATTTCTATTCAACACATAAAGGTTTTCTATTCAACAGACGAATATAATTTCAACACAGGAAAATAATTCTAACACATGAATATTATTCAAAATTTCGGCAGCATAACGATAGAGTAGTTAAAACCGGGACCGTCCCTAGTACGGCTCCTCGCTCTACCTTAAACCTCGCGGTTTTTGACAATGGGGAATCATGCATCTAGTTCGCACGCAGGCGGCATGTATATATTTTTCATTTCCACAAACTAATCCTATGTGGTTTCAACCAAATATTTCTCAACCACAAATGGGTATTTTTCAACCACAATCAATCAATTCCAACCACAAACAATTCCAATCAACCATTCGCTATCAATTAATTTTCACACCAATCACAACCAATAAATATCGTCCATGGTTTGTGGACGAGGGGCGTGTGTGTATATATATATATAGCATTTCACTTCTATTTCAACACATATATAATTTTTACAACGCATATACAACTTTTACATCGAACATACAACTTATACAACGCTTATACAAGAGGTGTACAACGCTTATATAACTCATACATCGATCATATAATTTATACATCGTCGTTTTCCATATCGTTTATAAATTAGAAATCTCACATTGGGTTCCACTCCACCAAAAATAGCAGAAGGCTCAGAAAAATATGCGGTCTCTTCTAGAATGTAGAAGACGTCCACACGAGTCCACTGTCTCTTGTTTCACTGAATTTCGTCAATACATGAAAAAGATATGATTTTTCAAAGTTTGCAACGGTTTAAAGGTGTTAAAACTGTTGAAAATAAATCTGGCCGTACCTTCAATAAAACGTTCATAACTAGGTTTGAATTTTTCGATCAATACGTGCAATGGTTCCACGATCGGGTTGCGCAGGGTCGAAGGCCTACGTGAGGCGCACGTGTGCCGAGGAGGGGAGCCAGTTCGGTGGTCAGAGTTGGCCTGGGCGGCGCCGTGAAGATGGCGACTTCTCGGAGGTGATTTTCACGATTTACTCAACGATAATTGCTGCTCCTTATATGGATTTGAAGAGGAGATCGATAGCTTTGGAATGGATCAAGAATCATGCGATTTCATTGAGAATTGGAGGAGAAATCAAGCCGGGAAGATCTAGAGCATTTCCACCATGCGCGACTTCGAGGAGAGAGAGTGTCCGCCTTTTTTTTAAATTAAAAAAATCTGATTGCCGGGATATTTATAACTCCCAAAAATAGTGTTTTCTCACACGAACTCGAAATCAAACCCAACGACTGTCGCGCCTAGCGTTTTACCCCCATTCCGAACACAATGGGATATGTTTCGTAGGCCCATTCGACTGTTTCAGTCAGTTTCCATTCAAATTAAAATATAAAACATTCAATATTCGATTTGAACATACATTTCAATTTGCCAGGGCCACATATTAATTCTGAAAATTCCCGAAAAATAATTCTGGCTATGTTTTGACGATACGGTCCCAACAATACTAGTTTCGTTGAATTCTGAGACCGTTCGCAAAAAGGCCCATTTCTGGTCGATCCAATTTAACTGTAATTGACCAGAACACGTTTTCCTTTGCCATGCTCACATACTAGCTTCAAAAATTATGAAATTGGAAACCTAGAAATAACTCCTCATCCCGGATCCAACAAAAGTGGTTTCGACGAATTCCGAGGTCGTTTGCAAAATGGCCAATTTCACGTGCTATATAAATTCCATAGCGACCTTTCTGAAAATTCATTTGGCCATAACTTTTGCTTTTCGCTATGAAACTTCAATTTTTCAGATTCGTTAGAAAGGTATTCACTAACAGATTTAAATATTTTTGGTTTCACTCAAATCCGTTTTGTTTTGCACCCAGTACAGTCAGACAAAGTTTGAATTCAAATTTTGAAACTACCGTGCCATTTCAGGCCTTGTTTATAATTCAAAGTGATTATATTTATTTTCAAACGTCGATTCAAACTCACTTTTCATTGCTACTATTTAAAATATTTATTTTAAATATTTAAAATCCATTATTTTAGCCAATTTAAAATTTTTAAATTGGTTCAGATTTTCTGGGTCGTTACACTGGGTTTAAGAATAGTGTTAATGAAGACACCATTCACGACAAACCCAAATCCCATTTGATATTAAATACAAAGCTCTGAATAGAAAATATATCGGCTTATATTTAATATCAAATTCTACGACCAACAAATATCGTATTGGAAATAACGATATAAATATATCTTTCAAATTTCCATAACAATATCTGTATAATCACGAAATCCAACATCGAAATATTCCACAGACAAGTTCGATTCAAATCCATTACAATTCAATTATTGGAAATTGTGGTTACTTTAAAACCTTTTCAAATCCAATTTATTCATTTCAAAAATGAATGGATTTTAATTCTAGTTCAAAACTGATTCATTTCGATAAAAATCTACTTTTATCTTTTCAAATATGGAGTTTTTCATCCCAGTTCTTTTCAAATCATTTCTTATGATTTTACACTAATTATTGATATTTTTAATAATTTTATCAAGGCCCGTACAGTCGACTTCCATCAACGACCATCGAACTGCACTTACGACGACCTTTTCCAAATTTGATTTGGACATAATTCCAAATCCAACCGTTAGATTTCTAATTTCTTATATTCATTAGAAAGCTTTTTTCGATACGAACCCAATTGTTTCGATTTTAGGAGAATCCGACGATCGGATCTCCCGTAATATCCATTCGAAGACAATGGTCGAAATTCACGAACTACCGCAACGCGGCGCGTTCTATTCAGGCCATTATATATATAATATATATATATATATATATTATATATTTCATCGATTTCCTTTCAAAACATATTTTATAAATCGTTTTAAATTCGTTTTCGAAACGATTTCAACTTCATATTCAATTTCGAATCAAAATTGAATATCCCACATCATCGATATACAAATGATAATATTTTCAAAACGTTATATTTTGAAATCACTTTCTTTTCTATATTCATTATAAAAATGAATAAAATCGATATAAACATCGTTCACGTCAAAATGGCGTCAATCTGGTCAATACGGCTTTTATTCAACACATGAATGTTTATTCTATTCAACACATGAATATTTATTCTATTCAACACATGAATATTTATTCTATTCAACACATGAATTTATTTTCTATTCAACACATGAATTTATTTTCTATACAACACATGAATATATTTTCTATTCAACACATGAATATATTTATATAATCTAACTTATTTACCAAATTGGAATGAGGCCCAATCAATTACCATATAATGTTAATTATATGGATTCTATACAACACACGTATATAACAACAACGATAAATAATCAACCATCATCTAGAGTGCACCACACAACTGCGTAAGCATTAAATATAAATAATTAACGCTTACATAGTCTGTCAACCCATCGGTCGACATACTATTATAGTTGGGATTAGTGCACATCAATATCATCCCAACACCCATGTGGGGTTTCAAATCGACAAACACAAATTTTTATTTGTGCAGTTGGGCAATGTGTAAAATTTATCGTCCCAATCAATATCAGTCAAATTGGTGTACATAAACAAATCATTCGATTTGTAAATGAATATTTATTTTATTTCAACACATGAATATATATTTGATTTCAACACATGAATATATGTATTTTATTTCAACACATGAATATATATTTTATTTCAACACATGAATATATATTTTATTTCAACAAATGAATATATATTTTATTTCAACACATGAATATATATTTTATTTCAACACATTCACACAATCAATTTTCACAACACATCAATCAAACAAACAAGCCGTCCATGGTCTGTGGACGACGGGTGTCAGGTGCTGCTAAGCACCGTCTGCATCCTAATATATATTTTAAACTAGAAATAGAAATAAAAGTGAGGAGTTCTCACCGAGGGTTCCACTCCTCCATTCTTTTCTGAATTTTTGAGCCGTTTGGATTTGCCTGCAGTTCCAATGCAGTCTTCTCTACGCTGTTCATATATTAGAAAATCACATTTTTATTTCACTATATATATAACAAAAATCATATTTTTAGTTCGCTACATAAATAAAAATTATATTTTTATATTCTCTATTATATAAAAATCCTATTTTCAACCCGCTATTCGTATAAAAATCGAATTTTTATTTCGCTTAAAAATTATATTTTTACTTTACCATTTCAACAATAAAAATCGAATCTTTATTCTTGCTATTTCATGATAAAAATTATATTTTTTATCTCGCCATTCTCTATATAAAAATCACATTTTTAAAGCGGTGTTATCTAAATAAAATTCATATTTTTATTTTCATACCATTCACATTTTTAATTCAAAGCCATATTATAAAAATCCAATTTTTTATTATGAATCAAAATCATATCTTTTTAACGCTACTACCTATGTAAGGATTTTAATTTTACTTAACAAAGATTATATTTTTACTTTGATGCTATATATATATATAAATCAGTTTTTCTTTTCAGTTATATAAATATATAAAAATCAGTTTTCCTTTTCGGTTATATAAATATAAAACTAAAAATAAAATAAAATAAAAATAAACATACCGGCCGAAAGGGGGTGAGGATGGGGCTTGAGGTGATCGGCGGTGGGTGGCTCGAGCTGTGGCAGCGCGCGGCAGGAGACAGGTGGCGGGTCCACTGGGTAGTGGCGGCGGAGCTGTCTTGTCTCGATTTTGGCTGTGCGGTGCTTTAGGGGGAGTCAAACGGAGAGGGGGAGGAGCTGGAGGGGGTGCGATGGTCGTGGGGGGGCTCCGACGATGGTGGCAGGCCGCGGTGGCGGAGCGACGTGGGGAAGGGGGTGCGGTTCTGTTGGGAACGGCGGGTTTAGTTTTGGGGACTGAGGTTTCCTCGTTTGACCATGGGGGGAGAGGTAATAGGGTTTGACCGAAGAAGAATAAGGGCTTATATATTATTATATATTTTTATTTAATTTATTCCATAAAGCAACTTTTTATTTCAAACTCAAAATCGAGCACACCGACTGTCGTCTCAAACTAAATACCCCCATTCTGAACACAATGGGATATGTATCGTAAGCTGATTCGATCGTTTCGATCAGTTTTTGTCAAAATCAAAATATAAATCTATATATTGAATTTGAACGGACATTTCAATTTACCGGGGCCACATATGGACTCTGAAAATTCCCGAAAAATATTTTCTAGCTTCGTATTGACGATACGGTCCTAACAAAACTAATTTCGTCAAATTTTGAGATAGTTTGAAAAATGGCCATTTTTCAGTCGATTAAAATCAACTAAAACTGGTCAAACGCGGTTTCCTTTGCCACGCTCACATATTAATCCAGAAAATTATGAATTTTGAAACCTAGCAATAACTTGACATCACGGATCCAACAAAAGTGGTTTCGTCGAAAACAGAGGTCGTTTGCAAAATGGCTATTTTTAAGGGCCAGAATTCTATAGCAACTATTCTGAATTTTCAACTGGGCATATCTTTTGATTCCCGCTATGAAATTTTGATTTTTTGGATTCGTTGAAAAGATATTCTCAAATAGATCCTAATATTTTTGGTTTTGCTAAAATCCGGTTTATTTTGAATCCTGTACATTCATTTGAATTTTGAAATCGAATTTTCGAACTACCGCATAATTTTCAATTCCTTTTATAATTAAAATAAATTATTTATATTCTAACGATGATTCTAATAAATATATACATTCTAATTCTATTCAAAATAAATTTCTCGTCGTTATTATTTAAAATAATTCATTTTAAATATTCAAAATTCATCAAAATTGCCAAAATAAAAATTTTAAATTGGCTTAGATTTCTGGGTTATTACAATCTCCCCCACTTAAAACTTTTCGTCCCCGTAAAGGAATGAAGTCGAAAGTTGTTTTACTAATCAACTCAACTTTCATTATTTTCATTACGACTTAAGTTCTTCAACTTTTCAGTTTCTAAGAACTTTTCAAATTTTTCAAAAATTTGGCTAACACCCTAAATTTTCGAAAAAATTCGCCATAACCTCCCCTGCACTGGGGACTTCGGGATATTTCAAATAGCCTCCCATGGCCCTCATCAATCCAAAAAGAAAAAGAAACAACCAAGCGGCTAGCCAAGCGGCTAGCCAATCGGCTCATAAAATCATCCAAAACCCAATAAATTAGTAAACATGTACCTATTTGTCGGGCAAACAATTTTATTCTTCTGCTCTAGCCTCCTTGCTATGACCTGTTCAATATAAGTACATGTATATGCATGCAAATGCGACTAATTTTCAATACAATTCACTTTTTGGTTCAATTTGGCTAAATGGTTCAAATTATAATTAATCACAACAATAATCAAACAATACAATCAGCAATCAATTAGTTGATTAGCTTTTCAAATTCATAATTTTGATACATAGTCTAAAAATCAGATTTTTGATGCCAAATCACAACAATAAGACCTTTCTAATTTTGGTTCTCACACTAGTCAATTGGAATCATATAGAAATCCCACTTTCTTCACTCGAACATAAATTCGGATGATGAGTACTCACTCATCAGAATCATCTTCGGGCCATTAGAGTATGATTCTATATATATCCAGTATATTAAAACTTCGAATGCACGCAGATCAGACGTATACACAAAATCTTCATATACTGGATTGTCTAAATTCAATACAAATAAATATTCAAATACGTTGAATAAAGTTTAAATTTTCAAAACAAGATTCGTTTTCATTTTAAAAATATACTCTTCACACTCGTTCTAGGATACTATTGATCCCATCTCTAACGAGTCATTCCCATTGGATATTACTAATCCAATCTCTGATGAATTCTTTCGTTTGGTTCTAACGTGTCTTGTTCTCCGAGCTTTGTAAACCAAGGCTCTGATACCAAGCTGTTACAACCCGAACTTCCCCGGTAAGGAAAGCCCGGATTGAATAGAGAACTAGCCACATTGGGGCACAAACAGAAGAATATTTCATTGCTTATTACAACAATTACATCAGATTACAAGAATATACAGAGTATGAATAAATATTATACATCATAGAAATATCATAGATTTAAATAGATTACTGCAGCGGAAAAATAATACAATACACAACTGAAAAGAATATACGAATACAGAGCTTTCTGGATATCGTTCCAGTTGTAAATCAGGATCCTGTGAATATAAATCTGCAAAACCAAAACCACTAGCTGCCCATGTCAAAATAAGGGCACCCAGAGTTTAGGTTAAAACAATAAACTCCAGGTCAATCATGTGACTGGTGTGAGAACTAAAACAGTTATTAATCTTTATTTTAAAGTTAGGTAAATCAAGGGACCACGCCGTATAACACGGATCGGAACAGGTTTCCTCCCAAGAATACCAGTGCATAAAACAACAGCGCAATGCTAAATAAAGAACAATGAAGCTATTATAAGACCCAGGTCCCATCACACAATGCAACGCAAGCTGGAGGATAGGGTTTTTACCTTATAATAGCCAAAGAATGCTTCATACGCTAAATTTCATGTTTTATTATTACTATAAGTGTATAGTGTCAAAACAATTTCAAATCATAAGTATCAATCATAGACGGCATGGGTACCATATATCATGTCGCCATACTAGGCTCTACAATCAAAGCTGCAAAGTCACGTATTTGGAAATTGGATTTCCATCTATGAACTGAGGCAAGGGATCGTCCTCTATCGAATTCGAGACGCTCTAGCCCGTGTCTCAGGATCAGAGCTGGAGTGACCCTTGAAGCGACAGGGCCGGTCCACCGATGTGGATTAAAATGCATGAACACTGCGTTTCCCCACCCTTTGGGGCGTCAATGAGCCAAATGACTCCATCGGCTCCACACAGTCACCAATATATCCGAGGCGCCTCGCAACAGCAACAACCACACAGGTGAAAATAATATAAATGTCAGGGCTGGTAGGTCACTGACACCACCCTAGCTAGAAGGAAACGCATGCCCTCACTGAGGTCCTCTCCCGTTTTTGGTTCACAACCGGGGTGTGAGGCTCACGAATCAACGCTGCACAAAGCTATGCCACACAGGCGGTGCTTTGATCATCAACCACAAGACTTTGCTTTTCAACAGAAGCCTTGATCAATTGCCACTTAGGCATGCCACACAGCCAATTCACTCCATGCGATTGATATCCATCAATATATAACCCCTGAGCTCGTACGTCTCAGAGAAGGGTGTTAAGCAAGAGAATAAATTCCCCGCCGCCAAACAGATATATATATTTAATAGAAATCAATCACACAGAATAAAATCCAATGTCAGACACACAGTCCATTTACAAGTCTGTTCTGGGTCTGAACGAAACCGGGGGCACCTTGTACCTCGCATATCCATCGATCTCCAAGTACGTCTGGACGATCACCAACTGATTCCCTCCTCTTGGGTGTACAGCCCAATCAAGATCATCAGTAATCACTCAAACGATGTGAAGACCTCCGGTCTTTGACCACCGTCTTCATCCTCGACACCACGTCGAATCAGTTATTCAAAATGGGATAAACCCGGTCTTTCGGAATAATCCGCGTATATAATAAGCAAGTGTTAAACGAACACAACATACGCCTCATTCCAATCCAGAATATTCTTTTATTCAAATATTCTTATACTTTGGGAAAGGTTCCCATTATATCAAAGATAAATTTTTTAAATTTATTCTTTAATCTCCTTTTGAATATCAATTTAAACTAGTCGGGATTAGCGAACCACACCGAAGTAATCATTTATTTTATTTCCTAATCCCAACCTATTCATCCCATGAAGTAAAACTGGTCATACTTCATATCTAACACCACAGTGTTATCGGTAAATTCAATTACCATTTCACGTTCAAATCTAATTAAAGATTTAACTATCGCCTGGAGCAAAACTGGTGATACTCCATTCTCGATTATTTCAATCTAATCAAAGATTCATTAAAACTCCACTTAGTTTTAATCTTCCCAAAAACCAATATCTTGTCTTTAACTGGGTTAAAGAACCAATGTCATCTAAAACACGGTTCACGATAAACACAAAATCACATTCCATTAATTATCGGGTTAGAGAACAAGTGTTATTTAAAACACTGTTCACGATAAACCCAAAAATCAATTCCAATTCAATTCCAATTAAATATCATTCAATTGGTATACTTCACTAAATCTAAATAAAAAGATTTAATCTTTTTCCCAACTGGGTTTAAGAACAGTGTTAACGAAGAAACCATTCAGGACAAACCCAAATCCCATTTGATATTAAATACAAGGCTCTGAATAGAAAATATATCGGCTTATATTCAATATCAAATTCTACGACTAACAAATATCATATTGGAAATAACGATATAAATATATCTTTCAAATTTCCATAACAATATCCGTATAATCACGAAATCCAACATCGAAATATTCCACAGACAAGTTCGATTCAAATCCATTCCAATTCAATTATTGGAAATTGTGGTTACTTTAAAACCTTTTCAAATCCAATTTATTCATTTCAAAAATGAATGGATTTTAATTCTAGTTCAAAACTAGTTCATTTCGATAAAAATCTATTTTTATCTTTTCAAATATGGAGTTTTTCATCCCAATTCTTTTCAAATCATTTCTTATGATTTTATACTAATTATTGATATTTTTAATAATTTTATCAAGGCCCGTACAGTCGATTTCCATCAACGACCATCGAAATACACTTACAGCGACCTTTTCCAAATTTGATTTGGACATAATTCCAAATCCAACCGTTAGATTTCTAGTTTCTTATATTCGTTAGAAAGCTCTTTTCGATACGAACTCAAAGGTTCTGTTTTAGGAGAATCCGACGGTCGGATCTCCCATAATATCCATTCGAAGACAACGATCGAAATTCACTAACTGCCGCAGCGCTGCGCGTTCTATTCAGGCCATTATATATAAAATATATATATATTATATATATTTCATCGAGTTCATTTCAAAACATATTTTATAAATCGTTTTAAATTCGTTTTCGAAACGATTTCAACTTCATATTCAATTTCGAATCAAAATTGAATATTCCACATCATCGATATACAAACGATAATATTTTCAAAACGTTATATTTTGAAATCACTTTCTTTTCTATATTACTTATAAAAATGAATAAAATTGATATAAATATCATTCACGTCAAAATGGCGTCAATCTAGTCAACACGGCTTTTATTCAACACATGAATGTTTATTCTATTCAACACATGAATATTTATTCTATTCAACATATGAATTTATTTTCTATTCAACACATGAATTTATTTTCTATTCAACACATGAATATATTTTCTATTCAATACATGAATATATTTTTATAATATTCCTTATTTTCCAAATTGGAATAGGCCCAATCAATTACCATATAATGTTAATTATATGGATTCTATACAACACACGTATATAACAACAACGATAAATAATCAACCATCATCCGGAGTGCACCACACAACAGCGTAAGCATTAAATATAAATAATTAATGCTTACACAGCCATCGGTTGACATACTACTAAACAATTGGGATTAGTGTACGTCAATATCATCTCAACACCCATGTGGGGTTTCAAATCAACAAACATAGATTTTTATTTGTGCAGTTGGGCGATGTGTAAAATTTATTGTCCCAATCAATATCAGTCAAATCGGTGTACATAAACAAATCATTCAATTTGTAAATGAATATTTATTTTATTTCAACACATGAATATATATTTTATTTCAACACATGAATATTTTTTTTCAACACATGAATATATATTTTATTTCAACACATGAATATATATTTGATTTAAACACATGAATATATATTTTATTTCAACACATGAATATATATTTTATTTCAACACATGAATATATATTTTATTTCAACACATGAATATATATTTTATTTCAACACATTCACACAATCAATTTTCACAACACATCAATCAAACAAACAAGCCGTCCATGGTCTGTGGACGACGGTGTCAGGTGCTGCTAAGCACCGTCTGCATCCTAATATATATTTCAAACTAGAAATAGAAATAAAAGTGAGGAATTCTCACCGAGGGTTCCACTCCATTCTTTTCTGAATTTCTGAGCCATTTGGATTTGCCTGCAGTTCCAAAGCAGTCTTCTCTATGTTGTTCATATATTAGAAAATCACATTTTTATTTCACTATATATATATAATAAAAAACAGATTTTTAGTTCGCTACATAAAAAAAAATTATATTTTTATATTCTCTATTATATAAAAATCCTATTTTCAACCTGCTATTCCTATAAAAATCGAATTTTTATTTCGCTTAAAAATTATATTTTTACTGTACCATTTCAACAATAAAAATCAAATCTTTATTCTTGCTATTTCATGATAAAAATTATATTTTTATCTCGCCATTCTCTATATAAAAATCACATTTTTAAAGCGGAGTTATCTAAATGAAAAACATAATTTTATTTTCATACCATTCACATTTTTAATTCAAAGCCATATTATAAAAATCTAATTTTTTATTATAAATCAAAATCATATCTTTTTAACGCAACTACCTATGTAAGGATTTTATTTTTACCTAACAAAGATTATATTTTTACTTCGATGTTATACATATGTATATATATATATATAAAAATCAGTTTTTCTTTTCATTTATATAAATATATAAAAATCAGTTTTTCTTTTTGGTTATATAAATATAAAACTAAAAATAAAATAAAAATTAAAAAAATACCGGCTGAAAGGTGGTGAGGATGGCGGCTTGAGGTGATCGGAGGTGGGTGGCTTGAGCTGTGGCAGCGCGCGGCAGGGGACTGGTGGCGGGTCCACTGGGTAGTGGCGGCGGAGCTGTCTTGGCTCGATTTCGGCTGTGCGGTGCTTTGGGGGGAGTCGAACGGAGAGGGGGAGGAGCTGGAGGGGGTGCGATGGTCGTGGGGGGCTCCGACGATGGTGGCAGGCCGCGGTGGCGGAGCGACATGGGGAAGGGGGTGCGGTTCTGTTAGGAACGGCGAGTTTAGTTTTAGGGGCAGAGGTTTCCTCATTTGACCGTGGGGGGAGAGGTAATAGGGTTTGACCGAAGAAGAATAAGGGCTTATATATTATTGTATATTTTTATTTAATTTATTCCATAAAGCAACTTTTTATTTCAAACTCAAAATCGAACCCACCGACTGTCATCCCTAACTAAATACCCCCGTTCTGAACACAATGGGATATGTATCGTAAGCTGATTCGATCGTTTCGATCAGTTTTCGTCAAAATCAAAATATAAATTTATATATTGAATTTGAACGCACATTTCAATTTACCGGGGCCACACACAGACTCTAAAAATTCCCGAAAAATATTTTCTAGCTTTGTATTGACGATACGGTCCTAACAAAACTAATTTCGTCAAATTCTGAGATCGTTTGAAAAATGGTCATTTTCCAGTTGATTAAAATCAACTGAAACTGGTCAAACGCGGTTTCCTTTGCCACGCTCACATATTAATTCAGAAAATTACGAATTTCGAAACCTAGCAATAACTTGACATCACGGATCCAACAAAAGTGGTATCGTCGAAAATAGAGGTCGTTTGCAAAATGGCTATTTTTAAGGGCCAGAATTCTATAGCGACTATTCTGAATTTTCAACTGGGCATATCTTTTGATTCCCGCTATGAAATTTTGATTTTTCAGATTCGTTAAAAAGATATTCTCAAATAGATCCTAATATTTTTGGTTTCGCTAAAATACGGTTTATTTTGAATCCTGTACATTCATTTGAATTTTGAAATCGAATTTTCGAACTACCGCGCCATTTTCAATTCCTTTTATAATTAAAATAAATTATTTATATTCTAACGACGATTCAAATAAATATATACGTTCTAATTCTATTCAAAATAAATTTCTCGTCGTTATTATTTAAAATAATTCATTTTAAATATTCAAAATTCATCAAAATTGCCAAAATAAAATTTTTAACTTGGCTCAGATTTGTGGGTTATTACAAATTTAAAATTTTCAAACATTTGATATTGTTATAAAATATAAGTTTATATATCTTTAGTTTAAGCATACATAGTTTAACTTATATATTTTCCACATATGATAACAATTTTGGGTTACAGTATAATAAATACTATTTGTAACTTCATATTAATTTTAGTTTATATATTTAACTTAATATTTTGGTATAAAGATATATATATATATATATATATATATATATATGTGTGTGTGTGTGTGTGTGATTTTTATGTCTTAAAAATATAGTCAAAATATGAGAAATTATAGCTTTATATATTACTTCATATTATCAGTTTTCATTAAAGTTTTTTGTTATAACTATAGATTTCTTTTTAAGTTTTAACATATAAATTGTTCTTTAGCAAATAGATATGTCTGAATTTCTAAAGTTTGAATTTAATTTGTATCAAGAAGATTATTGTAAATCTCATAATAAATTTTAAGTACTTTTCAAAATCATTTTTTATATACCATTATGAACATATGTTTATAGTCTAGTTTATATAATTTTATATTCTCTTTAGAAAGATCTTCAATTCTTACTATATTTATCTTACTAATATTATTTGACTCCATAATTATTTTAAATATTTTGCTACCTATCATGAATTTATTAAACTATTAATTTCTTTCATTAACATCATTAACTTAAGTCTAGAAATCAATATTGCCTTTTTTTATTGAAATAATTCATAATATATGTAGAATTTTTAATATCTTTTACCAAAATAGATATAATCACCAAATCATTCTTCATATTATCATTACCCGTCTTATTTCATATCATACATCATTAAAGTACATCTCAAATTAAAATCATTTACATCAAAAATTGCATTTCGTTCAATATATCCCTTCATATAGTTTTGCATATGTCATACTGCATTATTACCAACACACTGCATTGCATGTTAACTTTAACTCCACACATAACAAATATACATAACATATTTACTTTGTCTTGATTAATTTGATTGACTTATTTGGCTTTATTAAAATTGATTGAATTGATTGACTTGTTTGGTTTGTTTGATTTGTTTGACTTGAATAACTTGATTGACTTACTTGACATGGTTAAATTTCATTAGTGGTTGATAGAAGCTTTATAAGTTTTAGGATAAATAGAAGTACAAGAAATATTTGGTTTTATGTTTGAATTGATTGATTGTTTGGATTAAATTGCTTTGCTTATATCATAATTTTAAGGATATAATATTAGAGTTAATTCTTAGTCGAGATTAAAGTCTTATTATAGTTTTAAGGGAATTAGAGTATAGGCTAGGTTTAGTCTTGTATTAGATTAAGGGGGAGTTTTATAGTTTCTAGGATTAATTGAAGGTTCATGAAGTGTTTATTAACACATATTATTTAATTTGGTTGATTGCTTGAATTGATTACTTGAGTTGATTGCTTGGGTTGTTAGCTTGATTTCTTGAATTGATTGCTTGAATTGATTGCTTGAGTTGATTGCTTGGTTGATTGCTTGAATTGTTTATTTGAATTGCTTAATTGGATTGACTTTATTGTTTAAATTTATATTGATTGGTTTCCTTAGTTTATTATCCTTCTATTTAGTTTATTAGGATACTATAGTCATAATTTAAGGGGGGGGGTTGTAATCTTTTAGGATTAGAATCAAATCAAGGATAGTTATAGTTAATAATTAGGATATTGTATAGGCATAAATTTAGGGGGAGTATGTTACTTTAGTGTAGGAATTATTTAGATAGGATTTAAGGGGAGTAGTTTTAGAAAAAAATTTTGATAATGCCAAAGGGGGAGAAATTATAGAATATAGGATTCATATAGATAGGGGGAGTATTAGAATGATCATCATCAACATGTATACACAGGTATGATATTTTATAAACTAAGGTTGTCATCATCAAAAAGGGGGAGATTGTTGGAGAATCAAGTTTTGATGACAACAACCTTATTTCAGTATTAATTGATTATAAAATATATATTAACACTTCCATCTAGGTTATACATATATATACACATATGTAGGATTTATACAAAGGAATTATTATTGAAGACTGTATAGTTTAAAGATACTAGAGATTGAGAATTAGAGATGATTCAAGACTCATAAGTATTCAAGATTTCAAGAGTTCAAGATAAATATAGCTATAGAGTCTAGATTATGTAAGCTCTGAATACCACCCTAGGTTCAAATTCTATTTTTCAAATTTTGTTTTCAAATTCTATCTTCAATCTCTATCTTCTCTATTTTTCTTTCTATTTTAATTTGATTTTAAACTTAAGTTTTATAAGTTTATACTTTATAAGTTTTATATATTTATATTTTATATACTATAAATTTATATAGTTTTAAACTCTATAATTTTATAAATTTGTTTATATAGTATATATTTATGTTTTCATATGATTTTCTACTTTATAATATTAATTTATAACACTATATTTTAATTCAAGAATTTCCATAATTATATATATATATATATCAAAACACTTGAAAAATATTCAAATTTTAAATTTTGTACATATATATGTTGACATACATACATATATATATATATACACACATGCCAACATATAACTGTTGTTTTTTCAAATTTGAAAGGAAGTGTCTTTTCACTATTTGTGATGGTTCTTAGACATTGCAACATTTCACACATTATAAAAGGGGGCGATTTCGAATTTTTAATCATATCTTCTTCCCCACTTTCATTCCTTTTCATTACACCATTATTCTTTATCATTTTTATGATTTCTACGCTTATACTCTACCAAAATCAATTCTGTTTTCACTAATCTTCTTCTCTCTACACTCTCTATTCATTACTCTTTGAATCAAGTGCTATCGAAGAGTTATAGGGATATTTGTAATTGTCTGGGTTGAGTAAAGTAATCGGTGGTATCCCTTGTAGCCGTGAAATCATGGATGGGTAATCGGTGGTATCCCTTGTAGCCATGAAATCAAGGACGGGCAAAACTTGATCAAGTGTGTGTGGAATCGGTGGTATCCCTTGTAGCCTTGAAATTAAGGAGGGTTGTAATTGGATATTGATATAGTAATAAAACTCTGTGCAATTCAATGTTGCGTGGGACTTGACGTTGGAGCAATTCCGAACCAGTATAAAATTCGGTGTGTTCTTTCCTTTTATGTACTTTATTTTTGTTTCTCTTTGCATTTGTATTTGATTCTATGTCTGTGATTGTTTCTGTGGTGTTTGTTTCATATAATTTATCACATAAGTTTTAGCTTTTGTTTAAATTCTCAAAAACACTATTCACCTTCCCTCTGGTGTTTGTTTTGCCTTAACGATCCATTCCGCTATCCCTGACAACTCAAATCTTTTAGTCGAAATAGAAGTCGAAGGAGGCAGTGTACATAAGTTGCAAGAAGGGATGCACTTTTAATGTGGTCACATATGATAAAATACATGCTTTAAGATTTTTTCCTTCGAGAAGCAAGATTAGCTTTCAAATACAGGAACATCATAAAAGAAGCATGCTTTAACAATGCATCGAGCTATAAACACACACACACACACACACACACACATGCATGTGTGTGTAATTTATTAATTAATTTGACATCATAAAGGGATACTATAGTGAATTTGCATGGCAATGGTCTAACTTTTTTCATTAAAAAGAAATAGTACCATTTATTTAGATTTTTTTATTTGTCTTTATGTAAATGTTTCCTTGATATTAGTCAATGGACTAGGAATGTTTTCATTTGCCTTTAAGTTTTTTGTAGACAAATCACTATTTATTGCTTTTCGACATGGTCCCTATATATAATACATATTCGAGTACTTGTTACTTGCATATTCATTTGATATGACATCTCCAGAAGATTAGGATATATCTGTCTAGTAAACAGGAGTTAGGTTTGTTGTGTTGTCATACATATAATATCAAACAATTGATATAAATCCATGACTCACTAAGAGGTCAATGTTCTAACGCTAATTTTTCCCCGTATCTTTCTTTTTACTTGCAAAGCCATGGCTTTCTCAATGTGATCATATATATCTCTTCGGTAGCTCGATCATTTTTTTTGTTGCATATGTTACTTTACTATTACAGAATTTCAGGTCCTTTGATTTTATATGGCATAAAAATTCAACGATGAACGAGGAGATTGTCCCAATCATTCACTTGAATTTGAGGAATTGAGTAAAGCTGCCGATGTTACTGAAAGAAGTGGAAAACCAACAAGGACAAATGTTTATATGGTATACTTTCATCGAATGTTTAGGAAATTTCAGTTGTCTTAGATGTTAACACGCTTAGCAATAAAAATTTTTTATGAACACATTTAACTTGTATTTTTATGCAGAATTCAGATATCTTATTTTCCACATTGTTAGGATTCTTCCTCTCTCAACACCATGTGCTATCAACTTCTATAAAGTCCGTCTTTATGCTGCATATGTTGATCAATCATTTATCCATGAGAGGATAAGAGGCGGACACACCCGCAGAGCATAGAAAGTGGCGAAGAAGTGCCACCTTGTGCACATGACTTGTCAGATTTTCTACAACATAGCTAGGTAAGATCCTCTAGCTATTTATGTTATGCAATAAATAGAAATATTTGTCATTTATGCTGCTTTTTCCAAGTATATATTGATCTCTGCATACTTAGTGGATTGCTCATATATTGAATATTTTTTTACAAGTGTTCCTCTAATCACCACTATAGAGTGACTAAATGTGCACTTCCCATTGTTGATTATAGCGAATAAATTTTCTATATAGAATTTTCTTGTTTAAGACAATTCTAAAACATATACAACTAAAATTTCTAAAGCATTCCACCTAAGAACTTTTTAAAACATCGCTACACTATTAATTATGACTAACTTTAATGCTCAAATGTATATTTGCTATCGTAGCTTGCAAGAAAATAGTAGCAGTTGCTACTTACTTTCCAAGAATAAGTTCCATTGTTTTTAGACAAAATTTGTTCTTATAGGTTATCATGCACCAAAACATATGTCCCAATAATTAAAAAGTAGCATTTGTTTGATATATAAAATAGTTCCAATTGTATATAGATAAATAGCATATCCTCATTTATTAGTATGAAATTGTAATAACATCCACAATAAAAAAATCAATCTTGTAATTTATTTCAATAAAAAATATATTATTGGCTAGGCCAATACATCACTTTTTCAATACTATATCCAAAAATTAAAGATAGATGTTTCATTATATTGGTATGGTAGGCAGAGAAGAGAGGAAGTTGGTTATGGATCTAAGTTGCACGAGTAAACAACAAACTGCCATGAAGCAAGGACATAATCTTTTGATGAGTGTTTGTAATACATTTAATATTTCTATTATAATTTGTCACTTTTCTAGAATTAGGTGACAATGCGGGGTTTGTTTTTGTTATCGTTTAACTATACAATTATTTTTATTAAGATTAAGATCATTTGCAATTGAAAAGAATTTTGCAAATATGTTGCATAATTTGTGAATTTAGTGGTATCAAGTTAATTGATTCTTTCTCAGCATTTGTCAAAGTAGGCAAGTTAGCAATTATGACATCATGCAATATTAAGATTTCACATTATTTTGAGGTTACATTTTTTCTAATCTTTGCAATACCCATTACAACATAAAATAAAAATACAATAGCAAGGTAAATATGCGTTGAATCAACTTGCAACTTTATATTTTAATCATCAACCTAATCTTTGAAGCGGATTAAAGTTTTTCAAGAAAGTAAATATCAATTTAGTAATGATGATAGCGGTAAATTATTCAGTTGAGCATCTACATAAAATAAATCAAGGTACATATAAATAATAGAATTTAGTGCATATCTTCCTAGAAAAATATATAGTTGTTTTGTTTAATTATAATATTACTTGAATGTCTTTTCTAGTTTCATCAAAGCATGGGTGTAATGTATATTTCTGACTGGACCGTGTCTATGTTAATCCTAGTATGAAGCCTATGCCAATGACATAGGTGTGATTTTTACTTGTATATAACTTATGCCATTATAGGACATGTGGTTGTAATTTTTTTTATCTTATTAGTTTTCTTGTATGCAAAAGTATAGTGAAGTTTACCTAGTATAGAGGCCCTCGATAGAAATGACGCATTTTGTACTAAATTTGAAAATCTTCTATAAATATATAAATCCAAGCATGTATCGTGAGTTTATGTGCATTTTTGTTATGAGTAATGAAAGTTTTGAAGTTTAATGTGAGTTTTTCATTCCGTTGTTATCAATAAAAAATAACAAAATGGCGAGTTATAATGTAGTTTTTTTAATGCGATGAGTGTATTTCAAAAGTAATATCATTTCAAGAAATTATAGATTACTTGACAATATGTTTTAACATTTTGAATTGTTAAGTACTAATGTAATTTAGAATACTTAATAGCATGCAATTTTCATTTGTCAACCATATTAAAGAAAATATAACATTTGTAAGCAATATTTATACTTTTCTTATCTTCTTTCAAATATATACAATAATGACAGCATAACAAAAATATATCAAGAGTAACATATGCAATATTGGTCAATGTCAATCTAAATGTCTACAGGTACGGATACCATGAATGTTATCCTAGCAAGCAACAAGAATAACTTTGCAGATTTGAAGTTGTGGGTTCATTTATATTTTTACAAGTCAACTGATAAGTAAGACAAAAAAGCAACAATCTATACCAGATTTACATTTTGGAAAATTTGTTAGAAGTATTCTTCACAGCAAATTAGAAAAATGATTTTGTTAACACAACTATATCACTCGCCCCTGATTAAAGTTGTACTTATCTCGCACTTAATTAATCAAAGTTACTTAATTATGAAAGAAAAACAAAATTCAATATTCACAAAGAGCAACAATTGTGTTAAATGTTCTTCACACAAGATCTATGTTTGTTGAACGTGCTTAGCTGTGTGATTAATATAAGACAAAAAACAAAGACAAACTATGTGTGAGATGTGATCAAAATATCCTTTCTAACTTGAGTTCAATTTACAAAAGATTGGTTCCACCACCATGAAAAATAAAGAAAATAAAAGTTGTTGTATTTGATTTCAAGAGCAGCTACAAAAATTATTGAAAGCAAGAAGAGCTAAGTTGCAAGAAAGGAAAAAAAGAATGTTAACTAGTTGTTTTCATATGTTGGCAAATAAGGATGGATGACTTCCTTTATTTGAAAGGATTGGAGCTAGATAGTAAGGACATGCAGAGTTATCAGAAATGATTGATTGACCAAGTGTGAAGATTTAAAGCAATCGTAGAATAATGTTAATCGAAATGCAAAGTGTTTTGGCTTTATTTAATCACATTGTTTTACGTCGTAATTCACATAATGCAAATTTAAAACATTCAATCATATTTGGTTAGTGTTAAAACCAAAAATTTGATTTCAACACCAAAGATACTTTATGAGCACTTCACCAAATGGTTATTTTAGAATATGGAACCACCTAATCACAAAATAAAGAGCATAAAATGAAGACAAGGAACTTTTATAGTGGTTCGATCTAGAATAGATCTGCATCCACTTTTGAAGCCATTTCATATCATATGAGATATTACAAGATACATCTCTCTTTTATTTAGCTCATTATCTCTTTGTACAATAATTTTCCTCTCTTTAATGGCTAGATTCTCTCTAATGCATTATGGAAATGGTTGGATCTCTATGAATACGATGAACATGAAAGTATGTTTTCCACAGTTTGAGCGCTTAAGGATCGGTGATGAACCCATGGCAATAGAGATATGAATCATAGCTTAGAGAAGGATTAATGGAGGTAGAAGAAAAGTAGAATGGAGCTTTAATGATTTCTAACGGTGGAAGTAGGAGATCTGATCCGTTTGTTGATGGAGAAGGATGATGAGAGCTTGAGATGATCTCTAATGGAGATTGGAGAAGATGACTTGGTTCAATTGGAGAGAACTCTCATGTTGATTGGAATTGATTTGATTCCTTTCATGTTGGAGAGAGCTTGTCTGATTAATGGAAGCCATTAATGAAGTTGTAGGAGAGATTCAAATTTGGCAGCACTTCGTGGTAGGAAATGGTTGCCCCCTCCCCCCCTCCCCCCATTACTGATTGTAAAGTGGGGTATTTATAGTTGGAGTTTAGGAGGAGTGGCGAAGTTGTAAATATGTATATGTGCGTTCAATGTTATGTTTCAAACGATCCAATTTATGCCGCACCTCCCATTCACTTTATCACTACGTCCTAACGTGAGATTCACGGTCCAACTTCATCCTTTTGGCAAACAGCCTACCTGGTATATTTACTGGAACGAGCCAAAGTAGAGTTGCTCACGTATGATCACAATTCATTGTTGTATATGGCTAGACACTGCCGTTCTTTGAAACTCACACACTCCTTTATATGGTCATCATTACCTAACAACAACGGTCCAAAGTTTCTTTTCAAACATAACGGCCTAACTGCATGCTTCTGCTGATAACGATCTAACCAATTGCTTATGACGAGCTGACCCTGAGGCGTTGAGTGGTCTAAGGAAGTTACGAACGACCCAAGAACCTTCGAAGTCGGAGGTCTTGGAAAGACGATCTTTGACCTGACAAGGTTCTTCGTGACCTAAATCTTGTAGCATGTAAGTGAAGACCTAAATGTGCAGCTCACCACCTTACGCGTTAAATTCAGAAACGACCTAAAATGATAATATAACTTCACGGCCTTTACAGGCTGTCCAAGAGCTAAAAGAATGCCAGTTGTACATGACCTAATGAAGAATCCAATCCATCGCATAATTGTTTTCCATGTGCTCTCCTTTTTATGATCCATATCCTTCATTCTATATGCCATGTAAGTCTTGTATACTAGGAAATTTGTTCCCACTGCTTTCGTGTAAGATATCGGTTATCACTGAAACGAGCTAAATGAACTAATGACCTAGCTAAACTCACAAGCTGAAAGAACATGCAAGCTTGGTAAGGACGCGAGCTAAACGCCGCACCGACCTAGGCAAAGATGCGAGCTAGCGAGATGCATCCATATAATATTTAACAATCTAAATATTATGATTTAAACATCCTAGAGAGGTAGTACGACCCAAGAGCATGTCGTACGCGCGATCCAAATGGTCTTAATGACTTAAATGGCCCGACGAACTATCGTTGGGTCATGTATACGATCTAAAAGACGCTGACGATCTAACAATGACAGAACAACTCGAATATGTTGATTTACTGTCTGGTCCGTGGTCCTTTTAAACAGTCAACACATTATTCTTCGAACTGCGTTTTCTTCCTCTCTTTAATGGCTAGATTCTCTCTAATCCGTTATGTATATGGTTGGATCTCTATGAATGCGATGAACATGAAAGTATGTTTTCCATGGTTTGAGCGCTTAGAGGATCGGTGATGAACCCACGGCAATAAAGATATGAATCAAAGCTTAGGGAAGGATTGATGGCGGTAGAAGAGAAGTAGAATGGAGCTTTAATGATTTCTAACGGTGGAAGGAGGAGATCTGATCCATTTGTTGATGGAGAAGGATGATGAGAGCTTGAGATGATCTCTAATGGAGATTGGAGAAGATGACTTGGTTCAATTGGAGAGAACTCTCATGTTGATTGAAATTGATTTGATTCCTTTCATGTTGGAGAGTGAAACACCCCACCTCCGTTAAGGTCACTCACAAAGGGAATACCTTAATTTTGGTGGAGGTTTATAAGTAAAAGACACAGATAAAACACAAGACAGATATAAACACATATAAATAAGCAGCGGAAAACCAACAGACTTGTATTATCATAAGTACGTGTTCATACAAAACATTTCCAACATTGTCTCAAAACAAACTTCCAATTATTACAACCATAATACTGTCTTGATTTTAAAAGTTAAAGAAGCATGAAACATAAATAAAGCTGCATAATCCCCATAAATGATATCCAAAGCCATGGTCCAAATGAAAGAAATCCAAGCAATACATTCTCTCTCTTCAAGCTGGATGAAAAACCGACTAAGCTGCGGTGTTTCCTCCCTATGGACCTGGGGGGAAACGGAAGAAAAGAAGACGAAAGGAAAATGGGTCAGACATAAGTCTGGTAAGTCTACTATATTCCTAGAATGTTAATAATGAAAAGATTATGACTTGCATAAAGTGAGAACAGGACGATATCAGGATAATAGACTATCCTAGAACTAGATAAGGTGTCCTAAAACGAACATCCCTTCGCACCCTATTTTAAATCTCTATCTCTGCACCTACTAATTCTTATACCAACAGGCACCCCATGATTAGGGTGAAGTGATCCCTTTTTCTTTCTATAAAAGATCGGCTCCTACTCGTATATTCACATGTGTCCTACGGCCCTATATGGTAGATACCTATGCTGGTCCCACCATGGGGTGTATCAAGTCCCACGGTGGCGGCCCCGACACAACTCTAGCATGCATGGGGTATACTACTGATGCTCCAGTGCCCTGACTTGTCTGCTCCAGAGTGTGTGCACGCACTCTGTTAGAACCCACACTGTGCACCAACCGCCGTCGCTTTTGACCGCTTACAATCAGCCCAGTAATCGTGCCCCACCCTGCCTAGTTCAGGGTACCATGATACCTAATTGGGTTACTGCTGAAACGGGTCCCTGTTACTAGGTTTTCTAGTCAAACATGTTAAGTGGTTAAGTGTTTGAATGAACCTAACCCCCACCCATCCAAATTATTTAACATGTTGAATTTGGTTAAGTATTTATTAAATTGACTTAACCCTATCAGTCCTAACTCAGCTTTAATTGTCTTATTAGAGCACCAACCTCTCAGATTTGACAGATATTGTTGTGGCTGCCTGTATGCCGGTTGGGTCCAGGCAGTCTTACGCCACAACTCAGTTTAACCTCGGGTCTTTATTGGGCCCCATGCCTTAACCTCTCACATTGGATAGCTATTGTTGTGACAACTGGACAGCCGGGCGGGTCCGGGCAGGTTTACGTCACAACTCAATCCAACCTTGGGTTAAGTGCGTTCGTATTTTATAATTTACATTTTAATTATGTAAATTATTCAAATTCAAATTACTGTCACATTCATTTCCAATTAATCTCATTAATTAAGGTAATTAATGCCTTTTTATGCCATAAATCACTTATGTGATTAATGACCAATATGTAAATTAGAAAATATTCAAATTATTGTCACATTCATTTCCAATTAGTCTCATTAATTAAGGTAATTAATGCCTTTTTATGCCATAAATCACTTATGTGATTAATGACCAATTTATGGCAAGTTTTCCTACAATTATCATTTTAACCCAACGTTACCCCGTCCAATATTAGGCTAACCATCTCAGCCTAGTTTACGTTCGCATGATTTTTGGTGTAAAGTATTAGGCTAAAAACTTAGCCTAATTTAATATACGCAAATTGGCATAAATTAGCATAAACATGACAAGGGTATAACTTTGGTATTGATGGCATAATCAATATGAACATAATAGGGTGTACTTGCAAAATAACTAACATGAACATTTTAGGGGTGAACTTACAAAATAACTAACATGAACATTATAATGTCATAGGTACAAACTTGCAAAAAGACTAACATAAACATTATAATGTCATAGGTATGAACTTGCACTTATAGGCTAACTCAACATATATGTGTTTTTAACATAGGCCATATTAACAACATACATGAGAATTAGCAATATGAACTAATCCATATACATATGTTAATTTGCAACATAGGCAAATCAACATACGTATATGTGAGTTAGCAACATAGGCTAATCAACATACACATGTGTTAATTAGTAACATTGATTTAAACATACTTGCAAATTAATCCCAACATATGATAAGTGTGAACATAACATAAGTTTTGCATAAACATGAACATATTGATTTGACAATTGGTCGCATAACTTCACTACATAAACTTGCATAATAAACTACACAATTCTCATAAGATGTTACAATCCAAGTCCATGCTTATACAAATAATCTAATCCAATAATCCCAAATTTAACATGATAATAGAATCAAGTCACTGGCATAGATTAATGTTATAAAACATAATAAATATCATACTTAATAATTCTCAATTCAACATGATAATAGAATCAAATCACAAACGTATATTAATAACATAACGAGTATCGTACTATTATCATTTCATCGCAACACATGATATTCATATTAATTCGCATTCTAAATATGTAGCTAAACTTACAATCGTAGACGGTTTTGTTTTCTGAGTTCTGAAATTCCGAATTTGCAAAGCTTTCCTTTGGGAAGACGTTGCTTTGATTTTAATTTGTTGTTGCTTTTTAATCTTTTAGTTTGTATTCGCTATTTGTTCGTCTCTTTCAAGTGGAGGCTCCCTCTAGTTCTCAGCGGACAGCATGGTGGCTCCAATTCTTATTCTTCTTCTTTTTGTGAATTTTTAGTTTGAGACCTAGGGTCTTTTTATAGAGTTGCAAGTTAATTTGAGTCGTCGTTGAAGCTAGGGTTAACCAGAGCCGTCCGTTGTAAAGAGAAGCCAACTATGTTCACCATTTCTTTCTTAATGTACATTTACTATTATTTGTCAATCTATATAAATACGTACGCATTAGATACATCTCCCCTTTACACATTTATTATTATTTTTGTATGCACATTAGATACATCTCCCCTTTACACATTTATTATTATTCTTGTATGCACATTAGATACATCTCCCCTTTACACATTTATTATTATTCTTGTATTAGCAACTTTAGTGTTAACAGAAATATGGGGTGTTACATTCTCCCCTCCTTAAAGGATTTCGTCCCCGAAATCTCCTAGTCTAGGAGAACATATATCCTACCATCCAAATGTCCATCTACTCAATCATCAAACACGAGCGTCCATTGTCCTTAAAAGACTTCTAATGCTTCATGATCATATGCATCGTGTGTGTACATGTCCTTATCTAATGCAAAAATCAGGCGGTCTACTGATTCAGTTGACCTCCTTAATGCAAATTATGTAAGTGTCATGAATCCATTATATATGCAAACTTTTTCCTATTCATAATTCTACATGAGTGCGCAATCATTCAAACAAATGCGACATCCATATGACAACATATTAAGCTCCAACCATATACAAACACAAACACATATATGCATATGCAATATGAAGTGACTGAGCCAATCTAAAACCCTAGATTGTGTGTGTATATGCATCCACGAGCAACCACTAGCAAACATTTGCAACCACTTGCAACCATCATCCATAACATGTTTCAATTACATGTTTACATCCAAAGGGGTTTCCACCTAAGGATAAAAGGGTAAGGTCGGGGAGATATACCTAAAAAGATAGATACTAACATGACTTTAAGGAAAAAGAGAGATAAAAAATGTACCCTCAAAAAGAAAAGGGTAGGCTGCGCGTATTCTATCCTCAGTTTCCCAAGTCATGTCTTCCTCGGCGTCGCTCCACTGAACTTTGACGAGTTTGACTTCGCGGTTGCGTAGCTTTTTCACTTCAGTTCCTAAGATGTGAGTTGGAACTTTCCTCACAGTTGATTCGCGTTCTACTTCAGCTTCTTCTAGAATGTTTGGCTCTACCACTTCCGTTGACTCATGTAGATACTTCCGGAGGTGAGAAACATAAAAGACGTTGTGAACTCCGGCCAGTCTCTCGGGTAACTCTAACCTGTAGGCCATCTTCCCAATCTTCTCGATGATAGGAAACGGCCCTACAAATCTTGGTGCTAGCTTCCCTGTGGATCCAAAGCGAACGACGTTCCTTAAAGGAGATACCTTAAGGAAAACCCTGTCCCCAACCTCAAATTCAAGGTCGGTCCTTCTCTTGTCTGCGTGGGATTTTTGTCTGTCTTGGGCTATCTTCATTCTTCTCCGTATTAAGTCTACTTTCTCTGAAGTCTCTCGGATCATATCTGGTCCAAGTATGAGCTTGTTAGTAGACTCCCACCAACAAGTGGGCGATCGGCACGGTCTTCCATATAAAGCTTCGAAGGGCGCCATCCCGATGGTGGCTTGGTAGCTGTTGCTGTAGGCAAATTCCACCAAGGAAGATGGTCCTCCCAAGTCCCTCCAAAGTCAAGGACGCAAAGTCTCAAAAGGTCTTCCAAAATCCTGTTCACCCTTTCCGTCTGACCATCGGTTTGGGGGTGATAGGCCGTGCTCAAACATAACCGTGTGCCTACAGCTTCTTGCAGACTCCGCCAAAACTCGCTTGTGAAGATAGGATCTCTATCGCTAATAATGTTGGAAGGTATTCCATGGAGTCGAACTATCTCCTTAAGATAAAGAGATGCTAGAGACGAGGCAGTCCTTCTACTCTTGACAGGTAAAAAGTGGGCGCTTTTAGTAAGCCTATCCACTATTACCCAAATGCTAGTGTTGCCTCTTCTAGACCTAGGCAGCCCATCAACGAAGTCCATTGAAATGCTATCCCACTTCCACTGTTGGACCTCTAGAGGATGGAGCAGACCGCCAGGCTTCTTTTGCTCCGCCTTGACTTGTTGGCAAATCATGCACTTAGAAACAAAATCTGCCACGTCCTTCTTCATGCCACTCCAAAAGAAAACTCTCTTTAAGTCCTTGTACATTTTGTCCCTGCCTGGATGTATTGTCATCTTAGAATGATGTGCCTCCTCAAGAACTTTCTTCACCAACTCCTTTGCTGTGGGACGCATAGTCTTCCATCCCGTCTTAACCACCCTTTGTGGTCGATGGTGTATCTATCGAGGTGACTAGAAGTCTCACCCCTAACGAGCTTATCAACCACTTCTACAAGCTGAGGGTCTTCTCGTTGTGCGGTCCTTATTGAGTCTAAGAGAGTGGGCCGCACTTCTAGCGATGCTAACAGACCGGGTACAAAATCAGAGGAGGGCCTAAAGTCAAAACTGGCTATAAACTCTAGGCTTCGCCTTTCAACAAATAGCGGGCTCAACGTTAGCTTCTTTCTACTCAAGGCATCTGCGACTACGTTGCCCTTGCCAGGAGTGTAGGAAATCTCGAAATCATACGAGGCAAGAAACTCCATCCACCTTTGTTGCCTTAAGTTAAGGTCCTTCTGCGAGAAGAGATACTTCAAAGATTTATGGTCAGTATACAGTTCAAATTTCTCACCAAGGAGATAGCGGCGCCAAGACTTAAGCGCAAAGACGATGGCGGCCAACTCAAGGTTGTGGGTTGGGTAGTTCCTTTCATGAACTTTCAACTGTCTTCCGCCATAAGCTACTACCCTTCCTTCTTGCATTAGGACAGCGCCTAGTCCTGTCCCGCATGCATCCGTGTATACTGTAAGCATTTTGCTTCCATCCGGCAAGGTCAGAACTGGGGCTGTTGTAAGAGCCCTTTTTAAGCGTTGGAAAGCGAACTCGCAATCCAAATCCCAAGAGAAAACTAGATTCTTCTTTGTTAGACTTGTAAGAGGAGATGATATTTTTGCAAAATCTCTGATGAACTTCCGATAAAAGCCTGCAAGTCTGAGGAAGCTTCGGACCTCGGTTGCATTCCTTGGTGCCTTCCAATCTTGCACCGCTACTACTTTTGCGGGGTCTACAGCTAACCCCTTTTTGGACACTATATGCCCAAGAAATCTCACTTCTCCTCTCCAAAAGTGGCACTTGGAGAATTTAGCTTTTAACTGATGTGTTTTAAGAGTCTCCATGATTGCCTTTAGATGCTGAGCATGCTCTTCCTCATTTTTTGAGAAGATCAAAATATCGTCTACGAAGACCAGCACGAATTTATTGAGGAAATCTCTGAACACCCTACTCATTAGGTCCACGAAGTAAGCGGTTGCGTTTGTCAAGCCAAAAGGCATGACAAGCCACTCAAAGAATCCGTCTGGGGTTCTGAAAGCTGTCTTATCGATGCTATCATCAGCTACCCTTAGCTGATGAAATCCGGTCGCCAAATCAAGTTGGGAGAAAACCGACGCTCCTACAAGCTGGTCAAACAAATCGTCAATTCTGGGGAGAGGGTGCCTATTATTTTTAGTCAGCTTGTTTAGCTCCCTATAGTCAACACATAGACGGAGTGAACCATCTGCCTTTGTAGCGAACACCAATGGAGCGCCCCATTCTGAAATGCTCCGCCTAATGAACCCCTTTTCTAAAAGCTCTTTAATCTGCTTACTGAGCTCTTTCCTTTCCCTAGTAGCCATGTGCCTAACAGGCAAAGCAACGGGCTTCGCATTGTCAACAAGATAGATGTGGAAGTCTATTTCCCGTTTCGGAGGTAAGCCCTTCACCTCATCAAAGACATCCGAATATTCTCGGACCACCTTAACTGACTGCAAATTCTCAACAGAAGCGTCAAGCGATTCAAGATAACTAAGCATAACCTCATTCGAGGGATTACAAGTAATTTCCAGAGTGTTACCGAGTTGGGTTAAGAGCCTAACCACTCTTTTCTCACAATCAAGGATGGCACCATTACTGGATGGCCAGTCCATGCCCAAAATCAATCCATACCCCGAGAAGCCCAAAACAAAGGTACTACATCTAAATTCTACACTTAGAATAGAGATTTTCAAATTCATATAGATCATTGACAAATAAGCTGGGCCTCCAATTGGATTGGAGACAACCAAGGGATCCTCTACCATACTAGTTTCTAGGTGCAGAGATTCTACTAAAACAGATGAAATAAAGGAGTGTGATGCACCAGAATCAAATAAAGTGCGAACTGGGTGATCATAAAGATAAACTACACTTTCTACAGAAGTATATCTACCTCGATGTTGCAGAGGAGGTGCCTCCAGTGCATGAACTTGTCCACCCGAAGTGGATGCAACTTTCTGCGCCTGCCCTCGCCTCGTAGGGCAATCCTTAGCTATGTGTCCTGTTTCTCCACAATGAAAGCAACCACCATTCATCTTTGCCTTCTTCTTCCTACAGTCTTTCACCACATGTCCAACCACACCACATAAATTACACTTTCTTGTTTCGCGAGCTTTGTTGTTTTTCCCGCCCTTCTTAAAGTCTGTTTTCTTAGGCTGTAAAGCTTCTTTCTTTCCCTGAGACCCTTCCGCCTTTGTCTCCTTCTTGCCTTTATCCTCCTCATGTAGTAACGCCATCTGTACCAGCCTTTCATATGTAGCTCCCATAGGTATATGGGTCATGGCCAGGCTATGAAGTGGCTCATTCAGTCCCTTAACAAAGCAGAGAGCCTTCTTGTGTTGGGTGTTGACTAGGTCCAGTCCGAACCTAGCTAGTTGATGAAACTGGTTGACGTACTCTTTGACGGTCATACTTCCTTGCTTAAGGGATAGGAACCTCTCCATTTGAAGACTTCTCTTAGCTTCTGAAAGGAACTTCAGCTCAAATCTAAATCTGAAATCTTCCCACGTTTCTACTGGTCTTTCTGCATTGGTGACTTCCCACCAGTAGGAAGCCTCTCCTTTGAGCAACCACACTGCCAGTCTTACCTTCTTCCTGTCTTCTACCTCGAAGATAACGAAAAGATCTTCGGTCTCTTTCAGCCAGTTCCTGGCTGCTACAAAGGACTCAATTCCATGAAAGTCTTTCCCACCCATAGCTTTAAAATCTCTACAAGGCTTAGCAAAAGCATTTCCTCTCGGAGGAGGAGGAGGAGGAGGGGGAATTTCAGCAACAGGGGGAGGAGGAGGAGGAATTGCTGCAACTGGGGGAGGAAGATTCGTTGGTCCCGCCTCATTGGCCCTAGCTTCCAAGTACCTTCTAAACCAACTAGGTACAATCACACCTTCTGGAAGGTTAAATTCTCCCGACATGCTGAAACGAAAAAGGAAAGATTCAAAACGAAGGATAGATAATTCACATGGCTTTGGGGATTATGCCTTTCTAAAACTATAAAACAATTCTTTTTCTTGAAAAATGCTTCTTTAAATTTTAATTTGAATATAGTTTCAAAAACTTTTTATCTGGTCTGGTAAACCTATGCTCTGATACCAAGTGAAACATCCCACCTCCGTTAAGGTCACTCACAAAGGGAATGCCTTAATTTTGGTGGAGGTTTATAAGTAAAAGACACAGATAAAACACAAGACATATATAAACACATATAAATAAGCATCGGGAAAACCAACAGACTTTTATTATCATAAATACGTGTTCATACAGAACATTTCCAACATTGTCTCAACACAAACTTCCAATTATTACAACCATAATACTGTCTTGATTTTAAAAGTTAAAGAAGCATGAAACATAAATAAAGCTGCATAATCCCCATAAATGATATCCAAAGCCATGGTCCAAATGAAAGAAATCCAAGCAATACATTCTCTCTCTTCAAGCTGGATGAAAAACTGACTAAGCTGCGGTGTTTCCTCCCTGTGGACCTGGAGGGGGGGAACGGAAGAAAAGAAGACGAAAGGAAAATGGGTCAGACATAAGTCTGTAAGTCTAGCTATATTCCTAGAATGCTAATAATAAAAAGATCATGACTTGCATAAAGTGAGAACAGGACGATATCAGGATAATAGACTATCCTAGAACTAGATAAGGTGTCCTAAAACGAACATCCCTTCGCACCCTATTTTAAATCTCTATCTCTGCACCTACTAATTCTTATACCAACAGGCACCCCGTGATTGGGGATGAAGTGATCCCTTTTTCTTTCTTTAAAAGATCGGCTCCTACTCGTATATTCACATGTGTCCTACGGCCCTATATGGTAGATACCTATGTTGGTCCCACCATGGGGTGTATCAAGTCCCATGGTGGCGGCCCCGACACAATTCTAGCATGCATAGGGTATACTACTGATGCTCCAGTGCCCTGACTTGTCTGCTCCAGAGTGTGTGCACGCCCGCACTCTGTTAGAACCCACACTGTGCACCAACCGCCGTCGCTTTTGATCGCTTACAATCAGCCCAGTAATCATGCCCCACCCTGCCTAGTTCAGGGTACCATGATACCTAATTGGGTTACTGCTGAAACGGGTCCCCGTTACTAGGTTTTCTAGTCAAACATGTTAAGTGGTTAAGTGTCTGAATGAACCTAACCCCCACCCATCCAAATTATTTAACATGTTGAATTTGGTTAAGTATTTATTAAATTGACTTAAACCTATCAGTC
This sequence comes from Allium sativum, assembly GCA_030737875.1. NCBI lineage: Eukaryota > Viridiplantae > Streptophyta > Magnoliopsida > Asparagales > Amaryllidaceae > Allium > Allium sativum. The sequence goes on from CM060920.1 coordinate 371,292,399, forward strand.
CTAACTCAACTCTAATTGTCTTATTAGAGCACCAGCCTCTCAGATTAGACATATATTGTTGTGGCTGTCTGTATGCCGGTAGGGTCCGGGCAGTCTTACGCCATAACTCAGTTTAACCTCGGGTCTTTATTGGGCCCCATGCCTTAACCTCTCACATTGGATAGCTATTGTTGTGACAACTGGACAGCCGGGCGGGTCCGGGCAGGTTTACGTCACAACTCAATCCAACCTCGGGTTAAGCGCGTTCGTATTTTCTAATTTACATTTTAATTATGTAAATTATTCAAATTCAAATTACTGTCACATTCATTTCCAAATAATCTCATTAATTAAGGTAATTAATGCCTTTTTATGCCATAAATCACTTATGTGATTAATGACCAATATGTAAATTAGAAAATATTCAAATTACTGTCACATTTATTTCCAATTAATCTCATTAATTAAGGTAATTAATGCTTTTTTATGCCATAAATCACTTATGTGATTAATGACCAATTTATGGCAAGTTTTCCTAAAATTATCATTTTAACCCAACGTTACCCCGTCCAATGTTAGGCTAACCATTTCATCCTTATTTACGTTCACATGATTTTTGGTGTAAAGTATTAGGCTAAAAACTTAGCCTAATTTAATATACGCAAATTGGCATAAATTAGCATAAACATGACAAGGTTATAACTTTGGTATTGATGGCATAATCAATATGAACATAATAGGGTGTACTTGCAAAATAACTAACATGAACATTTTAGGGGTGAACATGCAAAATAACTAACATGAACATTATAATGTCATAGGTACAAACTTGCAAAAAGACTAACATAAACATTATAATGTCATAGGTATGAACTTGCACTTATAGGCTAACTCAACATATATGTGTTTTTAACATAGGCCATATTAACAACATACATGAGAATTAGCAATATGAACTAATCCATATACATATGTTAATTTGCAACATAGGCAAATCAACATACGTATATGTGAGTTAGCAACATAGGCTAATCAACATACACATGTGTTAATTAGTAACATAGATTTAAACATACTTGCAAATTAATCCCAACATATGATAAGTGTGAACATGGCATAAGTTTTGCATAAACATGAACATATAGATTTGACAATTGGTCGCATAACTTCACTACATAAACTTGCATAATAAACTACACAATTCTCACAAGATGTTACAATCCAAGTCCATGCTTATACAAATAATCTAATCCAATAATCCCAAATTTAACATGATAATAGAATCAAGTCACTGGCATAGATTAATGTTTTAAAACATAATAAACATCATACTTAATAATTCTCAATTCAACATGATAATAGAATCAAATCACAAACGTATATTAATAACATAACGAGTATCGTACTACTATCATTTCATCGCAACACATGATATTCATATTAATACGCATTCTAAAAATGTAACTAAACTTACAATCGTAGACGGTCTTGTTTTCTGAGTTCTGAAATTCTGAATTTGCAAAGCTTTCCTTTGGGAAGACGTTGCTTTGATTCTAATTTGTTGTTGCTTTTTAATCTTTTAGTTTGTATTCGCTATGTTGTTCGTCTCTTTCAAGTGGAGGCTCCCTCTAGTTCTCAGCGGACAGCATGGTGGCTCCAATTCTTATTCTTTTTTTTTTGTGAATTTTTAGTTTGAGACCTAGGGTCTTTTTATAGAGTTGCAAGTTAATTTGAGCCATCGATGAAGCTAGGGTTAACCAGAGCCGTCCGTTGTAAAGAGAAGCCAATTCTGTTCACCATTTCTTTCTTAATGTACATTTACTATTATTTGTCAATCCATATAAATACGTATGCATTAGATACATCTCCCCTTTACACATTTATTATTATTTTTGTATGCACATTAGATACATCTCCCCTTTACACATTTATTATTATTCTTGTATGCACATTAGATACATCTCCCCTTTACACATTTATTATTATTCTTGTATTAGCAACTTTAGTGTTAACAGAAATACGGAGTGTTACAGAGAGATCTTGTTTGATTAATGGAAGCCATTATGAAGTTGTAGGAGAGCTTCAAATTTGTGGCACTTCGTGGTAGGAAATGGTTGGCCCCCCCTAATGATTGTGAAGTGGGGTATTTATAGTTGAAGTTTAGGAGGAGTGGCGATGTTGTAAATATATATATGTGCATTCAATGCTATGTTTCAGACGATCCAATTTAAGTCGCACCTACCGTTCACTTTATCACCACGTCCTAACATGAGATTCACGGTCCGTCTTCATTCTTTTGGCAAACAGCCTACATGGTATATTTATTGGAACGAGCCAAAGTAGAGTTGCTCACATATGATTACAATTCATTGTTTTATACGGCTGGGCACTGTCGTTCTTTGAAACTCCCGCACTCCTTTTATATGATCATCATGACCTAACAACAATGGTCCAAAGTTCCTTTTTGTACATAAAGGCCTAACTGCATGCTTCTGTTGATAACTATCTAAATAATTGCTTACGACGAGCTGACCTTGAGGCGTTGAGCGGTCTAAGGAAGTTACGAATGACCCAAGAACCTTCGGAGCTGGCGGTCTTGGAAAGACGATCTTCGACCTGACAAGAGTCTTAGCGACCCAAATCTTGTGGCATGTAAGTGATGACTCAAATGTGCAGCTCACCACCTTATGCGTTAAAGTCAGAAACAATCTAAAATGATAATATAACTTCATAGCCTTTACAGGCTGTCCACGATTTAAAAAAGTGCGAGATGCACACGACCTAAAGAAGAATCCAACCTATCGTATAATTGTTTTACACATGCTCTCCTTTGCTTTGATCTATATCCTTCATTCCATATGCCACGTAAGTCCTGTATACTAGGAAATTTGTTCTCACTGCTCTCATGTAAGATACCAGTTTTCACTGAAACGAGCTAAGTGAACTAATGACCTAGCTGGACTCACAAGCTAAAAGAACATGCGAGCTTGGTAAGGACGCAAGCTAAACGCCGCAACAAGCTAGGCGAAGATGCGAGCTAGCGGGATGCTTCCATATAATATCTAACAGTCTAAACATTATGATGTGAATGTCCTAGAGAGGTAGTACGACCCAAGAGCATGTCGTACACGCGATCCAAATGGTCTTAATGACTTAAATGGTCCGACAAACTATCGTTGGGTCATGTGTACGATCTAAGTGACAGTGACGATCTAAGAATGACGGAACAGCCCAAATGTGTTGATTTACAATCTAGTCCGTGGTCCTTTTAATCAGTCGACACATTATTATTCGAACCGCGTTTTCACAAAAAGGTCAACATTTACCCCTCTAAGCTTGCATTTTTTGCTTGTGAGAAATGCGGGCTACAAAATGAACGTTGCTGTTGACAATTTTTTTGGCATATTCGATATAAATGTAGAATTTGCATTCTGATTCAAGTTTTTGTCGAGTTTACTTGTAGAGTCCGAATTAAAACCAAATGTTGAACTGTTGACCATTCATTTCTATTATATGGACTGTGTTGTGCTGACAGACACTTTTTGAATTTCAGCATTTTGGATTGACTTTGTCGATAAGAGACTTATCTTAATTCGATGAGTGTATCTGAATTTGCATTTCAGCTCGATAGTGACTCGTGAATTCATGCTAATGCACGATCTGATTTCTAAATCATTGGGCGATCTGGAGTTTTAGATTGGGTCGATGAACGCATTAGGCTTCTGGGTCGTTCTAACGACATGGGAATTCGGGTCGTTAGATGCTCTGAACTTTCGGGCTGCTCTAATGACCTGCCTGGGACTTTGGATCATTAGACAACCTGAGTTCATGGGTCATTAGAGCAATTGAAGCTCTTGGGTATTTTGAATGACTTGAATTCCTGAGTCGTCTGAATGACCTGTGCTATTGGGCATGCTTACTCGACCCACTGATTTCGAATGACCCAACTGCAGAATTTGCTAGTTGAATTATATGCTTCATGTCACCTGTTCTTTTATTAAAACAATCATTTGCACGATTTTGGGCTTATACTTTGTTATTTATCATCCACATCAATAATACATTAGTTTATTGTCGTGCTAACATAATCATTTTTTTCCTAACAGGCTTTAGCAAATATTTTTAACGAACTCCCTGAAAAGTAAATCTATTAATACATTACGGTTGTTTTACCTATTGACATAATCAACCTGCAGTTTCAATTAAAACATATAAAATTGATTATGTAAGAATCACATTTGTCGTATCTGTGATTGAAAACAAAGTTACTGAACAATTTTATTTTATTTGATTAGATGTAATGTAGACACAAATGTTTATCCACAAAGTGGACAAAGAATTGTTTGTATGACTTCTAGCGTAGGTTAGACTCTATTAAATAATAATCTCGCATCAGTTATTTGGAATACTTTATGTATGGTTAGTGTTTTGCCAACTTGTCTTAGAATCTTTAGTTTCTCAAATTCATACAAATCTTTGCTGCATCGGATTATTACAATAGCTTAATCATGTAGGCACATATTATCCAATTCCAGTTCACCTTGCTTGAAATTCTAGACTAGAACTCCAATAGCAATGGAAAAAAACTAACATTTGATTAAGGTATTACAATAATAACTAGCAATGGAAAAAAAATAACATCTAATCAAAATATTACGATAATAAATAACAATAAAAAATTATTATTGTATAACATTCTTTTTATCACTTTCATTCTTTGGATTAAATTTAATAATGCTCAAACACCTATTGTGAAGAAAATTTTATTACAACAATGTTGTTAGATTTTAATTTGTTATTATATTGACTACCTTCTTCATTTGTACATGGAATTAGATAGGAAAAGAGGAGGAAAATAGAGGAAGTTTGGAGAAAAAGAAAACTGAAGAATTAAAATGAGAGAATAAGCATATGAGATCCCACAAGATTGCCAGTGTGGTTAAAGCACAAATTAAGAGGAATATAAAGGTTTGAACTAGAGTAACACGATAGAATACACTTTTGACTTACCCGAATGTATGTTAGGAGCAAATATGCATCTCTCACAATCACCACTTAGATCAATTTTTTGGAATTTCTTTATAGAACAGTGCTATGTTTCTAAATTACTTAAAGGTGTTGGAATCGAATTCCATTGTCATTAATTATCCATGTTTGAAAGAATAAAAATCATAGTAAATGCACTCAGTGTCAAGCTCAAGTATCTACTCAACAAGTGTCCAAGGTTTGCCTAAGGCATTTGTCATCTAAACAATTGTTAAAGTCCACTATTATAGGAAGCAAAAATAAAGCTATTATTATTTGAATGACGTATCTCTTTTAAATAAGGTATAATCTAACTCTATTACATTTCATGGATACGGTAACCATGGTGGCGTTAGATCAAAACGTAGGTCCATCTTATTTATGTTAGATCAACTTTGCAAACTGCCATAGTTGTGTGTCTTATGAACAAACAAATAACCAACAAAAGCACAACGAAACACTTTATTGTACCTTCATTTCTATATCTATATTGTTCATAATAGAAGGACTCATCTCTGGCTAAGGGATGTTAATTGACATAGGGCGATAGAAAGTTACCTTTGTAATTTGAACTGTTTAACAACTTAATTTTTGACTCAAAAGTAGTAAATAAACTAGATTATAAGCAGCAAATATTATCTTATGACTTATTTTATATTTTACAACTAGATTTTACAAAATCTCAACCTATCTATTCATTATTTACTTTTTGTTATTTATTCGAAACACTTTAAAGTAACTATTCAGAATTAAACTTCTTTCAAGGAGATTCAAAATAAGTCACAGTCAAATTAAAATTCAAAAATAACTAAGGAAAATTCAACTAATTTTTAGAAGCATTCCTTCCATAAAGCAACTTTGTCATCCTAGTACCTTTTAATTGATTAACTTTTCAAATCTTCTTCTCTGTTAGCCTATGTTTCTTACTGTTGTTCTTGTCGAAACCGAATTACTTACCATCCTCATTTTAATAATACATGAAGTAATCTATCTAGTTAGAAAAAATCAATGTTAAAAAATTCTAGTAGTTGGGTACTTTATAACAGGAAACAAAATACACTCAAGTTTGTAAAAATCTTTGGAAAAGCATTTCCAACAAGATACAATTCAACATAATTATTCGGTGTTCATTTTCCAATAAATCATTTTGGTCTGAATGTTAAGGGTTATATTCACTTTCCAATTCAAATAACTGAATTGCAACTGAATGCCCATATAATGAATGCATGAGATAGGCATCCATTTAATGGACGTCTAACGTCAGTCGCTTATTTTGTGAGCGTTCAGAGTTGTAAAAATAATTTTGTGTAATATTATAAGTGTTAGTTAAATAAGTTTATGAAACCTATGTGCTTATTTAATGGAAGTCCAATGATCTTCTTCTTCTTTAAATTGGGTCCTTAGATATATATAGTACATATTAGTGCTAAATGTCTCATAAAGTATACAGGGCACTGCATGTTAACATAAATTAGGAAGAACCTATGGCCTCTCACATCAAAATAGGTGTACCTAAATAGTGGGGTTATGCTACTGATCATGTCCTCCCAATGTTAAGTGTCCTTCAAATCGGCACTTAGATATTGTGATTATCTCTTCCCTTCAGCATTTAATATTTAAAATGTTGGAAATGCCCTAAAAATCAAAATCTCACTAACCATACTTATTTCTTAATTTTATGGAGGGTTTTCACAACTTATATCTAATTTTAATACCTTCTTTTTTGTTGATACAATTCGGATTGGAAGCGGTAGAAGACGGGCTTACATTTGCCTAATCATTACGAAGAACATGAAGCTTTTAATAGTTTGTTAGATCTAGGATATTGCCTTTAGTTTATAGGATGTTGACGTTGAAGCCCACGATAGGTTTGACCAAAGTTAAACTTACCGTTAGATAACTAATAGTTAAAAAATGTTATATGGAAGGTTCTTTTGTTTGTAGTCATCCATTATTCAGGTTTTCCTTACCAAAGAATTCGCATGCAATATGTTATTCTATCCTGCTCCTAACATACATTCAGGTATATCAAAAGTGTGCTCTATAAAGAATTGATCAAGTGCATTATGAGAAATTCTCATAGCAAAGAAAGATTAATACATATTTGATTTTAAGATCTAAAACTACAAAAAACATTGAAATTAAGAGTTTCAAGTTAAAAGAATTTTTTTAGAGGATTGACTAATCAAATATAATTGAATATTTTAAATTGCATTTTGGGAATTAAATAATGTAAAAAACATGATTAATAGTTTCAAGTTAAAAGAAAAAATCAAGAGGATTGACTAAACAAGTATAATTAGTGTTTTAAATTTGCATTATGTGAATTAAAATGTAAAACAATGTGATTAAATAAGGCCAAAACACTTTGCACTTTGATTGACATTATTCTACGGTTGTTTTAAATCATCACGCTTGGCCAATCAATCAATTCTGTTAACTTTGCATGTCCTTGCTAACTGGCTCCAATCCTTTCAAATAAAGCATGTCATTCCTCCTTATTTGCCAACATATGCAAACGACTAGTCAACATTCTTTTTTTCCTTTCTTGCAACTTAACTCTTCTTTCTTTCAATAATCTTTGTAGCTACTCTTGAAATCAAATACAACTTTTATTTTCTTTGTTTTCACATGGTGGTGCAATCAATTTTTTGTAAAATGAAATCAAATTAGAAAGGATATTATGATCACATCTCACACGCAGTGTGGCTTCGTATCTTGTCTTATTTGAACCACAAGAGCAAGCACAATCAACAAACATAGATCTTGTGTGAAGCACATTTAACACAATTGTTGCTCTTTGTCAACCTTCAATTTTGAGAAACTTCGATTAATTAACTGTGAGATAATTACCACTTTAATGGAGGGCGAGTTTAACGGCCCACCATTTTGACTGCTTTAAATTAGTAATTAAACCAACTTAAAACGTTTAAACCAACGAATCATTATTTAGCTTACAAAGTTTAAATACAGAATCAACATAGAAATACAGAATAAATGAATAATACAGTATTAACATCGGAATAAACTTTAATTTATTAATCAGAACTCTGAATATAAGATATTTATATACAGCGGAAAATAATTTGAATACAAGGAAATCTTTACTGGTTTAAATACTTCAGAGTGAGCCGTCTTTGGAACCCCAGCTTCGCCAATCATCGAATCCTAAATTGTGATCTTTAAAATCTGTAATGCTCGGGTCTGATCCCAACCCGAGCAAAACAAAAACTTAGGTCAGGTCGTATCTTTATTCAAGTAAATCCAGTTCAATATAAACTGAAACATAATAGCTACTTTTAACTTACGTAAGCAGTTCTAAATTTCGTATGTACACAACGGTCCTTATTTCGTAAATGGACCAAACAGACTTGGTCAACTATTTACCAACACAAGACAAATAATCAATGCATGCCAAACCAAGGTGATAAGCCCGCTAAATTTTGAATGTACATCCAAGTTTCCAGTATTCATTTAAATATGCATGTAAAGAGAATGCACCAATTTCATGTGTACTCACAACCAGAGCAGGTATTATCAATATGGTATCTTGGATTTAACAAGATAAAACTAATGTATATGTACCAGAAATTCATGATCAATATCCATTTGCATATAACTTCGAATAATATGTTTAATGTTTAACTAAGAAAAAGTGAAAACTAGGCATAAGGACAAACTTTGGAAAAGATTTAGTCTGAAGGACGTCAAGTTTTATTTTTAGGCTGAAGGACAAACTTTGAAAAACCTAAATATAACGCTAATTACATTGTAAAACTGAATAATGCTAATTAAAACTAGCATTTTCGTGTAGTGTAAAAAACCTAAATATAACGCTAATTACATTTAGCATTTTCCTTCAGCTTAATTTTGGTTTAAAGTTTGTCCTTCTGAATAAAAATAAAACTTGGTGTCCTTCAGCCTAATTTTTTGGTAAAGTTTGTCCTTCTCCCTAATTACCTCCTAAGAAAAATATATTATATATCTATTGTAATAACCCGAAAATCTGAGCCAGTTTAAAATTTTTATGTTGGCAATTTTAGCGAATTTTGAACATTTAAAATGAATTATTTTAAATAATATCGATGAGAAATTTATTTTGAATATAAATCAAACGTATATATTATATAGATCGTCGTTAGAATATAAATATTTATTTATATTTATAAAAGGAATTGAAAATGGCGCGGTAGTTCGATAATTTGATTTCAAACTTCAATTGAACATACCGGGTGCAAAATAAACCGGATTTTAGTGAAACCAAAAATAATGGAATCTAATTGAGAATATCTTTCCAACGAATCCGAAAAATCAAAATTTCATAGCGGGGATAAAAAGATAGGTCCATTTGAAAATTCTGAATAGTCGCTATGGAATTCGGGCCCTTAAAAATAGCCATTTTGCAAACGACCTCGGATTTCGACGAAATCAGTTTTGTTGGATCTGTGATGTCAAGTTATTGCTAGATTTCAAATTTCATAATTTTTCGAATCAATATGTGAGCGTGGAAAAGGAAATCGTGTTTGACTAGTTTCAGTTGATTTTAATCGACTGGAAAATGGCCATTTTTCCAACCGTCTCGGAATTTGGCGAAACTAGATTTGTTAGGACCGTATCGTCAATACAAAGCTAGAAAATATTTTTCTGGAATTTTTCTAGTTAGTGTGTGGCCTCGGTAATTTGAAATGTACGTTTAAAATTCAGTATAATGATTTAAATGTAAATTCAATGGAAACTAATCGAAACGATCGAATCAGCCTACGAAACATATCTCATTGTGTTTGGAATGGGGGTAATACGCTATGGACGACAGTCGGTGGGCCTCGTTTCGGGGTCGAAATAAAAAGTCAACTTTTTGAAATTAAAATAATAAAATAATTAAATTATATTTATACTTAACCCCCCCTTTCCTCTTCATTTAGAAAAGAAAAAAAAAGGAAACGCGCGAGGGAGGGAGGCCGTCGCTTCCCCCCCCCCCCACCCAGGCGGATCGCCAGCGCCGCCACCCTGGTGGTGCCCTCCACCGCGGCCACGCTCTTCCCCCTTCCTCTCCAACCGCCCTCAGCCCTACAGCGCGAGCCCCTAAACCCAAATCGATGAAGGCTGCCACCTGAAGCCCGACTCCGGCTTCCCCTTGGCTCCCCAGCTTCGACGCGCAAGCACCCCCCCCTCCACTGCGATTTGGACACTGCGAGCTCCACCAACATCCAGCGCCCGCTGCTCCGACAAGAACCCCCATCTCCGACACCTCCCTTCGCTGAAACCAAGTGAGCTTCCTCCTTCCTTTTCTGTTTCAATTAACAATATATATTTTAATTCAATTTAGTTTGATTTATATAAATTAAAAGCCTTGTTTAAAGGTCAGATTTTTATATGATGTTCATGAGGTTAAAAATTAGATTTTTATAAGGAAAAATAAATGATTTCTATTATTTGAATGTCAATATAAAAATTTGATTTTTATAATAAAGAGACGAAATTTTTATTTAGAAGAAGGTTTAATTTTTATAGCGAAGTTGAATAAATAAAAATACGATTTTTATAGCGAAGTTGAATACATAAAAATACGATTTTTATGGCGAAGTTGAATACATAAAAATAGGATTTTTTTTAACGTAAACCATGTGAAACAGATAAAATATGTGTTTTTTATAAAATATATAAACATAGAATAAAAATGAGATTTTTATCTATATAACGTTATCATAAATAAAAATATGATTTTTAAAAGAAAAGAAATATTTTTGAAAGTAGAAAATAGAAATATTTTTGAAAATAGAAAATAGAATTATTTTTGGAAGGTAGAAAATAAAATCGATTTTTCAAAAGGATAAAATGGAATTGATTTTCAAAAATAGAAGTAGCAATATAAAAATATGATTTTTATATATATAGTAGCGTTGTTAAAAATATAATTTTTAACACAAACGGTGTTGAGCAGATCTCGTTAGAAGCACGACGAAGATTTCTACATAAGAAGAGTCGTGGCGTTGGATTAGCAATTCTGTGAGAACTTCTCACCTTTAATTTTTTTTCTAGTTAAAATATATACTAGGATACAGACGGTGTTTAGTAGCACCCGACACCCATTGTCCACAGAGCATGGACGGCTTGTATGCTTGTTTGTTTGATTTTGATGTGTAGTTGATTGTGTGATGTCATGTGAAATGAAATAAAATATTTTATAGTGGAAAATATTTTATAGTTAAAAATAGAATTTTTAACGTGTATATGAAATGAAATAAAAATAAACAAATCGGACGATTTGTTTATATACACACATTTGACTGATATTGATTGGGATGATAAATTTTACACATCGCCCAACTGCACAAATAAAATCTTTGTTTGATTGTTTGAAACCCCACACGGGTATTGGGATGATATTTGACGTACACTAATCCCGATTGTCTAGTTGTATGTCGATCGATTGATTGACAGACTGTTATAAGCGTGGAATATTTATATTTGATGCTTATACAGTGTGGAATGCACTTTGGATGATGGTTGATTATTCATCGTTGTTGATATATACCTGTGTTGTAGAAAAATCCATATAATTAACATTATATGGTAATTGATTGGGCCTCATTCCAGTTTAGAAGTAGAAATATTTGAAAAGAAATATTTGAAATAAAATATTTGAAATAGAAATATTCGAATTGGAATACTTGAAAATATCAATATATGAAGCCGTGTTGATTAGATTTACGCCATTTTGACGTGAACGATATTTATATCGATTTTATTCATTTTATAACGAATATCGAAAGTGATTTCAAAATCTGAAATTTTGAAAAGAATTGAAATTCGAATTAAATTGAATAGAACTGAAATCAAATTGGAATTGAATAGAAGTGAATTCAAATTGAAATTGAATAGAAATGAATTCAAATTGGAATTGAATAGAAGTGAATTCAAATTGAAATTGAATAGAAATGAATTCAAATTGGACTTGAATAGAAGTGAATTCAAATTTAAATTGAATAGAAATGAATTCGAATTGAAATTGAATAGAAGTGAATTCAAATTGGAATTGAATAGAAGTGAATTCGAATTGAAATTGAATAGAAATGAATTTGAATTGAATAGAATTGAAATCAATTTGAAATCAATTTGAAATGAATTTAAAACGAAATTATATTGGAATATTCAATTTTGATTTGAAATTGAATATGAAGTTGAAACCGTTTTGAAAATGAATTTAAAACGATTTATAAAATACGTTTTAAAAGGAAATCGACGAAGTATATATTATATATATTATATATATAATATAATGGCCTGAATAGAACGCGCCGCGCCGCGGCAATTCGCGAATTTCGACCATTGACTTCGAACGGATATTGCGGGAGATCTGACCGTCGGATTCTCCTAAAACCAGAACCGTTGGGTTCGTATCGAAAAGAGCTTCCTAACGATTATTAGAAATTGGAAATCTAACGGTTGGATTTGGAATTATGTCCAAATCAAATTTTAAAAAGGTCGCTGTAAGTGCAGTTCGATGGCCGTTGATGGAAATCGACTGTACGGGCCTTGATAAAATTATTAAAAATATTAGTAATTTGTGTAAAATCATCGAAAGTGATATGTGAAGAATTGGGATGAAAAACTCCATATTTGAAAAGATAAAAATAGATTTTTATCGAAATGAACATGTTTTGAACTAGAATTATAATTCTATTTATTTTTAAATAAATAAATTGACTTTGAAATGGTTTTGAAAATAACCAGAATTTCCAATGATTGCATTGGAATGGATTTGAATCGAAATTGTCTTCGGAATATTTCGAAGTTGGATTTCGTGATTATACAGATGTTGTTATGGAAATTTGAAAGATATAGATATGTATATCGTTATTTCCAATACGATATCTGTTGGTCGTAGAATTTGATATTGAATATAAGCCGATATATTTTCTATTCAGAGCCTTGTATTTAATATCAAATGTGATTTGGGTTTGTCGTGAATGGTGTCTTGACTAACACTGTTCTTGTACCCAGTTGAGAAAAGATTAAATCTTTTTATTTAGATTTAATGAAGCGTACCAATTAAATAATATTTAACTGGAATTGAAATGATATTTATTTTTGGGTTTATCGTGGACAGTTTTTTTAAATAACATTCGTTCTTTAACCCGATAATTAATGGAATGTGATTTTGGGTTTATCGTGAACCGTGTTTCAAATGACACTGATTCTTTGACCTAGTTAACGATTAAAACTAAGTGGAGTTTTAATGAATCTTTAATTAGATTGAAAAGGTGTTAGAATGGAGTATCACCAGTTTTTCTCCAAGCGATAGTTAAATCTTTAATTAGATTTAAACGTGAAATGGTAATTGAATTTACCGATAACACCGTGGTGTTAGATATGAAGTATAACCAGTTTTACTTCATGGGATGAATAGGTTGGGATTGGGAAATTAAAATAAATGATTACTTCGGTGTGGTTCGAAATCCCGACTAGTTTGAATTGATATTCAAAGAAGATTAAAGAATAAATTTAAAGAATTTATCTTTGATAAAATTAATGGGAACCTTTCCCAAAATATAAGAATATTTGAATAAAAGAATATTCTGGATTGGAATGAGGAGTATGTTGTGCTTGTGTAACACTTGTTTATTATATACGCGAGTTATTCAGAAAGACCGGGTTTATCCCATTCTGAATAACTAATTCGACGTGGTGTCGAAGATGAAGACGGTGGTTGAAGACCGGAGGTCTTCACGTCGTTTGGATAATTACTGATGATCTTGATTGGGCTGTACACCCAAGAAGATGGAAACAGTTGGTGATCGTCCAGACGTACTTGGAGATCGATGGATATGCGGGGTACTAGGTGCCTCCGGTTTCGTTCAGACCCAGAACAAACTTGTAAATGGACTGTGTGTCTGACATTGGATTTTAGTCTGTGTGATTGATTTCTATTAAATATACATCTGTTTGGCGGCGGAAATTTATTCTCTTACTTAACGCCCTTCTCTGAGACGTACAAGCTCAGGGGTTATATATTGATGGATATCAATCGCATGGAGTGAATTGCCTGTGTGGCATGCCTAAGTGGCAATTGATCAAGGCTTCTGTTGAAAAGCAAAGTCTTGTGGATGATGATCAAAGCAAGGCCTGTGTGGCATAGCTTTGTGTAACGTTGATTCGCGAGCCTCACACCCCAATTGTGAGCTAAAAACGGGAGAAGGATCCAGGGAGGGCATGCGTTTATTTCTAGCTAGGGTGGTGTCAGTGACCTACCAGCCCTGACATTTATATACTTTTCACCTGTGTGGTTATTGCTGTTGCGAGGCGCCTCGGTTTGATTGGACGATTCGGGTCCGATGGGGTCATTCGTTGACTCATTTACGCCCCAAAGGGCGGGGAAACGCAGTGTTCAGGCATTTTAATCCACATCGGTGGACCGGCCCTGTGGCTCCTAGGTGTAGTTGCGGCTGTAGCCTGAGGCTCGGGCTAGAGAGTCTCGGATTCGGTAGAGGACTATCTTTTGCCTCGGTTCACAGATGGAAATCCAACTTCCAATACGTGATTGTGCGGTTTTGATTGTAGAGCCTAGTATGGCGACATGATATATGATACCCATGCCGTCTATGATTGATATTTATGATTGAAATTGATTTGACACTATACACTTATAATAGTATCAAATGATTTGTTTTTAAACGTATCAAACATGCTTTGGCCATTATAAGGAAAAACCCTATCCTCCGGTTTGTGTTGCATTGTGTGATGGGACCTGGGTCTTATAATAGCTTCATTTTTCCTTATTTAGCATTGCGCTAATGTTTTATGCACTGGTGTTCTTGGGAGGAAACCCGTTCCGTGTTATACGGCGTGGTCCCTTGATTTACCGAACTTTAAAATAATGAATAATAACTGTTTTAGTTCTCACACCAGTCCCATGACTAACCTGGAGTTTATTGTTTTGGCCTAAACTCTGGGTGCCCTTATTTCGACACGGGCAGCTAGTAGTTTTGGTTTTGCAGATTTATATTCACAGGATCCTGGTTTACAGCTGGAAGGATATTCGGAAAGCTTTGTATCCGTATATCTCCTTCAGTTGTGTATTGTATTATTTTCCGCTGCGATGTATTTAAATGTAATTTAAATCTCTGATATTTCTGTGTAATATTCATTTATACTCTGTATATTCTTGTATTCTGATGGTATTGTTGTAATTAACAATGAAATGTTCTTCCGTCTGCGTTTTGTTGTGTCGTGTTCTCGAACTATCCGCTCTTTCCTTTACGGGGAAGTTACGGGTTTTCATATTTGGAATCAGAGCTTTGGTTTACAAAGCTTAGAGAAAAAGACACATTAGAACCATACGAAAGAATTCATCAGATATTGGGTTAGTAATATCCAATGGGAATGACTCGTTAGAGATAGGATCAGTAATATCCTAGAACGAGTGTGAAGAGTATATTTTTCAAAGAAAACAATTTTTGTTTTGAAAATTTAAATCAATTATTCGTATTTGATTATTAATTTATATTGAATCTGGACAATCCAATATATATAAATTTTGCATATATGTCTTGCAAACGTGTATTCGAAGTTTTATTGTACTGGATAGTTATAGAATCGCACTCTAGTGCCCGGGGATTATTCTGGTGATGGGGCACCGTCGCCAGTATTTATTTTCGAGTAACGAAAGTGAGATTTCTATATTTCCAATAGACTGGTGTGAGAACCGAAATTAGATAGGGCTTATCGTTGTGAATTGGCAACAAAAACATGATTTTCTGTATATGTATATGTATATGTATCAAAGTTATGAATTTGAAAAGCTAATCAACTAATGGATTGATGGTTGTGTTGTTTGATTATTGTATGATTAATAAAATTTGTACCATTTAGCCAAATTGAATCAAATAGTGAATTGTATTGGGAATTTATCGCATTTTCTTGCATATACATGTACTTACATTGAACAGGTCATAACAAGGAGGCTAGAGCAGAGAATAAAATTTGTTTGCCTGACAAATAGGTACATGTTTATCATAATTTACTGTTTTGTTTGGGTGATGATGATTTTATGAGCCGATTGGCTAGCCGCTTGGATTTTTCTTTTTCTTTTTGGGATCAGAAGGCCTATATGGCAATTTCGGGATTTTCCCATGCTCCTGGTGCAGGGGAGGTTATGGCGAAATTTTTCGAAAATTTAGGGTGTTAGCCAAATTTTTGAAATTTTTGAAAAGTTCTTAGAAACTGAAAAGTTGAAGAACTTAAGCCGTAGTGAAAATAATGAAAGTTGAGTTGGTTTGTGAAACAACTTTCGGCTTTGTTCCTTTTCGGGGACGAAAAGTTTTAAGTGGGGGAGATTGTAATAACCCGAAAATCTGAGCCAGTTTAAAATTTTTATGTTGGCAATTTTAGCGAATTTTGAACATTTAAAATGAATTATTTTAAATAATATCGACGAGAAATTTATTTTGAATATAAATCTAACGTATATATTATATAGATCGTCGTTAGAATATAAATATTTATTTATATTTATAAAAGGAATTGAAAATGGCGCGGTAGTTCGATAATTTGATTTCAAACTTCAATTGAACATACCGGGTGCAAAATAAACCGGATTTTAGTGAAACCAAAAATAATGGAATCTAATTGAGAATATCTTTCCAGCGAATCCGAAAAATCAAAATTTCATAGCGGGGATAAAAAGATAGGTCCAGTTGAAAATTCTGAATAGTCGCTATGGAATTCGGGCCCTTAAAATAGCCATTTTGCAAACAACCTCGGATTTCGAAGAAACCACTTTTGTTGGATCCGTGATGTCAAGTTATTGCTAGGTTTCAAATTTCATAATTTTTCGAATCAATATGTGAGCGTGGCAAAGGAAATCGTGTTTGACTAGTTTCAGTTGATTTTAATCGACTGGAAAATGGCCATTTTTCCAACGGTCTCGGAATTTGGCGAAACTAGTTTTGTTAGGACCGTATCGTCAATACGAAGCTAGAAAATATTTTTCTGAATTTTTTCTAGTTAGTGTGTGGCCTCGGTAATTTGAAATGTACGTTTAAAATTCAGTATAATGATTTAAATGTAAATTCAATGGAAACTGATCGAAACGATCGAATCAGTCTACGAAATATATCCCATTGTGTTCGGAATGGGGGTAATATGCTATGGACGACAGTCGGTGGGCCTCGTTTCGGGGTCGAAATAAAAAGTCAACTTTTTGAAATTAAAATAATATAAAAAATTAAATTATATTTATACTTAACCACCCCCTTTCCTCTTCATTCAGGAAAAAAAAAGGAAACGCACGAGGGAGGAAGGCCGTCGCTTCCCCCCCAGGCGGATCGCCAGCGCCGCCACCCTGGTGGTGCCCTCCACCGCGGCCGCGCTCTTCCCCCCTTCCTCTCCAACCGCCCTCAGCCCTACAGCGCGAGCCCCCAAACCCAAATCGATGAAGGCTGCCACCTGAAGCCCGACTCCGGCTTCCCCTTGGCTCCCTAGCTTCGACGCGCAAGCACCCCCCACTGCAATTTGGACACTACGAGCTCCACCAACATCCGGTGCCCGTTGCTCCGACCAGAACCCCCATCTCCGACACCTCCCTTCGCTGAAAACCAGTGAGCTTCCTCCTTCCTTTTCTGTTTTAATTAACAATATATATTTTAATTCAATTTAGTTTGATTTATATAAATTAAAAGCCTTGTTTAAAGGTCGGATTTTTATATGATATTCATGAGGTTAAAAATTAGATTTTTATGAGGAAAAAGAAATGATTTCTATTATTTGAATGTGAATATAAAAATTTGAATTTTATAATAAAGAGACGAAATTTTTATTTAGAAGAAGGTTTAATTTTTATAGCGAAGTTGAATAAATAAAAATACGATTTTTATAGCGAAGTTGAATACATAAAAATACGATTTTTATGGCGAAGTTGAATACATAAAAATATGATTTTTTTAACGTAAACCATGTGAAACAGATAAAATATGTGGTTTTTATAAAATATATAAACATAGAATAAAAATGAGATTTTTTATCTATATAACGTTATCATAAATAAAAATATGATTTTTAAAAGAAAAGAAATATTTTTGAAAGTAGAAAATAGAAATATTCTTGAAAATAGAAAATAGCATTATTTTTGGAAGGTAGAAAATAAAATCGATTTTTCAAAAGGATAAAATGGAATTGATTTTCAAAAATAGAAGTAGCAATATAAAAATATGATTTTTATATATATAGTAGCGTTGTTAAAAATATAATTTTTAACACAAACGGTGTTGAACAGATCTCGTTAGAAGCACGACGAAGATTTCTACATAAGAAGAGTCGTGGCGTTGGATTAGCAATTCTGTGAGAACTTCTCACCTTTAATTTTTTTTCTAGTTAAAATATATACTAGGATGCAGACGGTGTTTAGTAGCACCCGACACCCGTCGTCCACAGACCATGGACGGCTTGTATGCTTGTTTGTTTGATTTTGATGTGTAGTTGATTGTGTGATGTCATGTGAAATGAAATAAAATATTTTATAGTGGAAAATATTTTATAGTTAAAAATAGAATTTTTAACGTGTATATGAAATGAAATAAAAATAAACAAATCGGACGATTTGTTTATATACACATTTGACTGATATTGATTGGGACGATAAATTTTACACATCGCCCAACTGCACAAATAAAATCTTTGTTTGATTGTTTGAAACCCCACACGGGTATCGGGATGATATTTGACGTACACTAATCCCGATTGTCTAGTTGTATGTCGATCGATTGATCGACAGACTGTTATAAGCGTGGAATATTTATATTTGATGCTTATACAGTGTGGAATGCACTTTGGATGATGGTTGATTATTCATCGTTGTTGATATATACCTGTGTTGTAGAAAAATCCATATAATTAACATTATATGGTAATTGATTGGGCCTCATTCCAGTTTAGAAGTAGAAATATTTGAAAAAGAAATATTTGAAATAGAAATATTCGAAATGGAATATTTGAAAATATCAATATATGAAGCCGTGTTGATTAGATTTACGCCATTTTGACGTGAACGATATTTATATCGATTTTATTCATTTTATAACGAATATCGAAAGTGATTTCAAAATCTGAAATTTTGAAAAGAATTGAAATTCGAATTAAATTGAATAGAAGTGAATTCAAATTGGAATTGAATAGAAGTGAATTCAAATTGAAATTGAATTGAAATGAATTCAAATTGGAATTTAATAGAAGTGAATTCAAATTGAAATTGAATAGAAATGAATTCAAATTGGAATTGAATAGAAGTGAATTCAAATTGAAATTGAATAGAAATGAATTCGAATTGAAATTGAATAGAAGTGAATTCAAATTGGAATTGAATAGAAGTGAATTCAAATTGAAATTGAATAGAAATGAATTCGAATTGAAATTGAATAGAATTGAATTGAAATCAATTTGAAATGAATTTAAAACGAATTTATATTGGAATATTCAATTTTGATTTGAAATTGAATATGAAGTTGAAACCGTTTTGAAAATGAATTTAAAACGATTTATAAAATACGTTTTAAAAGGAAATCGACGAAGTATATATTATATATTATACATATAATATAATGGCCTAAATAGAACGCGCCGCGCCGTGGCAGTTCGCGAATTTCGACCATTGACTTCGAACGGATATTGTGGGAGATCCGACCGTCGGATTCTCCTAAAACCGGAACCGTTAGATTCGTATCGAAAAGAGATTTCTAACGATTATTAGAAATTAGAAATCTAACGGTTGGATTTGGAATTATGTCCAAATCAAATTTGAAAAAGGTCGTTGTAAGTGCAGTTCGATGGCCGTTGATGGAAATCGACTGTACGGGCCTTGATAAAATTATTAAAAATATTAGTAATTTGTGTAAAATCATCGAAAGTGATATGTGAAGAATTGGGATGAAAAAATCCATATTTGAAAAGATAAAAATAGATTTTTATCGAAATGAACTAGTTTTGAACTAGAATTATAATTCTATTTATTTTTAAATAAATAAATTGACTTTGAAATGGTTTTGAAAATAACCAGAATTTCCAATGATTGCATTGGAATGGATTTGAATCGAAATTGTCTTCGGAATATTTCGATGTTGGATTTCATGATTATACAGATGTTGTTATGGAAATTTGAAAGATATAGATATGTATATCGTTATTTCCAATACGATATCTGTCGGTCGTAGAATTTGATATTGAATATAAGCCGATATATTTTCTATTCAGAGCCTTGTATTTAGTATCAAATGTGATTTGGGTTTGTCGTGAATGGTGTCTTGACTAACACTGTTCTTGAACCCAGTTAAGAAAATATTAAATCTTTTTATTTAGATTTAATGAAGTGTACCAATTAAATAATATTTAATTGGAATTGAATTGATATTGATTTTTGGGTTTATCGTGGAAAGTGTTTTTAAATAACACTCGTTCTTTAACCCGATAATTAATGGAATGTGATTTTGGGTTTATCGTGAACCGTGTTTCAAATGACACTGATTCTTTAACCCAGTTAATGAGTAAAACTAAGTGGAGTTTTAATGAATCTTTAATTAGATTGAAAAGGTGTTAGAATGGAGTATCACCAGTTTCGCTCCAGGCGATAGTTAAATCTTTAATTAGATTTAAACGTGAAATGGTAATTGAATTTACCGATAACACCGTGGTGTTAGATATGAAGTATAACCAGTTTTACTTCATGGGATGAATAGGTTGGGATTGGGAAATTAAAATAAATGATTACTTCGGTGTGGTTCGAAATCCCAACTAGTTTGAATTGATATTCAAAGAAGATTAAAGAATAAATTTAAAGAATTTATTTTTGATAAAATTAATGGGAACCTTTCCCAAAATATAAGAATATTTGAATAAAAGAATATTCTGGATTGGAATGAGGCGTATGTTGTGCTTGTGTAACACTTGTTTATTATATACGCGAGTTATTCAGAAAGACCGGGTTTATCCCATTCTGAATAACTAATTCGACGTGGTGTCGAAGATGAAGACGGTGGTTGAAGACCGGAGGTCTTCACGTCATTTGGATAATTACTGATGATCTTGATTGGGTTGTACACCTAAGAAGATGGAAACAGTTGGTGATCGTCCAGACGTACTTGGAGATCGATGGATATGCGGGGTACTAGGTGCCTCCGGTTTCGTTCAGACCCAAAACAAACTTGTAAATGGACTGTGTGTCTGACATTGGATTTTAGTCTGTGTGATTGATTTCTATTAAATATACATCTGTTTGGCGGCAGAGAATTTATTCTCTTGCTTAACGCCCTTCTCTGAGACGTACGAGCTCAGGGGTTATATATTGATGGATATCAATCGCATGGAGTGAATTGCCTGTGTGTCATGCCTAAGTGGCAATTGATCAAGGCTTCTGTTGAAAAGCAAAGTCTTGTGGATGATGATCAAAGCAAGGCCTGTGTGGCATAGCTTTGTGTAACGTTGATTCGCGAGCCTCACACCCCGGTTGTGAACTAAAAACGGGAGAAGGATCCAGGGAGGGCATGCGTTTCTTTCTAGCTAGGGTGGTGTCAGTGACCTACCAGCCCTGACATTTATATACTTTTCATCTGTGTGGTTGTTGTTGTTGCGAGGCGCCTCGGTTTGATCGGACGATCTGGGTCCGATGGGGTCATTCGTTGACTCATTTACGCCCCAAAGGGTGGGGAAACGCAGTGTTCAGGCACTTTAATCCACATTGGTGGACCGGCCCTGTGGCTGCTAGGTGCAGTTGCGACTGTAGCCTGAGGCTCGGGCTAGAGAGTCTCGGATTCGGTAGAGGGCTATCTTTTGCCTCGGTTCACAGATGGAAATCCAACTTCCAATACGTGACTGTGCGGTTTTGATTGTAGAGCCTAGTATGGCGACATGATATATGGTACCCATGCCGTCTATGATTGATATTTATGATTGAAATTGTTTTGACACTATACACTTATAATAGTATCAAATGATTTGTTTTTAAACGTATCAAACATGCTTTGGCCATTATAAGGAAAAACCCTATCCTCCGGTTTGTGTTGCATTGTGTGATGGGACCTGGGTCTTATAATAGCTTCATTTTTTTCTTATTTAGCATTGCGCTATTGTTTTATGCACTGGTGTTCTTGGGAGGAAACCCGTTCCGTGTTATACGGCGTGGTCCCTTGATTTACCGAACTTTAAAATACTGAATAATAACTGTTTTAGTTCTCACACCAGTCCCATGACTGACCTGGAGTTTATTGTTTTGGCCTAAACTCTGGGTGCCCTTATTTCGACACGGGCAGCTAGTAGTTTTGGTTTTGTAGATTTATATTCACAGGATCCTGGTTTACAGCTGGAAGGATATCTGGAAAGCTTTGTATCTGTATATCTCCTTCAGTTGTGTATTGTATTATTTTCCGCTGCGATGTATTTAAATGTAATTTAAATCTCTGATATTTCTGTGTAACATTCATTTATGCTCTGTATATTCTGGTATTCTGATGGTATTGTTGTAATTAACAATGAAATGTTCTTCCGTCTGCGTTCTGTTGTGTCGTGTTCTCGAACTATCCGCTCTTTCCTTTACGGGGAAGTTACGGGTTTTCACATCTATATTTTAGATAAGTGTTCAATGAAAGCCATATTTTAGAGTATCTCCGATTCTCCAAACATAATGTCAATATTCCAGTATCATAAACAATAAGTCAAAGAACATGAAATTTATACTATTAATATATTTGTGTATTTAAGTATGGTCACCTTAGTTTCTGCGTAATTGGTCCACACTGATAGCGGTATGTCAAGGGTTATGGTCTTACATTTTAAAGTATAAAATGAAACTTTTACCTATTGAAACACCCCACCTCCGTTAGGGTCACTCTCAAAGGGAATGCCCTAATTTCGGTGGAGGTTTATAAGTATAAGTCACAGATATACAAGACAGATATAAGAACACATATTTGTAAGCAGCGGAAAAACAAGAACTTTTATTTTATAAAAGCAAATACGTGTTACAACAACATCACCATAATTGTCTTACATCCTTTCCAAAAACACAACATAACACTTCCATAATCTGTCTTGATTACATTATTTAAAGAAGCATAAATAAAGCATAGATAAACTGCAAAAGCCCCATAGAGTTTGTCCAAAGCCATAGTTCAAAGCGAAAAAGTCCAAGCAATACATTTCTCTTCTTCAAGTTGGATGTTAAGGCTAGTCAAGCTGCTGTGTTCCCTCCCTGTGGACCTGGGGGGGGGGGGAAACGGAAGAAAAGAAGACGAAAGAAAAGTAGAGTCAGACATAAAGCCTGAGTAAGTCTAGTACTATTTTGTCTATGAATAAAGAACTGGGTATGATAAGTATAAACAAGAAGTGGAAAAGCACTCTAACTTGGTTAAGTTGTCTAGGGTCGAATATACTATCGTACCCCATGTTAATCTCTGAACCCGTATAAACTAGTTTCCAACTGGCACCCCATAATCAGGGTGATGTGGTCCATTCTACGATGATCGGCTCCTACTCGCATAGTTACATGTGTCTTACGGCCCCCGATGTTGTAGTTACCTATGCTGGTCCCACCATGGGGTGTATCAAGTCCCATGGCGGCGGCCCGACACAATCCTAGAGTGCACAGGTATGCTACTGGTGTCCAGTGCCTTATTTTTCTGCGCCGGAGTGTGTGCACGCCCGCACCCCGTTAGAACCTACACTGCTACACCACCGCCGTCGATTTGACCTCTTACAATCAGCCCAGTAATCGTGCCCCACCCTGCCTAGTTTCAGGGTTTCCTGATACACCTTCTAGGGTTACTGCTGAAAAGGGTCCCCCGTTACTAGGTTTTCTATCTCTAACCACATGCTAAGTTGGTTAAGTGTTTTCTAACCTAACCCCACCAGTCCGTTTAGTTTAGCATGTTCCATTTTGATTAAGTCTTTAGTTCACTTAATCCTAACAATCCTGACTCAGCCTTAATTGTCTTATTAAGGCCCTGACCTCTCACATTAGACAGGTATTGTTGT
Organism: Allium sativum; assembly: GCA_030737875.1. Lineage (NCBI taxonomy): Eukaryota > Viridiplantae > Streptophyta > Magnoliopsida > Asparagales > Amaryllidaceae > Allium > Allium sativum. The sequence continues at coordinate 371,316,417 of CM060920.1, forward strand.
GGCTGCCTGTTGCCGGTTGGTTCCGGGCAGTCTTACGCCACAACTCAGTCTAACCTCGGGTCCTTATTGGGCTCCATGTTTAACCTCCCACATTGGATAGGTATTGTTGTGACTACTGGACAGCCGGGCGGTTCCGGGCAGGTTTACATCACAACTCAATCCAACCTCGGGTTAAACACATCGTATGTTCTACATTTACATATTTTGTCTTTCTTCTTTATTTATATGTAAATATTTGCGGCCCATTATTAAGTTAATGGTGTAAAGGTTACACCAATCATGGGCCCAACCCATACTTGAATTTGGGCCCTTCTACTTTATATTTTCATTTATTAATTAATTTAGCCCAACGTTATTTTTCCCCGTTTAATACGTTCGTTTATATGTTGGGCTTAACCTTTTTAAGCCCAACTTAGCCATGCGAAAGAGGGGAGGCTTAAAGCGTGATTACATACACAAAAAGGGGAAGGTGAGCGTATGAACTTGCAATATGACGTTGGAAATACAAAATAGAAACTGGTGTACTTGCATAGTAGTAACATATACTTTGATCATAAAAGCATAAGTGACATGAATCAAACCATGTAGACTTGTAGTTAAGTTAAGAATATCACTATTTAACACATGGGCTTAACTACAACATGAACCTATATTTTTGTTTAGGCATAATGTCAAACATAAGCATGGCATAAATATTTCTAACATAAGCATGGCATAATGTCAAACATAAGCATGGCATTATGTCAAACATAAGCATGGCATAAGTATAGTTAAATTTGTTCACATAACTATGGCATAAATATTTCTAACATGAAATCATGATTTTTACTTTAGTCATGTAAACTTGCAAAAAGGAATTTTTGAATCTAACCTAGCCATGTACCACATATGTCATCATATAATTCTTGTTAACAATATAGACCTAACATGGTTTCAATTATGCGAAATATCGATCATAGCCTAGCCATATTCATAAGTTTGCAAATAGGTTTCTAGTACAAAACATGGCTTAATACATAGATCATGGTGCCAAACTTTTCAATATAATTCCATATGAATTATGATAATCCCAACCTTATTCCAATTACTTCACAAAAATGATGTTTGTGTAAAAATACACACTATGATGGCATAGTAACAAAATCCCAAACTTGCATGAATTTCAATTAATCAACTACATACATGTAGCTTCAACATAAATTACATATTTTGCGAATATCCAAACGTCATACTTGCATAAAACTACCGCATGTAGTTTTTCATAATGAATAACATAATTCAAGAACATCCAAACGTATACAATATTCCAACGCACAAATATGAATTATTTTATCGCCACAAATAAAGTATACATATCCACACAATTATTTGTTCATACCAAAATAATACTCTACTTACAATCGTTGCGGCGAATTCTCTAATTTAGGAATTTAGAGATGCGACTCCTTTTGACGTAGGCGTTGATTTGATTTGCTTGAATTGCTTTAGGCTTTAGAATTTTCCTCCTAATCTTCTCTCCAATTTGGTGGCTACTCCTAGACGCTCCTCAGCAACATGGCGGCGTTGTTCTTATTTTTGAATGAATAGATTAGGGTTAGTCTAGGGTTGTTTTTATAGAGGTAATGAACTGAATAGGGCCATTGATGTTGCTTGGATTGATCGTAGCCATTCATCCTAAGGAGAGACCAATTAGAGCCTGCCACCTAGCCCTAATGACAAAGCAAACCACAGAAAATCGGCCACACACAGACCTGGCCAGCCAGGTTGGACTGGGCTCGACCTGGCTCTGGACCAGGTCGACACCCCTGTCGACAGCCCTGTCGACAGGCCTGTCGACCTGGTTAGACCAGGTCGACAGCCCAGTCGACCTGGGTGCGTCAGGCGGGCCTTTTCCCGCCCTGGCCCATTGGGCCCCACTTTGTTTTTCTGAGCTTATTTTATTCTGTTTGAATTTTAAACTTAATTTAAAAACTTCCGAAGGCCATATCTTCTTCATACGGACTCCGTTTTTCGAAAACTCGGACTCTATTTCGCGTATTTTTCCGAGACGAACGCAATGGCGTATCCCGTTTCCCTTAGTTCTTTGATTTCAAATTAATTATACTTTAATTTGTTAATTTCACAGTTATAGAATTTGCGGGGTGTTACATTCTCCCCTACTTAAAAGGATTTCGTCCCCGAAATCTTCAAGTTAGGAGGAATGTATATCCTAACATCCAATCATCCATCTACTCATCCATCAAACACGAGCATCCATTGTCCTTAAAAGACTTCTAATGCTTCATGATCATGTGCAAAGGGTGTGTGTATACATGTACTTATCTAATGCAAAATCAGGCGGTCTACTGATTCAGTTGACCTCCTTAATGCGAATTATGTAAGTGCCATGAATCCATTATGTATGCAAATTTTCCTATTCATGATTCTACATGAGTGCACAATCATTCATTACAAATGCAACATCCATATGACAACACATTAAAGTTCAACCATATACGAATGCAAACATATATGCGTATGCAATATGAAGTGACTGAGCCGATCTAAAACCTAGATTGTGTGTGTATATGCGACCACGAGCAACCACTAGCAATCACTTGCAACCACTTGCAACCATCATACATAACATGTTCCAATTACATGTTTCCATCCAAAGGGTTTCTACCTAAAAGATAAGGTCGAGGAAGTATACCTAAAAAGATAGATAAAAGCGCAACTTAAGGAAAAGGAAAGATCACGGATGTACCCTCGAACAGAAAAGGGTAGGCTGTACGGATTCTAGCTTCAGTTTCCCAAGTCGCGTCTCCCTCGGCGTCGCTCCACTGAACTTTGACGAGCTTGACTTCGCGGTTGCGTAGCTTCTTCACTTCCGTTCCTAAGATGCGGGTTGGAACTTTTCTTATGGTTGCTTCGCGTTCCACTTCGGCCTCTTCGAGGATATTTGGCTCTACCACTTCAGCAGACTCATGTAGACATTTTCGGAGATGTGAAACGTGAAAAACGTTGTGGACTCCAGCCAACTTCTCGGGTAGCTCTAATCTATAGGCCATTTTCCCAATTTTCTCGATGATAGGGAATGGCCCTACGAACCTTGGTGCCAGTTTTCCTGTGGTTCCAAAACGAACAACGTTTCTTAGTGGTGATACCTTGAGAAAAACTCTGTCTCCAACCTCAAATTCAAGGTCGGTCCTTCTCTTGTCGGCATAGGACTTTTGTCTGTCTTGGGCCGTCTTCATCCTTCTTCGTATTAAGTCTACTTTCTCTGAAGTCTCTCGGATCATATCTGGTCCAAGTATGAGCTTATCAGTAGACTCCCACCAACAAGTGGGCGATCGGCACGGTCTTCCATATAAAGCTTCGAAGGGCGCCATTCCGATGGTTGCTTGATAGCTGTTGTTGTAGGCAAATTCCACCAAAGGAAGGTGGTCTTCCCATGTCCCTCCGAAGTCAAGGACGCACAGTCTTAAAAGGTCCTCCAAAACTCTGTTCACTCTCTCTGTTTGGCCGTCGGTTTGGGGGTGATAGGCTGTGCTCAAGCATAACCGCGTTCCTACTGCTTCTTGCAGACTCCGCCAAAACTCACTGGTGAAGATGGGGTCTCGGTCACTAACAATGCTAGATGGTATTCCATGGAGTCGAACGATTTCCTTAAGGTAAAGTGATGCTAGGGATGAGGCAGTTCTTTTACTTTTGACAGGTAAAAAGTGGGCGCTTTTAGTAAGCCTATCCACTATTACCCAAATGCTAGTGTTGCCTCTCCTAGACCTAGGCAGCCCATCGATGAAGTCCATTGAGATGCTATCCCACTTCCACTGCGGGACCTCCAGAGGATGTAGCAGTCCGCCAGGCTTTTTCTGTTCCGCCTTAACCTGTTGGCACACCATACACTTAGAAACGAACTCTGCCACGTCCTTTTTCATGCCGTTCCAGAAGAAAGTCCTTTTTATGTCTTTGTACATTTTATCTCCGCCTGGGTGTATCGTCATCTTGGAGTGATGTGCTTCCTCGAGAACCTTCTTTATTAAATCCTTTGTTTGTGGGACGCATAGTCTTCCGTCTCGCCTTAGCAAACCCTTATCGTCGATGGAATATCTGTTGAGGTGACTTGAAGTCTCACCCCTAATTAGCCTATCAATTGTTTCCACAAGCTAAGGGTCTTCGCGTTGTGCTGTCCCTACTGAATCCACTAAAGTTGGGCGCACTTCGAGAGATGCTAGCAAGCCTGGTACGAAATCGGAGGAAGGCCTAAAGTCGAAGCTGGCTATAAACTCTAGGCTTTGTCTTTCAACAAACAACGGGCTTAGGGTCAATTTCTTTCGGCTCAACGCATCTGCCACTACGTTGCCTTTGCCCGGAGTGTAGGAGATTTCGAAATCGTATGAGGCAAGAAACTCCATCCATCTTTGTTGCCTCAAGTTAAGATCCTTCTGCGAGAAAAGATATTTCAACGATTTATGGTCAGTGTAAAGTTCGAACTTCTCACCTAGGAGATAGTGTCGCCAAGACTTGAGTGTAAAGACGATGGCGACTAACTCAAGATCGTGGGTTGGGTAGTTCTTTTCGTGCACTTTCAACTACCTCCCGCCATAAGCTACTACCCTTCCTTCTTGCATTAAGACGGCGCCTAGCCCTGTCCCACATGCATCCGTATAAACAGTGAACATCTTGCTCCCATCTGGGAGCGTCAAAACTGGGGCTGTTGTAAGAGCCCTTTTCAGTCGTTGGAAAGCAAACTCGCAATCCAAGTCCCAATTGAACACTAGGTTCTTCTTGGTCAATTTCGTGAGCGGAGCTGAGATTTTCGCAAAATCCCTTATGAATTTTCGATAGAAACCTGCTAGTCCTAGAAAGCTTCGGACCTCAGTTGCATTCCTTGGTGTCTTCCAATCCTGTACCGCCACTACCTTAGCAGGGTCCACTGCTAACCCTTGTTTGGATACTATGTGCCCAAGGAACCTCACCTCTTCTCTCCAAAAGTGGCATTTGGAGAATTTGGCTTTTAGTTGATGGACTCGCAAAGTTTCCATGATTGCCCTTAAGTGCTGAGCATGTTCCTCTTCACTCTTTGAGAAGATAAGGATATCATCTACGAAGACCACTACGAATTTGTTGAGGAAATCTCTAAATACCCTACTCATTAGGTCCACGAAGTAAGAAGGTGCATTTGTCAAGCCGAAAGGCATGACAAGCCATTCAAAGAAGCCGTCTGGGGTTCTGAACGCCGTTTTATCGATGCTATCCTCAGCCACCCTTAGCTGATGAAAACCGGTTGCTAAATCGAGTTGGGAGAAAACAGACGCTCCTACAAGCTGGTCAAATAAATCGTCAATTCTAGGGAGAGGGTGCCTATTCTTTTTCGTTAGCTTATTGAGATCCCTATAGTCAACACATAGACGGAGTGAACCATCCGCCTTTGTAGCGAACACCACTGGAGCGCCCCATTCTGAAATGCTTCTCCTAATGAACCCCTTTTCTAGAAGCTCTTTAATCTGTTTACTGAGCTCTTTCCTTTCTCGTGGAGCCATGTGCCTAACGGGCAACGCAACGGGCTTTGCATTATCTACAAGATATATGCGGAAGTCTATTTCCCGCTTCGGAGGCAAGCCCTTCACCTCTTCGAAGACATCCGGATATTCCCGGACCATTTTAACTGATTGCAAATTTTCAACAGAGGCATCTAGCGATTCAAGATAACTAAGCATAACCGCATACGAGGGATTACAAGAAATTTCCAAAGTATTACCGAGCTGGGTTAGGAGCCTAACAACCCTTTTCTCACAATCAAGGATGGCCCCATTACTGGATAGCCAATCCATACCCAAGATCAAACCATAACCCGAAAAGCCCAAAACAAAGGCACTACATTGAAATTCTACACTTAGAATAGAAATTTTCAATCCCACACAGATCATAGACAAATGAGCTGGGCCCCCAATTGGGTTTGAAACAATTAAGGGGTCCTCTACCATACTAGTTTTTAGGTGCAGAGATTCTACTAGAGCAGACGAGATAAAGGAGTGTGATGCGCCAGAATCAAATAAAGTGCGAACGGGGTGATCATAAAGATAAACTACACTTTCTATAGAAGTATTTATACCTCGCTGTTGCAGAGGTGGCGCTTCCAGCACATGGACCTGTGCCCCTGGGGTGGATCCAGCCCTCTGCCCCTGTCCTCGTTTCTTTGGGCAGTCCTTAGCCCTGTGGCCCGTCTCACCGCAAGAAAAGCACCCACCATTCTCCTTGGCCTTCTTTTTCCGGCAGTCCTTTACTAAGTGCCCCACTTTGCCACAGAAATTACACTTCCTCTTCTCTTTGTTGCCTTTCCCGCCTTTCTTAAAGTCTGTCTTCTTAGGCTGCAAACCCTCTTTCTTCCCTTGAGAGCTTTCTGCCTTTGTCTCCTTCTTGCCCTTATCCTCTTCATTCAGCAATGCCATTTGCACCAATCTTTCATACGTGGCTCCCATGGGTATATGGGTCATGGCCAAACTGTGTAATGGCTCATTCAACCCTTTGACGAAACGGAGAGCCTTCTTGTGCGGGGTGTTGACTAGGTCAAGTCCAAACCTAGCCAGCTCATCGAACTGATTCACATACTCTCTGACTGTCTTGTCCCCTTGCTTAAGAAATAAGAATTTTTCCAACTGCAAACTTTTTTCCGTATCTGAGAGAAATTTAGTCTCAAACCTTGCCCTAAAGTCCTCCCATGTCTCCACTGGTCTTTCAGCATTAGTGACTTCCCACCAGTAGGAAGCCTCGCCCTTCAATAGCCACACTGCCAATTGTACTTTTTGTCTATCTTCTACCTCAAAGATGATGAATAGGTCCTCCGTTTCTTTCAGCCAATTTCTAGCTGCCACGAAGGACTCAGTTCCATGGAAATCCCTTCCTCCCATAGCTTTAAAATCTTTACATATCTTAGCAAAAGTGTTTCCCCGGGGAGGAGGTGGAGGAAAAGGTGCCGCTGCAGCTGGATGATTTCCTTCAGCTGGGGGAGGAGGAACGGTAGGACCTGGCTGAGTGGCCCTTGCTTCTAAGAACCGTCTAAACCAACCAGGTATTGGCACTCCTTCCGGCAAGTTAAGTTCTTGGGACATGCTGAAACAAAAAGGATAGATTCAAAACGAAGGATAAGAGATAATACCTATGGCTTTGGGGAGTGGACTTTGCCTTTTTTTAAAATAAAATAACATTTTTCTTTTAAAAATGCTTCTTTAAATTTCCTTTTTGAAAATAATTTTTCAAAACTTTTTATCTTATCTGGTAAACCTATGCTCTGATACCAAGTGAAACACCCCACCTCCGTTAGGGTCACTCTTAAAGGGAATGCCCTAATTTCGGTGGAGGTTTATAAGTATAAGTCACAGATATACAAGACAGATATAAGAACACATATTTGTAAGCAGCGGAAAAACAAGAACTTTTATTTTATAAAAGCAAATACGTGTTACAACAACATCACCATAATTGTCTTACATCCTTTCCAAAAACACAACATAACACTTTCATAATCTGTCTTGATTACATTATTTAAAGAAGCATAAATAAAGCATAGATAAACTGCAAAAGCCCCATAGAGTTTGTCCAAAGCCATAGTTCAAAGCGAAAAAGTCCAAGCAATACATTTCTCTTCTTCAAGCTGGATGTTAAGGCTAGTCAAGCTGCTGTGTTCCCTCCCTGTGGACCTGGGGGGGGGGAAACGGAATAAAAGAAGACGAAAGAAAAGTAGAGTCAGACATAAAGCCTGAGTAAGTCTAGTACTATTTTGTCTATGAATAAAGAACTGGGTATGATAAGTATAAACAAGAAGTGGAAAAGCACTCTAACTTGGTTAAGTTGTCTAGGGTCGAATATACTATCGTACCCCATGTTAATCTCTGAACCCGTATAAACTAGTTTCCAACTGGCACCCCATAATCAGGGTGATGTGGTCCATTCTACGATGATCGGCTCCTACTCGCATAGTTACATGTGTCTTACGGCCCCCGATGTTGTAGTTACCTATGCTGGTCCCACCATGGGGTGTATCAAGTCCCATGGCGGCGGCCCGACACAATCCTAGAGTGCACAGGTATGCTACTGGTGTCCAGTGCCTTATTTTTCTGCGCCGGAGTGTGTGCACGCCCGCACCCCGTTAGAACCTACACTGCTACACCACCGCCGTCGATTTGACCTCTTACAATCAGCCCAGTAATCGTGCCCCACCCTGCCTAGTTTCAGGGTTTCCTGATACACCTTCTAGGGTTACTGCTGAAAAGGGTCCCCCGTTACTAGGTTTTCTATCTCTAACCACATGCTAAGTTGGTTAAGTGTTTTCTAACCTAACCCCACCAGTCCGTTTAGTTTAGCATGTTCCATTTTGATTAAGTCTTTAGTTCACTTAATCCTAACAATCCTGACTCAGCCTTAATTGTCTTATTAAGGCCCTGACCTCTCACATTAGACAGGTATTGTTGTGGCTGCCTGTTGCCGGTTGGTTCCGGGCAGTCTTACGCCACAACTCAGTCTAACCTCGGGTCCTTATTGGGCTCCATGTTTAACCTCCCACATTGGATAGGTATTGTTGTGACTACTGGACAGCCGGGCGGTTCCGGGCAGGTTTACATCACAACTCAATCCAACCTCGGGTTAAACACATCGTATGTTCTACATTTACATATTTTGTCTTTCTTCTTTATTTATATGTAAATATTTGCGGCCCATTATTAAGTTAATGGTGTAAAGGTTACACCAATCATGGGCCCAACCCATACTTGAATTTGGGCCCTTCTACTTTATATTTTCATTTATTAATTAATTTAGCCCAACGTTATTTTTCCCCGTTTAATACGTTCGTTTATATGTTGGGCTTAACCTTTTTAAGCCCAACTTAGCCATGCGAAAGAGGGGAGGCTTAAAGCGTGATTACATACACAAAAAGGGGAAGGTGAGCGTATGAACTTGCAATATGACGTTGGAAATACAAAATAGAAACTGGTGTACTTGCATAGTAGTAACATATACTTTGATCATAAAAGCATAAGTGATATGAATCAAACCATGTAGACTTGTAGTTAAGTTAAGAATATCACTATTTAACACATAGGCTTAACTACAACATGAACCTATATTTTTGTTTAGGCATAATGTCAAACATAAGCATGGCATAAATATTTCTAACATAAGCATGGCATAATGTCAAACATAAGCATGGCATAATGTCAAACATAAGCATGGCATAAGTATAGTTAAATTTGTTCACATAACTATGGCATAAATATTTCTAACATGAAATCATGATTTTTACTTTAGTCATGTAAACTTGCAAAAAGGAATTTTTGAATCTAACCTAGCCATGTACCACATATGTCATCATATAATTCTTGTTAACAATATAGACCTAACATGGTTTCAATTATGCGAAATATCGATCATAGCCTAGCCATATTCATAAGTTTGCAAATAGGTTTCTAGTACAAAACATGGCTTAATACATAGATCATGGTGCCAAACTTTTCAATATAATTCCATATGAATTATGATAATCCCAACCTTATTCCAATTACTTCACAAAAATGATGTTTGTGTAAAAATACACACTATGATGGCATAGTAACAAAATCCCAAACTTGCATGAATTTCAATTAATCAACTACATACATGTAGCTTCAACATAAATTACATATTTTGCGAATATCCAAACGTCATACTTGCATAAAACTACCGCATGTGGTTTTTCATAATGAATAACATAATTCAAGAACATCCAAACGTATACAATATTCCAACGCACAAATATGAATTATTTTATCGCCACAAATAAAGTATACATATCCACACAATTATTTGTTCATACCAAAATAATACTCTACTTACAATCGTTGGGGCGAATTCTCTAATTTAGGAATTTAGAGATGCGACTCCTTTTGACGTAGGCGTTGATTTGATTTGCTTGAATTGCTTTAGGCTTTAGAATTTTCCTCCTAATCTTCTCTCCAATTTGGTGGCTACTCCTAGACGCTCCTCAGCAACATGGCGGCGTTGTTCTTATTTTTTGAATGAATAGATTAGGGTTAGTCTAGGGTTGTTTTTATAGAGGTAATGAACTGAATAGGGCCATTGATGTTGCTTGGATTGATCGTAGCCATTCATCCTAAGGAGAGACCAATTAGAGCCTGCCACCTAGCCCTAATGACAAAGCAAACCACAGAAAATCGGTCACACACAGACCTGGCCAGCCAGGTTGGACTGGGCTCGACCTGGCTCTGGACCAGGTCGACACCCCTGTCGACAGCCCTGTCGACAGGCCTGTCGACCTGGTTAGACCAGGTCGACAGCCCAGTCGACCTGGGTGCGTCAGGCGGGCCTTTTCCCGCCCTGGCCCATTGGGCCCCACTTTGTTTTTCTGAGCTTATTTTATTCTGTTTGAATTTTAAACTTAATTTAAAAACTTCCGAAGGCCATATCTTCTTCATACGGACTCCGTTTTTCGAAAACTCGGACTCTATTTCGCGTATTTTTCCGAGACGAACGCAATGGCGTATCCCGTTTCCCTTAGTTCTTTGATTTCAAATTAATTATACTTTAATTTGTTAATTTCACAGTTATAGAATTTGCGGGGTGTTACACCTATATTATATTACTCGCCAGGAAATGATAAGCTCATATTCACATAAAGAAATGAACCATGAAATATCTTCAACAACCTACGGAAACTAATCTCCCATAATTTAGCAATAGCATCAACAAGATCATCAAGACATACCTTAATTGATCAGAACATATTATTAACATTATGGACGGTAATCTGGTTTATATCACACACACACACAAACACACACACACACACACACACACACACACACACGCGCGCACACACACACACACACATACACACATATATAAGATCAAGTGTGTTCCGATTTTGACAACTCATTTCAGGTTTTCAGATTTAACCAAACATTAAGACAGTCCTATATAACACTACATGTTATGATAATATCAAGAAACAAGACATAACTATGCTAAGGCAGTCCACAAGGTTGAAGGGGTCTTCGCAAAGGTAGGTTAGACACTGTACCATATTATATGTAGCAAATATATAAGAGGGTGACTTAGACAACTTAAACAGGGAAGGCAACTACAGAAACTCACAAGAAGGGTCGAGACAACATGATTCTGATGTAAGACATGACGGGCACATGTCCAAAACTTGATAGGCATAAATGAGTATCAACACATACACATAATACATATATGAATGCTCCAGGTCATGTTATACTGCACACAGGTGCACCAATTGTGACAGTAACCCAAGTGATATGCACAGTAATAACACATACATACAAAGCAAATTTAAGTCTGTATTAAACAGGGCAACGTGCAACAAGAATAGTAAACAGGGTGGTATCAATCCAAGTATATATCATGCAAAATATTTCTAATTTCAAGAAAATAACAGGTTGCAAATTAAGTTGAACATCATATATAGATGTATGTTTTATCTATACAACTATATACATTCAGTTCACATGGGATGTTGCAGTGAAGGTCACAGTTTCGAAAGTGATCAAAGTTACCAAAAAAAAAAAATATGTATACATTTGGAAAAATATATATGTAGTCCTACCTATATACTGCATATATTTAGTACATGCGTTCAATAAGTATGTTGTGCTGTTTTGGGTTATTAGTTAATACGCGAGGAAAGATATTTTACTTGAGATATAACATGAAGTCAATATTAACTAACGTGAAGCACAATTTTTAACTTTGACAATGTGTAACCTTACATAAAATTGTATTCAAGTCTTCACAATAACCAAAATAATTCTCTTCTGTGCAAATGACAAATAGAAGTTTTACTAACAACGATGGATATAAATTGCCAAACCATTTCCCAAACCCATATACAATCGTTCATAAAAACAGCAGACAAAAACATATCATATATGTATGTATGTATGTACCTTTTGTTACGTGCATCTGCTACATTTATATTTACATTAAAAGCAAATTTCCATCTCACATCACTAATTGTGACAAAAATATGATTTGAAAAAAAAAACCGTGAATTTCCTATCTTAAAAAGTAATCCTTGAACTTAACTATCTGCTCAAAAGATGTGAGGTTTGTTTCTCAAAACATGTTACTGCATATATATCAAAACGAGACAATGAACACCCACAATGGCAGGATCATTACAATAGAATGCAACAACCCCAAAAGTCAGGTGAAAATCAACAAGCTGCAAGGTAATAATATGGACATTAAAGATTATAAACTTTAATTCAAACCAAAATTTAATTACTTGCATCAAGATTTATCATGAGGGAAACTCACCTGTAGTGGTGATTCGATTCGGCCATGGATGGATTGATTTCTTTGAGGCGGGTTTGGTCAGTGGCATTGAAGAGTCGACTGTGCGAAAGAGGGGAAGGCGGAATGGCTTCAAGTGACACACGTGCTTCAGCGTTGTCGGCTTCGGGGTTGCGCGACTCCGGTGGTAGCAACGACGATGGACTACGATGGCGATCTAATTTGAAGAGGAGGGCGAATGAAAATTTGAGGGAAAGTGAATTCATTTCAGCTGCTTAAAAAAAGTAGAAGAAGGGAGAAATGACGGGCATAATTTATGATGGAGATTTCGGCATAAGCCATTAAGGTAAAGAGGCTTCAATCTAAAGAAATTTGGGGAAAACACTGATTTTTATAGACGTAGAATTGGAATAAGAATGACAAAATATCGTATAGGGTTAGGATCGTCTGCGTGCTCAACAAACAAATCTACGGGAAATTTTTAATAGGGTAGGTAGTTTTCGATGACTTGAGCATGAAGGAAGTTACAGTGCAGTGTTTAAGTAAAAAGAGTGATCCTTATATACTTTATTCTACCGCATATTACGTTAAATGTTTTATTTATTTTTCCATCTCAGATGAACTCCAAACGCAACTAAATTTGACATGCTGCTACATCTTCATGTTCGGAATCAAGTAAAGTTCGTATGGACGAATTCTGACCCCAATTGCACAATGATGTTATTTTAAATTCAATTTATTTGTCGGTTCATATTTGAATTACGCCTACCGCCAAAATAACTCTGTTTGATTCCATATTTGGAACGTTAACTTCAATCTCTTTATAAATATGAATACACACATATCCAGGCCAATTTCCGGTATATTTCAACAAATAAAATTCCAATTTATTCAATGTTAATAACATTTACAATTTAAATTCAACCATTTATATTTCTAGACGAATTTCAATCCAATTCAAATATAATCCAAATTCAATTCAAATATCCAACAATAAACTTTTGATTTCCAACAAACAATTCTGAATTCCATTCATACACAAATATATATTTGATTTTAAATTTCTAACTCCGGAATCAATATAAAAATGATCATAAATAATTAAATCTTCAATTAATTTCACATTCCAGTTGTTGAAATTTCCGGGATGTTACAATCTTCCCCCTTTTAAAACTTTTCATCCTCGAAAAGGAGAGATCGTTAGAGTTGTACCAATATAGATTTCAAATTTTCACATTCATGTGCAATTTCCTCACAACTAATTTAAATATCGATATTTAAGTCATCGAACCTTCTTGTTTATCCATCACATTCAATTTACTCGAAAAATCAAAATTTCCTTCTTAGTTGGAGATCAATTTTCATCAAAGATGATTTTCTTTATCTTCTGAATCAAATTCATGCTTTTTAAACTATATCCAATCAATTTCTATCTCAAATCATTTTGAGGTACCTCCCAATTTCTCATTATATCTAATCTTCAAAGCGATTCAAAATCATGTAACTTCTTTTCAAACCCAATCTTTTTTTAAATTTCAGTTTCTGCATAACTTAGATTTATGCCTCTCAAATTATTCCAAATTCTTATCTGTCAACATTTCCTTATCCAATGTTGCATTTATTCCTTATATTCCAAGTTCAACCCAATCTCCTTGCATTCATTCCATTAAATCTTTCCCAACACTCATTGAAGAGTGCAAATATCATCTCCTCTTCAAGTTACAAATTGTCGACTTAAAATTTCCGAAATCCAAGATCTTTTTATAACTTTTATACAAAAAATATTTGCATAATTACTCCGAAGCTATGGACGTGAAAATACTCCAAAATTCTTTCTTAACTCATTTAATTAGATATATTTTAATTTCAAATTATTTACAAAAAATACTTGATAACTCGAAGTTTGACAAGTTTATTGTCGTTCTCACAAATGTTAGGCATACACTGGCCAGGCGCACGACTAAAATCTCTAAGTACTAAATATCCTTGCTTCAACTCCCGGTGAAAAATATTTCAAAAAATCCTTTAAAAACAGATACGGAAAGTACCAATGTGACGGTGATATGTTGATTGCTCATGAATCACTAATACACAATGGTTTCGTCTAGATCCCCTAGAAAACATCTATATCCGTGGAAATCGCTTCCCTTCGAATTCCGTCATGGGCAGATCAACGGAAGATATTTATGAATCAAAAGAATATCTGAGGTCACTGAACGTTGACTGCTTTATCCCAGGGTCACAAAACAAATCATGAAAATAAATCAAAACACGAGTATCAATCAAATCACAGAAACAAATAACGTCACGAAGACAAATCAAGTCACAACGACAAATCATGTCACGAAGACACAGCGCTGCATCAAACAGGTGGCTCCGTATCATTATATCTCAACATTGCATGGCTCCATTCTACCTTTAGTAACTCTAGTGGTTACATCTGTTTCACTTGTAGATATGTCATGTGGACCGCAGGTACATAATGGTTATGCCTGGGTCCCCCAAGAAACATCCATACCCGTAATCATTGATAGCTCTACGGATTACGCCATTATCACGACTATAGATCGCAGCAGACACAATGGTCACACTTGGTTCCGGGCAACCTACTACCACCAGCAGCATATCTCACTAAGCGCGAAATTCAAAGGAAACGGAAGGTGCTTTCCTTATTTTTCTTTGTAAACATATAATACTACATACATATAGTACTTCATTTCATATTCCTCATAAATCATAAAAAATTCCTTCCAAATCATATTTCCAAACATCTCATTCTTATATAAATTCTGTTATATAAGATTTTATCTTAAATCGATTGTCTTCCAGATCAACAATCTCTGAACCCACTATATTCTTATATATATTTTCTTCTCCATATAAGTTTTGAAAACTTCTATATCCAGTATCCAAAATCGAATATCCTCAAATTCCATTTCAGTTTCAAAATTTTAGTTTTAATCTCTTATCCAATTCAGATATTTGATATCCTTTCAAACTCAGATTTACAAATCTATTGGTTATAAACCAATTTTTCTCCAATTCTCCAATTATTAAGTTCATCACTTCATCCACATCTTTATTCTCTCTAAATTCCAGAATTTATCTTTTTATCACAAATTTCTCCTTCATGCATTATTGCTTCTTCACATTCACATCCTTCAACCGTAAATTAGCAAGCAAACAACTCCCTAAGTATTAATCCCAAAGGCCGAAACCAACGTCGGATCAACACTCAGAAAGTCATTCAACTTTACTAATCTACAGTCAATTTCTAAATTCCTTAACTCCATTACTTAATTGCTTATTAAATAAATTCTTAAGCAACTCTCGAATTCAGTTTATGAATCCACTTCTCTTACGTTCTATCGCTCTTCGTTCTCATCGTACGGGTTTTTATTCTTCAGTTCTCGCCATTCTAATTTATCAAAACCCGTTATCCACTCATGGTCTTTTGAAAATCATTTCTAATTATCATATTTATTTCTATAATTCTTATTGGAGAACATTTCCATATATTTGCAAATCTTGATTTTCCATAGAAAATATACTTTATTCCCAAGGGGAAACATTTTTAAATTCATTATTTGGATTATAACAGATGTTAAACAAAACATCGTTTTTCCCACTTAATCGTTTACACTCATCCACTTACTTCACTTAACCAACTCTTGATATCGAACCTTAGTCATTTCTTAGTCAACAATGAAGTCAATCAAGTTGGGGTTTATTACCTCTCAGACCATAACTGAACAACAGTATTAACTTTGAAATAGATCAAGTTCACAACTTCGAATACCGACAAATTATTCGTTCTCGTAACTTTCAAATTCAAGTTTAGAATTTACTTCCTTTTACTGAAATCATTGATTATAACAATAATTCACATCTTCGAAATATTTAACTTTAAAATATACTTTATTCATTAATCTGAATACATAAACAATTAATATATTAAATTTTAATTAAAAATGAAAAGTAAATGGTACTTTCCTGTAATTCGACATAATTGTCTCCCATAAATAACTTCCTTTTGGATAATCTGTTATTCGATACCATATTCTGACCTTCGAAAAATCCCATTTGACTTATATTCTGAACTTCATAATAATATCACCATACAGGTTAACTCTATTTCCTTGATTTTCAATTTCATTTACAACATTTTTTTTTCAAACGTTATCCACTTCTAAAAATGAATATCATTCCTTCTATAGGAACCTGAACTTGTCACATAAAATTTGTTTTGATTTCATTTAAATCTCTTCATTCATAATTCACTCCACTTATAACTCCTGTTTTTAATTCACTCCTTCAACATGTTCACATCTTACCATCGAATTCATATATTCGATGATATATTATTGGTTTGAAACTAATTATAATTTATCTTGTCACATTCCGAAAAATTAGTAATACAATTTGACCCAATTGAATTCTAATTACAACCCTTTCGATTTAATTTCTATTTATATTCCGTATATCGAAATAAAATTCATCATTCCATCTTTAAAACGATTTCAAATTTCCTTTCTATTCAAATTCCCATCTGAATTTTTTTATTTCTAATTAATTTCAATGATCTTTAATTGCAAAAATTTACAATTCGTTGATTCTCCTCTTTTACTTATCTTCCTTATATACCATTCAGTGATGGATTCGAGATTCAAACCTATGGGATCCTTATCGAAGAACAACTCTCTAGATTCGAAGACTGGGATTCCAAACAAATTTTAAATCTCAAACTAAATTTTTTCTTTCTCTGTATCAGTTCCAAAATACTAGTTTTTAAAATATATAATATTTCCAAAATAATTTCACCTTTCAAGACCTCAAAACTCTTTATTTACAAAATCCGCTTTTTTTAGTGTCGATCCTATTCGTTTCAAACCCGATAAGCTAAGCTTTGAATAAACCAAAGCTCTGATACCACTTGTAACTACCCGCCTTTTTGATTGCTTTAAATCGGTAATTAAACCAACTTAAAACATTTAAATTGATGAATCATTTTTTAGCTAACATAGTTTAGAAACAGAATCAACACAGAAATATAGAATAAATGAATAATACAACATTAAACAGCGGAATAAACTTTAATTTATTAATCAGAATTTTGAATACAAGATATTTATATACATCGGAAAATAATTTGAATACAAGGAAATATTTACCGGTTTAAAAACTTCAGAGTGCACCGTCTTTGGAACCCCAGCTTCGTCAATCTTCGAATCCTAAACTGTGATCCTTAAAATTGTAATGCTCGGGTCTGACCCCGACCTGAGCAAAATGAAAGCTCGGGTCAGGTTGTATCTTTATTCAAGTAAATCCGCTTCACTATAAACTGAAATATAATAGCAATTTTTAACTTACATGAGTAGTTCCAAATTTCCTATGTATACAACGCTCCTTATTTCTTAAATGGACCATACAGACTTAGTCAACCATTTACCAACACAAGACAAATAATCAATGCATGCCAAACCAAGGTGATAAGACCGCTAAATTTTGAATGTATATGCAAAGTTCCAATATTCATTTAAATATGCATGTAAAGAGAAGGCACCAATTTCATGTGTACTCACAATCGGAGCAAGTCTTATCAATATGGTATTTTGGATTTAACAACATAAAACTAGTGTATATGTACAAGCAATTCACGGACAATATCCATTTGCATAGAACTTCAAATCATATGTTTAATGTTTAACTAAGAGAAATATATTATATATCCATATTTTAGATAAGTGTTCAATGAAAGCCATATTTTAGAGTATCTCCGATTCTCCACACATAATGTCAATATTCCAGTATCATAAACAATAAGTCAAAGAACATGAAATTTATACTATTAATATATTTGTGTATTTAAGTATGGTCACCTTAGTTTCTGCGTAATTGGTCCACACTGATAGCGGTATGTCAAGGGTTATGGTCTTACATTTTAAAGTATAAAATGAAACTTTTACCTATATTATATTACTCGCCAGGAAATGATAAGCTCATATTCACAGAAAGAAATGAACCATGAAATATTTTCAACAACCTATGGAAACTAATCTCCCATAATTTAGCAATGGCATCAACAAGATCATCAAGACATACCTTAATTGATCAGAACATATTATTAACATTATGGACGGTAATCTGGTTTAAATCACACACACACACAAACACACACACACACACACACACACGCACACGCACACGCGCGCACACACACACACACATACACACATATATAAGATCAAGTGTGTTCCGATTTTGACAACTCATTTCAGGTTTTCAGATTTAACCAAACATTAAGACAGTCCTATATAACACTACAGGTTATGATAATATCAAGAAACAAGACATAACTATGCTAAGGCAATCCACAAGGTTGAAGGGGTCTTCGCAAAGGTAGGTTAGACACTGTACCATATTATATGTAGCAAATATATAAGAGGGTGACTTAGACAACTTAAACAGGGAAGGCAACTACAGAAACTCACAAGAAGGGTCGAGACAACATGATTCTGATGTAAGACATGACGTGCACATGTCCAAAACTTGATAGGCATAAATGAGTATCAACACATACACATAATACATATATGAATGCTCCAGGTCATGTTATACTGCACACAGGTGCACCAATTGTGACAGTAACCCAAGTGATATGCACAGTAATAACACATACATACGAAGCAAATTTAAGTCTGTAATAAATAGGGCAACGTGCAATAAGAATAGTAAACAGGGTGGTATCAATCCAAGTATATATCATGCAAAATATTTCTAATTTCAAGAAAATAACAGGTTGCAAATTAAGTTGAACATCATATATAGATGTATGTTTTATCTATACAACTATATACATTCAGTTCACATGGGATGTTGCAGTGAAGGTCACAGTTTCGAAAGTGATCAAAGTTACCAAAAAAAAAAAATGTATACATTTGGAAAAATATATATGTAGTCCCACCTATATACTGCATATATATAGTACATGCGTTCAATAAGTATGTTGTGCTGTTTTGGGTTATTAGTTAATACGCGAGGAAAGGTATTTTACTTGAGATATAACATGAAGTCAATATTAACTAACGTGAAGCACAGTTTTTAACTTTGACAATGTGTAACCTTACATAAAATTGTATTCAAGTCTTCACAATAACCAAAATAATTCTCTTCTGTGCAAATGACAAATAGAAGTTTTACTAACAACGATGGATATAAATTGCCAAACCATTTCCCAAACCCATATACAATCGTTCATAAAAACAGGCAGACAAAAACATATCATGTATGTATGTATGTATGTACCTTTTGTTACGTGCATCTGCTACATTTATATTTACATTAAAAGCAAATTTCCATCTCACATCACTAATTGTGACAAAAATATGATTTGAAAAAAAAAACCGTGAATTTCCTATCTTAAAAAGTAATCCTTGAACTTAACTATCTACTCAAAAGATGTGAGGTTTGTTTCTCAAAACATGTTACTGCATATATATCAAAACGAGACAATGAACACCCACAATGGCAGGATCATTACAATAGAATGCAACAACCCCAAAAGTCAGGTGAAAATCAACAAGCTGCAAGGTAATAATATGGACATTAAAGATTATAAACTTTAATTCAAACCAAAATTTAATTACTTGCATCAAGATTTATCATGAGGGAAACTCACCTATAGTGGTGATTCGATTCGGCCATGGATGGATTGATTTCTTTGAGGCGGGTTTGGTCAGTGGCATTGAAGAGTCGACTGTGCGAAAGAGGGGAAGGCGGAATGGCTTCAAGTGACACACGTGCTTCAGCGTTGTCGGCTTCGGGGTTGCGCGACTCCGGTGGTAGCAACGACGATGGACTACGATGGCGATCTAATTTGAAGAGGAGGGCGAATGAAAATTTAGGGGAAAGTGAATTCATTTCAGCTGCTTAAAAAAAGTAGAAGAAGGGAGAAATGACGGGCATAATTTATGATGGAGATTTCGGCATAAGCCATTAAGGTAAAGAGGCTTCAATCTAAAGAAATTTTGGGAAAACACTGATTTTTATAGACGTAGAATTGGAATAAGAATGACAAAATATCGTATAGGGTTAGGATCGTCCGCGTGCTCAACAAACAAATCTACTGGAAATTTTTAATAGGGTAGGTAGTTTTCGATGACTTGAGCATGAAGGAAGTTACAGTGCAGTGTTTAAGTAAAAAGAGTGATCCCTATATACTTTATTCTATCGCATATTACGTTAAATGTTTTATTTATTTTTCCATCTCAGATGAACTCCAAACGCAACTAAATTTGACATGCTGCTACATCTTCATGTTCTGAATCAAGTAAAGTTCGTTTGGACGAATTCTGACCCCAATTGCACAATGATGTTATTTTAAATTCAATTTATTTGTCGGTTCATATTTGAATTACGCCTACCGCCAAAATAACTCTGTTTGATTCCATATTTGGAACGTTAACTTCAATCTCTTTATAAACATGAATACACACATATCCAGGCCAATTTCCGGTATATTTCAACAAATAAAATTCCAATTTATTCAATGTTAATAACATTTACAATTTAAATTCAACCATTTATATTTCTAGATGAATTTCAATCCAATTCAAATATAATCCAAATTCAATTCAAATATCCAACAATAAACTTTTGATTTCCAACAAACAATTCTGAATTCCATTCATACACAAATATATATTTGATTTTAAATTTCTAACTCCGGAATCAATATAAAAATGATCATAAATAATTAAATCTTCAATTAATTTCACATTCCAGTTGTTGAAATTTCCGGGACGTTACAATCTTCCCCCTTTTAAAACTTTTCATCCTCGAAAAGGAGAGATCGTTAGAGTTATACCAATATAGATTTCAAATTTTCACATTCATGTGCAATTTCCTCACAACTAATTTAAATATCGATATTTAAGTCATCGAACCTTCTTGTTTATCCATCACATTCAATTTACTCGAAAAATCAAAATTTCCTTCTTAGTTGGAGATCAATTTTCATCAAAGACAATTTTCTTTATCTTCTGAATCAAATTCATGCTTTTTAAACTATATCCAATCAATTTCTATCTCAAATCATTTTGAGGTACCTCCCAATTTCTCATTATATCTAATCTTCAAAGCGATTCAAAATCATGTAACTTCTTTTCAAACCCAATCTTTTTTTAAATTTCAGTTTCTGCATAACTTAGATTTATGCCTCTCAAATTATTCCAAATTGTTATCTGTCAACATTTCCTTATCCAATGTTGCATTTATTCCTTATATTCCAAGTTCAACCCAATCTCCTTGCATTCATTCCATTAAATCTTTCCCAACACTCATTGAAGAGTGCAAATATCATCTCCTCTTCAAGTTACAAATTGTCGACTTAAAATTTCCGAAATCCAAGATCTTTTTATAACTTTTATACCAAAAATATTTGTATAATTACTCCGAAGCTATGGACGTGAAAATACTCCAAAATTCTTTCTTAACTCATTTAATTAGATATATTTTAATTTCAAATTATTTACAAAAAATACTTGATAACTCGAAGTTTGACAAGTTTATTGTCGTTCTCACAAATGTTAGGCATACACTGGCCAGGCGCACGACTAAAATCTCTAAGTACTAGATATCCTTGCTTTAACTCCCAGTGAAAAATATTTCAAAAATTCCTTTAAAAACAAATACGGAAAGTACCAATGTGACGGTGATATGTTGATTGCTCATGAATCACTGACACACAATGGTTTCGTCTAGATCCCCTAGAAAACATCTATATCCGTGGAAATCGCTTCCCTTCGAATTCCGTCATGGGCAGATCAACGGAAGATATTTATGAATCAAAAGAATATCTGAGGTCACTGAACGTTGACTGCTTTATCCCAGGGCACAAAACAAATCATGAAAATAAATCAAAACACGAGTATCAATCAAATCACAGAGACAAATAACGCCACGAAGACAAATCAAGTCACAACGACAAATCATGTCACGAAGACACAGCGCTGCATCAAACAGGTGGCTCCATATCATTATATCTCAACATTGCATGGCTCCATTCTACCTTTAGTAACTCTAGTGGTTACATCTGTTTCACTTGTAGATATGTCATGTGGACCGCAGGTACACAATGGTTATGCCTGGGTCCCCCAAGAAACATCCATACCCGTAATCATTGATAGCTCTACGGATTACGCCATTATCACGACTGTAGATCGCAGCAGACACAATGGTTACACTTGGTTCCGGGCAACCTACTACCACCAGCAGCATATCTCACTAAGCGCGAAATTCAAAGGAAACGGAAGGTGCTTTCCTTATTTTTCTCTGTAAACATATAATACTACATACATATAGTACTTCATTTCATATTCCTCATAAATCATAAAAAATTCCTTCCAAATCATATTTCCAAACATCTCATTCTTATATAAATTCTGTTATATAAGATTTTATCTTAAATCGATTGTCTTCCAGATCAACAATCTCTGAACCCACTATATTCTTATATATATTTTCTTCTCCATATAAGTTTTGAAAACTTCTATATCCAGTATCCAAAATCGAATATCCTCAAATTCCATTTCAGTTTCAAAATTTTAGTTTTAATCTCTTATCTAATTCAGATATTTGATATCCTTTCAAACTCAGATTTACAAATCTATTGGTTATAAACCAATTTTTCTTCCAATTCTCCAATTATTAAGTTCATCACTTCATCCACATCTTTATTCTCTCTAAATTCCAGAATTTATCTTTTTATCACAAATTTCTCCTTCACGCATTATTGCTTCTTCACATTCACATCCTTCAACCGTAAATTAGCAAGCAAACAACTCCCTAAGTATTAATCCCAAAGGCCGAAACCAACGTCGGATCAACACTCAGAAAGTCATTCAACTTTACTAATCTACGTCAATTTCTAAATTCCTTAACTCCATTACTTAATTGCTTATTAAATAAATTCTTAAGCAACTCTCGAATTCAGTTTATGAATCCACTTCTCTTACGTTCTATCGCTCTTCGTTCTCATCGTACGGGTTTTTATTCTTCAGTTCTCGCCATTCTAATTTATCAAAACCCGTTAGCCACTCATGGTCTTTTGAAAATCATTTCTAATTATCATATTTATTTCTATAATTCTTATTGGAAAACATTTCCATATATTTGCAAATCTTGATTTTCCATAGAAAATATACTTTATTCCCAAGGGGAAACATTTTTAAATTCGTTATTTGGATTATAACAGATGTTAAACAAAACATCGTTTTTCCCACTTAATCGTTTACACTCATCCACTTACTTCACTTAACCAACTCTTGATATCGAACCTTAGTCATTTCTTAGTCAACAATGAAGTCAATCAAGTTGGGGTTTATTACCTCTCAGACCTTAACTGAACAACATTATTAACTTCGAAATAGATCAAGTTCACAGCTTCGAATACCGACAAATTATTCATTCTCGTAACTTTCAAATTCAAGTTTAGAATTTACTTCCTTTTACTGAAATCATTGATTATAACAATAATTCACATCTTCGAAATATTTAACTTTAAAATATACTTTATTCATTAATCTGAATACATAAACAATTAATATATTAAATTTTAATTAAAAATGAAAAGTAAATGGTACTTTCCTGTAATTCGACATAATTGTCTCCCATAAATAACTTCCTTTTGGATTATCTGTTATTTGATACCATATTCTGACCTTCGAAAAATCCCATTTGACTTATATTCTGAACTTCATAATAATATCACCATACAGGTTAACTCTATTTCCTTGATTTTCAATTTCATTTACAACAATTTTTTTTCAAACGTTATCCACTTCTAAAAATGAATATCATTTCTTCTATAGGAACCTGAACTTGTCACATAAAATTTGTTTTGATTTCATTTAAATCTCTTCATTCATAATTCACTCCACTTATAACTCTTGTTTATAATTCACTCCTTCAACAAGTTCACATCTTACCATCGAATTCATATATTCGATGATATATTATTGGTTTGAAACTAATTATAATTTATCTTGTCACATTCCGAAAAATTAGTAATACAATTTGACCTAATCGAATTCTAATTACAACCCTTTCGATTTAATTTCTATTTATATTCCGTATATCGAAATAAAATTCATCATTCCATCTTTAAAACGATTTCAAATTTCCTTTCTATTCAAATTCCCATCTGAATTTTTTTATTTCCAATTAATTTCAATGATCTTTAATTGCTAAAATTTACAATTCGTTGATTCTCCTCTTATACTTATCTTCCTTATATACCATTCAGTGATGGATTCGAGATTCAAACCTATGGGATCCTTATCGAAGAACAACTCTCTAGATTCGAAGACTGGGATTCCGAACAAATTTTAAATCTCAAACTAAATTTTTTCTTTCTCTGTATCAGTTCCAAAATACTAGTTTTTAAAATATATAATATTTCCAAAATAATTTCACCTTTCAAGACCTCAAAACTCTTTATTTACAAAATCCGCTTTTTTTAGTGTCGATCCTATTCATTTCAAACCCGATAAGCCAAGCTTTGAATAAACCAAAGCTATGATACCACTTGTAACTACCCGCCTTTTTGATTGCTTTAAATCGGTAATTAAACCAACTTAAAACATTTAAATTGATGAATCATTTTTTAGCTAACATAGTTTAGAAACAGAATCAACACAGAAATATAGAATAAATGAATAATACAACATTAAACAGCGGAATAAACTTTAATTTATTAATCAGAATTTTGAATACAAGATATTTATATACATCGGAAAATAATTTGAATACAAGGAAATATTTACCGGTTTAAAAACTTCAGAGTACACCGTCTTTGGAACCCCAGCTTCGTCAATCTTCGAATCCTAAACTGTGATCCTTAAAATTGTAATGCTCGGGTCTGACCCCGACCTGAGAAAAATGAAAGCTCGGGTCAGGTTGTATCTTTATTCAAGTAAATCCACTTCACTATAAACTGAAATATAATAGCAACTTTTAACTTACATAAGTAGTTCCAAATTTCCTATGTATACAACGGTCCTTATTTCATAAATGGACCATACAGACTTAGTCAACCATTTACCAACACAAGACAAATAATCAATGCATGCCAAACCAAGGTGATAAGACCGCTAAATTTTGAATGTATATGCAAAGTTCCAATGTTCATTTAAATATGCATGTAAAGAGAATGCACCAATTTCATGTGTACTCACAATCGGAGCAGGTCTTATCAATATGGTATTTTGGATTTAACAACATAAAACTAGTGTATATGTACAAGCAATTCACGGACAATATCCATTTGCATAGAACTTCAAATCATATGTTTAATGTTTAACTAAGAGAAATATATTATATATCCATATTTTAGATAAGTGTTCAATGAAAGCCATATTTTAGAGTATCTCCGATTCTCCACACATGATGTCAATATTCCAGTATCATAAACAATAAGTCAAAGTACATGAAATTTTCTACTATTAATATATATGTGTATTTAAGTATGGTCACCTTAGTCTCTGCGTAATTGGTTCACACTGATTGCGGTATGTCAATGGTTATGGTCTTACATTTTAAAGTATAAAATGAAACTTCTACCTATATTATATTACTCGCTAGGAAATGATAAGTTCATATTCACAAGAAGAAATGAACCATGAAATATATTATTTTCCTTTCAACAACACACGGAAACTCATCCCCCATAATTCAGCAATAGCTTCATCAAGATCATCAAGACATACCTTAATCGAGCTGAACATATTATTCACATTATGGATGGTAATCTAGTTTAAATCACACACACACACACACACATATATATGTATATATATATATATAAAATCAAATGTGTTTTGATTTTGTCAACTCATTTCAGGTTTTCAGATTTAACCAACCATTAAGACAGTCCTATAAATTACTACAGGTTATGATAATATCAAGAAACCATACACAACTTTGCCAAGGCAGTCTGCAAGGTTGAAGGGGACTTCGCAAAGGTAGGTTAGACATTGCATCATATTATATGCAGCAAATATATAAGAGGGTGACATAGACAATTTAAACAGGAAGGCAACTACAATAACTCGCAAGAAGCATCAGGATAGCGTGATTTTGATGTAATACATGGCCGACACATGTTCAAAACTCGATAGGCATAAATGAGTATCAACACATACACACCACACAAAAATATGAATGCTCCAGGTCATGTTATACTGCACACAGGTACACCAATTGTGACAGTAACCTAAGTGATATGTACAGTAATAACACATAAATATAAAGCAAATTTAAGTCTGTATTAAACAGGGCAACGTGCAAAAAGCATAGTAAACATGGTGGGTATTAATCCAAGTATATATTATGGAAAATATTTCCAGTTTCCAGAAAATAAGAGGTTGCAAATTAAGGTTAACATCATATATAGATGCATGTTTTATCCATACAACTATATACATTCAGTTCACATAGGATGCTGCAGTGAAGGTCACGATTTCAAAAGTAATCAAAGTGCCAAAAAAATGTATACATTTGGAAAAATTTCTGCAGTTCGACTTATATACTGCATATATTTAGTAAATGCGTTCAATAAGTCTGCTGTGATGTTTTGGGTTATTAGTTAATATGTGAGAAAAGGTAATTTACTTGAGATATAATATGTAGTCAATATTAACTAACGTGAAGCATAGTTTCTAACTTTGACAATGTGCAACCTTACATGAAATTGTATTCGAGTTTTCACAATAACCAAAATAATTCTCTTCTGTGCAAATGAAAAATAAAAGTTTTACTAAAAACGATGGATATAAATTGCCAAACCATTTCCCAAACCCATATACAATCGTTCATAAAAATAGGCAGACAGAAACATATCATGTATGTATGCATGTACCTTTTGTTATGTGCATCTACAACATTAGTATTTACATTAAAAGTAAATTTCCTTCTCACATCACTAATCGTGACAAAAATATGATTTGAAAAAAATCATAAATTTACTGTCTTAAAAAGTAAGCCTTGAACTTAGCTAACTGCTCAAAAGATGTAAGGTTTGTTAATCAAAACATATTATCGGATATATATTGAAACGAGACAGTGAACACCCACAACGGAAAGATCATTGCAATAGAATGCAACAACCCCAAAAGTCAAGCGAAAATCAACAAGTAATAATATGGGCATTAAAGATTATAAACTTTAATTCAAAATGAAATTTAATTATTTGCATCAAGATTTATCGTAAGGGAAACTCACCTGTAGTGGTGATTCGACTGGGTGGATTGATTTCTTTGAGGAGGGTTTGGTCAGTGGTGCTGAAGAGTCCATGGTGTGAAAAGAGGGGAAGGCAGAATGGGTTCAAGTGACACACGTGCTTCAGCGTTGTCGGCTTCGGGGTTTCGTGACTCCGGTAGTAGCAAAAACGATGGACTACGATGGCGATCTAATTTGAAGAGGAAAGCGAATGAAAATTTAGGGGAAAGTGAATTCACTTCAGTTGCTTAAAAAAATAGAAGAAGGAGAAACGACGGGCATAATTTATGATGGAGATTTCGGCAGAAGCCATTAAGGGAAAAGAGGCTTCGATCTGAAGAAATTTAGGGAAAACACTAATTTTTATAGACGTAGAATCAGAGATAAGAATGACATAATATCATATAGGTTAGGATCGTCTTCGTGCTCAACAGATAGGTCTATGCGAAATCTTTGTTGGGGCAGGTAGTCTTTGGTGACATGAGCATGAAGGAATTTACAGTGCAGTGTTTAAGTAAAAAAGAGAGATCCCTATATACTTTATTCTACCGCAGATTACATTAAACATTTTTTTTATTTTTCCATCCCAAATGAACCCCAGACGCAATGAAATTTGATGTGCTCCTACGTCTTCATGTTCTGAATCAGATAAAGTTTGTTTGGACGAATTCGGATTCCATTTGCACAACGATATTATTTTAAATTCAATTTATTTGTTGGTTCATATTTGAATTACGCCTACTGTCAAAATAACTCCGTTTGATTCCATATTTGAAACGTTAACTTCAATCTCTTTATAGACACGAATACACACATATCCAAGCCAATTCCGATATATTTCAACAAATAAAGTTCCAATTTATTTAATGGTTTACAATTTAATTTCAACCATTTATATTTTTAGTCGAATTTCAGTCCAATTCAAATATCAACCAAATTCAATTCAAATATCCAACAATAAATATTTGATTTCCAAACAACAATTCTGAATTCCATTCATATACAAATATATATTTGATGTTTAATTTCTAACTCCAGTATCAATATAAAAATGATTATAAATAATTAAATCTTTGACTAATTTCAAATTCCAGTTAGCGAAATTTTCGGGATGTTATACGAGTGATGTTGTTGTGCTAATAAAATCATTTTTCTAATTTGCTTTGAAAAATACTTTTAACAAATTTTCCAAAATGTAAATCTGGCATTAGGTTGTTGCTTTTTTGTCTTACTTATCAGTTGACTTGTAAAAATATAAATGAACCCACAACTTCAAATCTATAAAGTTATTCTTGTTGCTTGCTAGGATAACATTCAGGTATCCATACCTGTAGACATTTATATTGACATTGACCAATATTGCGTATGTTACTCTTGATATATTTTGTTATGCTGTTATTATTGTATATATTGAAAAAAGAAAAAAAAAAAGTACAAATATTGCTTACAAACGTTATATTTTCTTTAATACGGTTGAAAATTGAAAATTACATGCTATTAAGTATTCTAAATTACATTAGTACTTAACAATTCAAAATATTAAAACATATTGTCAAGTAATCTACAATTTCTTAAAATGTTGAAATGATATTACATTATTACTTTTGAAATACACTCATCGCATTAAAAGACTACATTATAACTTGCCATTTTGTAATTTTTTATTGATAACAATGGAATGAAAAACTCACATTAAACTTCAAAACTTTCATTACTCATAACAAAAATGCAAACAAACTCATGATACATGCTTGAATTTATATATTTATAGAAGATTTTCAAATTTAGTACAAAATGCGTCATTTCTAGCGAGAGTCTCTATACTAGGTAAGCTTTATTATACTTTTGCATACAAGAAAACTAATAAGATAACAAAATTTTACAACTACGCGTCCTATAATGGTATCAGTTATATAAGAATAAAAAATCACACCTATGTCATTGGCACAGGCTTCATACTAGGATTAACATAGACACGGTCCAGTCGGAAATATACATTACACCCATGCTTTGGTGAAACTAGAAAATACATTCAAGTAATATTAAGTCTAAACAAAACAATTGTATTCTTTTGCAGGAAGATATGCACTAACTTCTATTATTCATATGTACCTTGATTTAATTTATGTACATGCTCAACTGAATAATTTACCAGTACCATCATTACTAAATTGATATTTACTTTCTTGAAAAACTTTAATCCGCTTCAAAGATTAGGTTTATGACTAAAATATAAAGTTGCAAAGTGGATTCAACGCATATTTACCTTGCTATTGTATTTTCATTTTATGTTGTAATTGGTATTGCAAAGATGAGAAAAAAATGTAACCTTAAAATAATGTGAAATCTTAATATTACATGATGTCATAATTGCAAGCTTGCCTACTTTGACAAATGCTGAGAAATAATCAATTAACTTGATACCTCTACATTCACAAATAGCGCAATATATTTGCAAAATTATTTTCAATAGCCAACGACCTTAATCTTAATAAAATAATTGCATAGTTGAATGATAACAAAAACAAATGCCGCATTGTCACCTAATTCTAGAAAAGTGACAAATTATATGTAACAACCTAGATTTTTGACTGTTCAAATTGACAATGATCCTCAAATGTCGACTAAAAAAAAATCAAAAATACAGATAGTTATTGGGATTAAAATAAGAAAAGAAGAAAAAAGAAAACAATCACAGAATATAACAGTGGAAGGACAAAATAAAACAAATAAATAACAGTTCTTGAAGCTGTTAAAACATACATTTGATTTTACATTACATGAATTTATCAGAATTAACTATCATAAAACATACCAATATTTTCAGCAGAATAATAACAATAATACATCTGTCAAGCTCCATCTTCATCTTCGTAACAATATCTTTGATAACTGAAAAACTCAAGCTGATCCGAGTACAAATGAAAAGACAAAAACACTCAGATCAGAACTAAAATATTCTCATATTAGTTAAATTAAATTCATGTGATAATATGAGTGCAATAACTTTAGAGATGTTACCGAATTTCCATCTCCTAAGGGTCCGTTAAACTAGATACTATATTATAACAACCCGTATTTTTGCAGTCAAATATTTAATTTAATTTATTATTTTAAAATATTGTAATTGGAATATTAATGGAATTTAATATTGAATTCGTTTTAAAAACAAAGTTCGAACGTTATATATATATAATTAAAAACAAGCTCGAAATGGCGCGACAGTTCGTAATATGGAGTTTTGAACTTCAATCGAATATACAGGATCCGATATAAGTTGGATTTCTGTGAAACAAGAAACGTTGGAAGCGCGTTGATTATAATTTTCATGTGGAAGAGAACAATCTAAATTTCGTGTTATAGATTGTTAGTTATGCCCAAATCAAATTTTGAAATAGTCACTATGGAAATCGTTATTTAATTATAGGTCTTTAAAATAGCCATTTTACAAACGGACTCCGTTTTCGATGAAACCAGTTCCATTGGGACCGTAACGTGAAATTATTGTACGGTATTAAATTGCATGGCAAACCGATATCATATGTGATCATGGCAGCCATAAACGCCCGTTCATTTTCTATAGCACGTAATTAAATTTATTTAATTTAATAAATGGATATTTGAGTGTAACTTGAGCAGATGATCAAATTAGACTGCGAAACTAGTTCTGTTGAGTTCGTATCGACGTTTAAAGTTAGAATAGTTATATAGTTTGTTATTTTTGGAGATGGGTAATTTGGTGTTCAAAATGGCATTGGGTGCAAATAAAAATATCGTACTGGGAAACAGTCTCAGAATGCGACGAAACTAGTGCCATTGGATTCGTATGAATTAATTATTGTAGGAATTTCAATTTTCGTATCAATCGGACTTACCATTTGATTGTGACAATGATAAACGCTTTAATTAATTATATTATTTGGTCAATTCAGACATGACTAACTTTAAATGAATAAACGACTGGTCAAACGAACTCCGATTTGGACGAAACAAGATTTATTGGATCCGTGAGGAAGTGGTCTAGTAAAATGTCAAGGTTTCAAATTTATTTAATTTTTCTGTAATTTTAGAGATTTTAAACGCTTGATTTTTCATCGATCGTTATAAAGGACTTTCCACAAACGATGTCGGAATTCGAAGAAGCCTGTCCCATTGGGTCCGGAATATTTTTCTATGCTAGGATTAGGTTGTTTCATCTCGATTGGAGATTGTTTGAGGTGATTTTAATTGGTTACTTCACAAAAAATTTTATATAGTAATTAAATATTAGTTGGTATCCTATATATATACCATTCCGAACCCTAACTGTGCGTCAAACTAATTTCCGTGGTCAACAAACCATTTCTGCGCCTCCACACAAACATTGAACGGTCCAAATTTTCGATCACTTCTCCTCAAATTTTCCCTTAATCCACTAATTGAATCGATGAGAATCCAATAACGAGGTTGATTGGCTTGACGGGTACTCCATATTGGACGGTTATGATCTGATTTGGACCCTCGTGGCAGCCGGATTTCTGCCTAAAACCGCCGGTGTTAGTGGTTGCTTCCAAGCACATAGAGCGATCGAGTCACTCGAGCTTTTGGGTGATGGACAAGGGAGTTGGCGCGGAAGTGGCAAAGGTTTCGGATGGCAGTCACGTTGACAAACGGAGGCGCAGCATGGATAGACTGGGATGGTGTGGATGGGATATCAGGGTATACGATTTTGCTGAGCAACTAGAATGGGAAGCATCAGGGAAGAATGATTAAGGAATTGGCTTGGACCTGTACATTTCCCGTATGACAATATAATTAACTTTGATTAAGTCAGACTAGTGTATAATTTATAACTAATTAATTATTAATTTATGGGCAGGTCGGTTTTGTTGGGTTGCTGATGGAATATGCGAAAAGTCGGCGCTGATCATCTGTTATCCTAAGTAATTTAATTACCAATGCACAATTTAAATAGTCAATTATAGTATAAATTATAATTAATCTTTTAGTGTCATGTTGGACAGATGAAAAAGGGGATCAAATGAAGACAGTGGGTAACGAAGAACTGTGCAGAACAAGGAAAACAAGTCCGGAAATTAAAATCTATTATTTGATTAAGGATATTAAGTTAATTAATTTATTTAAAGTCGACTTTAACTTTAAATTTTGTAACGTAATGTGCAGATTCGATCAAAGCAGTATTATGGACAAAGGGGACTATGGAAACCGAGTAGGAAAGAACATATGGATCTGATGATTTTAATCATAGGGTGGCGAACAAATTTCAGAACGAAGGAACCGAAGGATAGCAGTCCTATTTCGGTTCTACCCAACGTAGTCAAATGTTTAATTGAGTTCTAATTTTATTATATTAATTAATAATAGTAATTAGGTTAAGATAATTATTTAAATGGATTGGGTATGACTAAAACGTTAATAATTTGCCTATATCTTATCAGAATTAGACGAACAGGGTGGCACAAGGACCATCGTAACGAGTACCACGCCGTGGAAAAGATTTGGACGACTTTTGTAACAACCCGTATCTTTATAACATGTTAAAACCATAAATCAAGGCAGAATTAAATTTTAAATAAGAATCAAGGGAAACGGGTTGCGCCATTGCGTTCATCTCGAAATTCAGCTTGGAAATGAGTCCGAGTTTTAGAGAAACGGAGTCCGTATGAGGGAGATATGACCCTCTGAAGTTTCAAGGATTTTTAGGACAGAAAAACAACTCAAATTCGAATTCGAAATTCGAATTCAAACCCCAGCGCAGACTGGGCGGGAATTTTCCCGCCCAGGACCAGGTCGACCTGGGGGTCGACACTATGGTCGACCTCCCAGGGACCAGGTCGACCCTATGGTCGGCCTGGGGGTCGACCTGGTGCTGAAGCCCAGTTTTGAGCTTGGGTTCACTCTGATGTTTCTGGTCTCGTTTTCAGTCTATATTCGTCCGCCTAATCCTATATAAACAGCCTCCGAGCCTCATTCTCTTTACACCATTATTCTCTAACCTTATGCTGCACAAATTTTTGATGGACATGGCTTCTTATTCTTCTTATAAATTAAATTAAGATAAATTAAAATAAAACACGAAGACTATTTCTTGAAGATTACGGCTAGGAATTGCATATTGGGGATTTGCTCCTACAATCAAATCAAGATTCAACGATTCAACAATTTGACGACTAGTTTATAGATTCAGCTTCTGCATCTCAATTTCTTAGACCACGATCTGTAAGTTCTAGTTACTTTGAGATTTAAACTTGTTTATTGTAATATTGGACATGAGATAAAGTGAAACTGGACTTAAGAATGATAATCGATTCACATCTATTCTAGTTTCTGTAACGACCCAGGATTTTAGGGCCAATTTAAAATTTTAATTTTAATGAATTTAAAGTATTTTAAATGATTGATTTATTTTAATCGAAGTTAAAACGAATAAATTTAATTTATATATAAAAGGAATTGAAAACAAGCGCTGCAGTTTGAAATTTTGATTTGAAACTTTAACTGAATGTACAGGACGCAAAATTTAACGGATTTTAGTGAAACCAAAAATATTGGAATCTATTTAAAAATATCTTTCCAATGAATCTGAAGAATCGAAATTTCATAACGGGAATCAAAAGTTATGGTCAATTCAATATTTAGAAAGGTCGCTATGAAATTTATAAGGGCCAAAATGCTACATTTTGCAGAATAAGGAATTAGGACCCGAAACCATCTCCATTGGTTTTAGAATGTTGTTTACATATAAAAATGACTATAAGAACTTATATTTTTGAGTTTCGGAAAAATTCCACTATTTTTGGTATTTTTAAATATTAAAATATACACCTGAAAAATAGAATTTTTGCAAACGAACTCCGAATTCGACGAAACTAGTTTCTATGGATTCGGAATATTAAATTAAGGTTAAATTATAAAATTTATAATTTTTGGAATTATTTTGTGGCCTGTATAATTTTTACAGTGGAAATACAGCCTATTTTCAAACTTCGGAAATTTATAATAAATTCATACGGAATCGGAAAATTACGAAATCAGGTTCGTTGGGTTCGTAATGACCTGAAATAATTATGTTTAAAATTTTATTAATTTTGAAATCAGCATGTATTTATAAGAATTTCTGAATTGAAGAAAACAGTTGAAAATTGAGTAATTGGGCACGTAATGATATTTGGGCCCAAACCAAAATTAAACCCATGGTATATATTATTTTTTTTCTGAGATTTAGGGCTGAAATTCGAAATGCTCAGCAGCCACTTCTATTTTCCATCATTTTTTCTCAATTTCCATGGCGGCTCTCTCTTCCTCTAAAATTTATCGAAAATAAAATCTCTTCAAACCATAGCAAATTATATGTCCTCTCGAAGGTCTCGACGATACGAAGCTAATGGTGTAGTTGGTTTTGTCAAACAGCGCTCGGATTCGCCGGAATCTCGTCTTAAAGCTCGCTGTTTTCGAAATTCAGAAGCTCAAAACGTAAATCAAGAAATTCCCGTGAATCGAGGAAGAATTAGACGAAGTCACGAACACGGAAGTTCTTCGTCTACGTGAGGTGGAGGTGCTCGCCAAATTTCAGGCAGTTTGGAGGTGTGAGGCGGCCTGTGGGACCCGCGAGGCGAAATCCTTTCTAGGCGATTTCCCGATGATCGGAGAAGCTTTAGGGGCGGCTCTTTCTGGTGGTGGTGCGTCTCGCCAAGACGAAGACATTGGCGGTGCTCCCGTGGCGTCAGGTGGCCCGAGGCAGCGGCAAAGTGCGGTCAAAGTTCGGCGGTGAACAGTGTTTTTCGGTCAACGGGCTGAGGGTATTTTCTATTTTATTTTTAAATTATTTAATTAATTTCCAGAACTTTAAAATTGCATAACTCACTCATACGAAGTCGAAAATTGACGATTTCAGGTGCGTTGGGATCGTGGCGACGAGATGGACGCGTGGACACTAATTTTGTCCAATTCTGAGACGGTGAAATTTTTAGGTATTTTCACGAATATTAATTAATTATTTAATTACCGGATCTTTAAAAATTCATAACTCTTTCATACGAGGTCCGTTTGACGAACCGTAAATTGCGTTGGAATCACAAAATTAAGAGCTTCGCGATGGCGTAGACCGCAGCTGAAAAGGAGACAGTAAAATTTTGGCCAAAAAAAATTCAAGGTGAGAATCCTTTATTTAAAATTTTTACATTAAAATAAACTATTCAGTATATGATGCGATTATAATATGATTCTGATTTGTTGTTGGTTATGATTTGGTGATGCCTTGTTATATGATTGAATGGCTAATATTAGATCCCTTGATTTCATGTTCATAGGTAAATAGAATTGACTCTGTTAATGAACAAAATTTGTTCAATATTTAAAT
Organism: Allium sativum; assembly: GCA_030737875.1. Classification (NCBI taxonomy): domain Eukaryota; kingdom Viridiplantae; phylum Streptophyta; class Magnoliopsida; order Asparagales; family Amaryllidaceae; genus Allium; species Allium sativum. Next base: position 371,352,346 of record CM060920.1, read on the forward strand.
GGGAATATTTCACCGTATGTTAATGAACAAATTTGTTCAATATTTAATAGAAATTTATTCACTGTATGTTGATGGACGAATGATTGTATGATATTATAGAAAATGACATCGTATGGTAAAGATAACATTTTTTTTATATATGTTAAAATAGAATTATATATAGTATGTTGAATGGACACTATTTTTGTTATGTTAAGAATGAGAATTAACACCGTATGTTAATGAACAATTTTTGTTCATATTTGAATAGAATTTACACACCGTATGTTAATGAACAATATTTTGTTCATTATTAAAATAAGAAAAGCACCGTATGTTAATGAATAATATTTTGTTCATTATTAAAAATAAGAATATGGCACTATATGAAATGAACTAATTTTTGTTCATTATAAATTATAGAATACGCCACCGTATGTTGATGAACGCTATTTTTGTATCATTATTAAAATAGTATTATACACCGTAGGTTGATGAACGCTATTTTGTTCATTATTAAATTAGTATTACACACTGTATGTAAGAATGACAAATTTTGTCAATATTAAAAGTAAAATTTGCCACTGTAGGTTAATTGACAAATATTGTAAATATTAAAAATAGGATTTGTCACTATATGTTAAATGACAAATTTTGTCAATATTGAAATAGAAATTATTCACCGTATGTTAATGAGCAACTTTGTTAACATAATGTTCCCGTATGAAAATAACATTTTTATTTAATGTTTAACATATAAGAATGCATTGTATGTGAATAGTATTTTTGTCATTTTTATTTAATGTTTAACATATAAGAATGCATTGTATGTGAATAGTATTTTTGTCATTTTTATTTAATGTTTAACATATAAGAATGCATTGTATGTGAATAGTATTTTTGTCATTTTTATTTAATGTTTAACATATAAGAATGCATTGTATGTGAATAGTATTTTTGTCATTTTTATTTAATGTTTAACATATAAGAATGCATTGTATGTGAATGGTATTTTTGTCATTTTTATTTAATGTTATAAAAATATAAGTTTGCATTGTATGTTAAATAACATTTTTGGTCATGTTATAAAAATATAAGTTTGCATTCTTATTTAATGTTTAACATATAAGAATGCATTGTATGTGAATGGTATTTTTGTCATTTTTATTTAATGTTATAAAAATATAAGTTTGCATTGTATGTTAAATAACATTTTTGGGCATGTTATAAAAATATAAATTTGTATCGTATGATAAAATAGCATTTTGTAAAAAATGAAAACATTTACCGTATGATTGATTGATACTTGTTTTGTTAAGTATGGAAATGTCACCGTATGATTCATTAACATTATTTTTAATGTTATGTACTAAGAAAATGAACCGTATGAGATTAACATTCATTTGTGTTAATTAAAGAAAAATTTTCACCGTATGTTGAATTGAAATTTTTGTTAATGTTGTATGGAAAAAGAATATATTTGTCATGTTATAAAATAGAAAAAGATAATGCATTGTATGTATTGCATATTATTTTTGTCATGTTAGAAAAATAGAAATTTGCATTGCATAAAATGGTATTTTGTCATGTTAGAAAAATAGAAATTTGCATTGCATAAAATGGTATTTTGTCATGTTAGAAAAATAGAAATTTGCATTGCATAAAATGGTATTTTGTCATGTTAGAAAGAATAGAAAATGCATTGTATGAAAAAGAATATTTTTGTCATGTTAAAAATTATAAATGCATTGTATGAAAAAGAATATTTTTGTCATGTTAACAATTACAAAGGCATTGTAGGAAAAAGAATATTTTTGTCATGTCAACAATATAGAAAATGCATGTCATGTAAATATACATTATTTATAATGTTTATAAAAAGAGAAGTTGCATGGTAAGATAATATACATTATTTATAATGTTTATAAAAAGAGAGTTTGCATGGTAAGATAATAAGCATTATTTATAATGTAAATAAAAAGAGAATTCACCCCGTAGGAAGAATTAACATTTATTTTATGTTAAATAAAAGAAATGAAACTATATGCAAGAATTAACATTATTTTTAATGTCAAATAAAAAGAAATGAAACGTAGGAGAAGATTTACATTATTTATAATGTATAAAGGTTACACCATAGAAAAATATCCATTGTTCAAAATGTAATGGGAAAAGAAATATACAAAGAATTAAAGGAATGGTACGTTATAATTTACATTTTCAAATGTAAATTATAAAATATATAAATAAATAATAATAATAAATTGAAAGAAAAGTTCATCGTCTAATACTAAACCAAATTGTCATGTAAGTAGAAAAGTGAAAGAGATAAGAGAAGAAGGAAGTTATATATAAGAGCGATGAGTTAAACGAACTATTTATATATGTATATTATATATATAATTATAATTAAACGAATCGAGAGCAGTAGTTCGTGTTTTGAAATCGAACTTTTAAACGAATATACCGGAGGATCCGACCGTCGGATTTTCCCAAAACTGAAACCGTTAGGACCGTCTTGGAAAAATCTTTCCAACGATATATGCTACGCAAAAATCTAACGGTTAGATTTTGAGGAAAGTGAAAAACAAAATTTATGGAAAACAGCGCCAAGGTCGCCCTTGACCTGAAGCGTCGTTAAATAAGGAATTAATTATATTAAATAATTAAGGCAAGAATTAATCGTTATAAAATAAAATAACGATACGAAATATGTTTTTCTCAAAATATATGAATGCGAGATTATTTGGAAAGACCGGGTTAATCCCATTCCAAATGATCGTACGATTTCAAGAATTCAAGTATGAAGACGGCGTATGAAGACCGTAAATCTCCCCTCGAATGGACAACGATCAAGACTTTGAATTGGTTTGATCCCAATTCAAGGGTCGGGATAATTGCCCAAACGTACGTGTTGATTTCACGGGTTTGACCCTAGTTCAGACCTAGAGCATGGGTATAAATGGATAGTGTGTCTGACATCGTACCCCACAAAATATTATGTTGTTGATATTCAGTTAATATATAAACGATTGGTGGTAGAGAATTTATTCTCTACTTAACACCCGTTTATATAGTGACGGAAGATCAATAGTACGGTATGGAGTGACGGTGTGGCATACTAAGATGCAATGATCAGGGTTTCTTGTTGAAAAGCAGAACCTTGTGGTATGAAGAACATGACTTCACGAGCCTCACAAACCGGTAGAGTCTAAAAAGGGGGAAGGGAACGCAGGGAAAGTAGCACGTTTCTTTCTAGTTAGTAGTCATTTTACTTTTGGAGGATGATGAAATGAGGCGCCTCGGATAGGTCCTATAGGACCGGGGAACGTGTGCTTAGGAATTGCCAATCCTCTAAGCTGTATGTGAGGACCGGCCCTGCAGGATCCAAGGGTTAACTGCGGGTAATCCTGAGACGTTAACTAGAGCGTCTCGAATCGGTAAGGAGTCCTCCCTAGCCTGGACTCATGATGGAAACCCAAATTTCCAATACGACCCCGACGGATTTGATTGTATTACTAGTATTGGAGGCATAATATATGGTACCTATGCTTCCTAGGATTAATACATTGCTTTGAATTGTTTTAAAACATATACACTCTAATAATAGTATTAGTTTCGTATTTGGCGTATTTAGCATGTTTAACCACCATAAGGTAAAACTCTATCCTCTTGGTGTGCGTTGCATTGTGTGATGGGACCTGAGTCTTATGGTGGTTCCATTTTTCAAAAGACATTGCGTTTTGTTACGTTTTACATATCTGTATTGACACTATAGTTATGCACGACAATCCATTGGTACAACCCGTTCCGCGTTAGCGGCGTGGTCTTTGGATTTGCCTTATTAGTATAAGTTATTTAAGATTTCTCACACCAGTCCTTGTTTAGCATGCCGGGAATAGGATGCAGCATGATGGGGGATTCTCGCTTCGCGGTTTGGTGGCGAACGGGAGACTCTTACCCCCACATGTCCCTGTTGAGGGTTGGTAAGGCAATGGCCGGGAGGCTCGAGAGGGTCGCCGTAAAACAAGGTGTACTGGGGGACCACTGTGAGCCACGGTGGGTTTTACCTGCTGCTTTGGGGGGATGAAGGGATGGTTGCAAAGCCTACCGGATTTCGTCCGGGCTATCACAGTTGGTATCAGAGCTTTGGTTTACAAAGCGGAGTACAACATATCTATAATAATTCGTTTACGTAGAATCACTATATTCTATGGCGAACAGTTCATGAGATACATAATAGCCAGTCACTTTATCGTCATCTTTTCATTCATCCTTCGATCTTTTAGAATCACCATTTCAGTTGTTTTGACTTTTCCCTTGATCGTGCGTTCGAAGAAGACTAAGAGAAGTGGCGATGCTCAATTGGCACATGTTTACGAAGGAGCGAAAGGACCAACTTCTTCGGTGGAAGGCCTGATGTTATAGGTGGTACTATTTCTGTTTAAAACGTTTCAACATTCTCTGTGTTTATTCTTCCTCTTCTCCTCTTTTATTTTCTTTTTCCTTTTCGGGGACGAAAAGTTCTTAAGTGGGGGAGATTGTAACGACCCAGGATTTTAGGGCCAATTTAAAATTTTAATTTTAATGAATTTAAAGTATTTTAAATGATTGATTTATTTTAATCGAAGTTAAAACGAATAAATTTAATTTATATATAAAAGGAATTGAAAACAAGCGCTGCAGTTTGAAATTTTGATTTGAAACTTTAACTGAATGTACAGGACGCAAAATTTAACGGATTTTAGTGAAACCAAAAATATTGGAATCTATTTAAAAATATCTTTCCAAAGAATCTGAAGAATCGAAATTTCATAACGGGAATCAAAAGTTATGGTCAATTCAATATTTAGAAAGGTCGCTATGAAATTTATAAGGGCCAAAATGCTACATTTTGCAGAATAAGGAATTAGGACCCGAAACCATCTCCATTGGTTTTAGAATGTTGTTTACATATAAAAATGACTATAAGAACTTATATTTTTGAGTTTCGGAAAAATTCCACTATTTTTGGTATTTTTAAATATTAAAATATACACCTGAAAAATAGAATTTTTGCAAACGAACTCCGAATTCGACGAAACTAGTTTCTATGGATTCGGAATATTAAATTAAGGTTAAATTATAAAATTTATAATTTTTGGAATTATTTTGTGGCCTGTATAATTTTTACAGTGGAAATACAGCCTATTTTCAAACTTCGGAAATTTATAATAAATTCATACGGAATCGGAAAATTACGAAATCAGGTTCGTTGGGTTCGTAATGACCTGAAATAATTATGTTTAAAATTTTATTAATTTTGAAATCAGCATGTATTTATAAGAATTTCTGAATTGAAGAAAACAGTTGAAAATTGAGTAATTGGGCACGTAATGATATTTGGGCCCAAACCAAAATTAAACCCATGGTATATATTATTTTTTTTCTGAGATTTAGGGCTGAAATTCGAAATGCTCAGCAGCCACTTCTATTTTCCATCATTTTTCTCAATTTCCATGGCGGCTCTCTCTTCCTCTAAAATTTATCGAAAATAAAATCTCTTCAAACCATAGCAAATTATATGTCCCCTCGAAGGTCTCGACGATACGAAGCTAATGGTGTAGTTGGTTTTGTCAAACAGCGCTCGGATTCGCCGGAATCTCGTCTTAAAGCTCGCTGTTTTCGAAATTCAGAAGCTCAAAACGTAAATCAAGAAATTCCCGTGAATCGAGGAAGAATTAGACGAAGTCACGAACACGGAAGTTCTTCGTCTACGTGAGGTGGAGGTGCTCACCAAATTTCAGGCAGTTTGGAGGTGTGAGGCGGCCTGTGGGACCCGCGAGGCGAAATCCTTTCTAGGCGATTTCCCGATGATCGGAGAAGCTTTAGGGGCGGCTCTTTCTGGTGGTGGTGCGTCTCGCCAAGACGAAGACATTGGCGGTGGTCCCGTGGCGTCAGGTGGCCCGAGGCAGCGGCAAAGTGCGGTCAAAGTTCGGCGGTGAACAGTGTTTTTCGGTCAACGGGCTGAGGGTATTTTCTATTTTATTTTTAAATTATTTAATTAATTTCCAGAACTTTAAAATTGCATAACTCACTCATACGAAGTCGAAAATTGACGATTTCAGGTGCGTTGGGATCGTGGCGACGAGATGGACGCGTGGACACTAATTTTGTCCAATTCTGAGACGGTGAAATTTTTAGGTATTTTCACGAATATTAATTAATTATTTAATTACCCGATCTTTAAAAATTCATAACTCTTTCATACGAGGTCCGTTTGACGAACCGTAAATTGCGTTGGAATCACAAAATTAAGAGCTTCGCGATGGCGCAGACCGCAGCTGAAAAGGAGACAGTAAAATTTTGGCCAAAAAAAATTCAAGGTGAGAATCCTTTATTTAAAATTTTTACATTAAAATAAACTATTCAGTATATGATGCGATTATAATATGATTCTGATCTGTTGTTGGTTATGATTTGGTGATGCCTTGTTATATGATTGAATGGCTAATATTAGATCCCTTGATTTCATGTTCATAGGTAAATAGAATTGACTCTGTTAATGAACAAAATTTGTTCAATATTTAAATGGGAATATTTCACCGTATGTTAATGAACAAATTTGTTCAATATTTAATAGAAATTTATTCACTGTATGTTGATGGACGAATGATTGTATGATATTATAGAAAATGACATCGTATGGTAAAGATAACATTTTTTTTATATATGTTAAAATAGAATTATATATAGTATGTTGAATGGACACTATTTTTGTTATGTTAAGAATGAGAATTAACACCGTATGTTAATGAACAATTTTTGTTCATATTTGAATAGAATTTACACACCGTATGTTAATGAACAATATTTTGTTCATTATTAAAATAAGAAAAGCACCGTATGTTAATGAATAATATTTTGTTCATTATTAAAAATAAGAATATGGCACTATATGAAATGAACTAATTTTTGTTCATTATAAATTATAGAATACGCCACCGTATGTTGATGAACGCTATTTTTGTATCATTATTAAAATAGTATTATACACCGTAGGTTGATGAACGCTATTTTGTTCATTATTAAATTAGTATTACACACTGTATGTAAGAATGACAAATTTTGTCAATATTAAAAGTAAAATTTGCCACTGTAGGTTAATTGACAAATATTGTAAATATTAAAAATAGGATTTGTCACTATATGTTAAATGACAAATTTTGTCAATATTGAAATAGAAATTATTCACCGTATGTTAATGAGCAACTTTGTTAACATAATGTTCCCGTATGAAAATAACATTTTTATTTAATGTTTAACATATAAGAATGCATTGTATGTGAATAGTATTTTTGTCATTTTTATTTAATGTTTAACATATAAGAATGCATTGTATGTGAATAGTATTTTTGTCATTTTTATTTAATGTTTAACATATAAGAATGCATTGTATGTGAATAGTATTTTTGTCATTTTTATTTAATGTTTAACATATAAGAATGCATTGTATGTGAATAGTATTTTTGTCATTTTTATTTAATGTTTAACATATAAGAATGCATTGTATGTGAATGGTATTTTTGTCATTTTTATTTAATGTTATAAAAATATAAGTTTGCATTGTATGTTAAATAACATTTTTGGTCATGTTATAAAAATATAAGTTTGCATTCTTATTTAATGTTTAACATATAAGAATGCATTGTATGTGAATGGTATTTTTGTCATTTTTATTTAATGTTATAAAAATATAAGTTTGCATTGTATGTTAAATAACATTTTTGGGCATGTTATAAAAATATAAATTTGTATCGTATGATAAAATAGCATTTTGTAAAAAATGAAAACATTTACCGTATGATTGATTGATACTTGTTTTGTTAAGTATGGAAATGTCACCGTATGATTCATTAACATTATTTTTAATGTTATGTACTAAGAAAATGAACCGTATGAGATTAACATTCATTTGTGTTAATTAAAGAAAAATTTTCACCGTATGTTGAATTGAAATTTTTGTTAATGTTGTATGGAAAAAGAATATATTTGTCATGTTATAAAATAGAAAAAGATAATGCATTGTATGTATTGCATATTATTTTTGTCATGTTAGAAAAATAGAAATTTGCATTGCATAAAATGGTATTTTGTCATGTTAGAAAAATAGAAATTTGCATTGCATAAAATGGTATTTTGTCATGTTAGAAAAATAGAAATTTGCATTGCATAAAATGGTATTTTGTCATGTTAGAAAGAATAGAAAATGCATTGTATGAAAAAGAATATTTTTGTCATGTTAAAAATTATAAATGCATTGTATGAAAAAGAATATTTTTGTCATGTTAATAATTACAAAGGCATTGTAGGAAAAAGAATATTTTTGTCATGTCAACAATATAGAAAATGCATGTCATGTAAATATACATTATTTATAATGTTTATAAAAAGAGAAGTTGCATGGTAAGATAATATACATTATTTATAATGTTTATAAAAAGAGAGTTTGCATGGTAAGATAATAAGCATTATTTATAATGTAAATAAAAAGAGAATTCACCCCGTAGGAAGAATTAACATTTATTTTATGTTAAATAAAAGAAATGAAACTATATGCAAGAATTAACATTATTTTTAATGTCAAATAAAAAGAAATGAAACGTAGGAGAAGATTTACATTATTTATAATGTATAAAGGTTACACCATAGAAAAATGTCCATTGTTCAAAATGTAATGGGAAAAGAAATATACAAAGAATTAAAGGAATGGTACGTTATAATTTACATTTTCAAATGTAAATTATAAAATATATAAATAAATAATAATAATAAATTGAAAGAAAAGTTCATCGTCTAATACTAAACCAAATTGTCATGTAAGTAGAAAAGTGAAAGAGATAAGAGAAGAAGGAAGTTATATATAAGAGCGATGAGTTAAACGAACTATTTATATATGTATATTATATATATAATTATAATTAAACGAATCGAGAGCAGTAGTTCGTGTTTTGAAATCGAACTTTTAAACGAATATACCGGAGGATCCGACCGTCGGATTTTCCCAAAACTGAAACCGTTAGGACCGTCTTGGAAAAATCTTTCCAACGATATATGCTACGCAAAAATCTAACGGTTAGATTTTGAGGAAAGTGAAAAACAAAATTTATGGAAAACAGCGCCAAGGTCGCCCTTGACCTGAAGCGTCGTTAAATAAGGAATTAATTATATTAAATAATTAAGGCAAGAATTAATCGTTATAAAATAAAATAACGATACGAAATATGTTTTTCTCAAAATATATGAATGCGAGATTATTTGGAAAGACCGGGTTAATCCCATTCCAAATGATCGTACGATTTCAAGAATTCAAGTATGAAGACGGCGTATGAAGACCGTAAATCTCCCCTCGAATGGACAACGATCAAGACTTTGAATTGGTTTGATCCCAATTCAAGGGTCGGGATAATTGCCCAAACGTATGTGTTGATTTCACGGGTTTGACCCTAGTTCAGACCTAGAGCATGGGTATAAATGGATAGTGTGTCTGACATCGTACCCCACAAAATATTATGTTGTTGATATTCAGTTAATATATAAACGATTGGTGGTAGAGAATTTATTCTCTACTTAACACCCGTTTATATAGTGACGGAAGATCAATAGTACGGTATGGAGTGACGGTGTGGCATACTAAGATGCAATGATCAGGGTTTCTTGTTGAAAAGCAGAACCTTGTGGTATGAAGAACATGACTTCACGAGCCTCACAAACCGGTAGAGTCTAAAAAGGGGGAAGGGAACGCAGGGAAAGTAGCACGTTTCTTTCTAGTTAGTAGTCATTTTACTTTTGGAGGATGATGAAATGAGGCGCCTCGGATAGGTCCTATAGGACCGGGGAACGTGTGCTTAGGAATTGCCAATCCTCTAAGCTGTATGTGAGGACCGGCCCTGCAGGATCCAAGGGTTAACTGCGGGTAATCCTGAGACGTTAACTAGAGCGTCTCGAATCGGTAAGGAGTCCTCCCTAGCCTGGACTCATGATGGAAACCCAAATTTCCAATACGACCCCAACGGATTTGATTGTATTACTAGTATTGGAGGCATAATATATGGTACCTATGCTTCCTAGGATTAATACATTGCTTTGAATTGTTTTAAAACATATACACTCTAATAATAGTATTAGTTTCGTATTTGGCGTATTTAGCATGTTTAACCACCATAAGGTAAAACTCTATCCTCTTGGTGTGCGTTGCATTGTGTGATGGGACCTGAGTCTTATGGTGGTTCCATTTTTCAAAAGACATTGCGTTTTGTTACGTTTTACATATCTGTATTGACACTATAGTTATGCACGACAATCCATTGGTACAACCCGTTCCGCGTTAGCGGCGTGGTCTTTGGATTTGCCTTATTAGTATAAGTTATTTAAGATTTCTCACACCAGTCCCACGACTGACCCATAGTTTGTTTCACCTTTTTGCAAACTTGGGTGCCCTCTCTTCTACACGGGCAGCCAAGTAGACAGGTTCATTCTTTGCTTGGAGCTTTTCTTTGTAGCTGCTTATTTTCTCTCTCTTGGATTCTGCTTGGGAGAAGAGGTGATGACTTGGAGCTTGAAGACTTTTTGTTTCTATTGGCATCTATTCTTTTCTTTTTAGACATCAAATTTATTTCTTTTCTGCAAACTTGTTGTAATAGCTTAGATTCTGTGACTGTGGATTTTCTGTGATTGATGACATTATATTTTTCCGCTGCTATAATGTTATTACTCTATGAATCTCCTTTGCTATATTGTATCTGTGTTCTGTTTTATTGTATTTATGTTGTATTCCAAAAAAATGATTTCTCCTGCTTTCACTTGTGGAAGTTTGGGGTTATCACAGTTTCCATCTTGGATCTTGACATTTGGGGATATTTCTATGAAATCAGTTTGGACCTATTCATGTTGTAAATTAAACTCTTTCATGTCCATAACATTATCATGTCTGTGATGTTGAATCAGTCTATTATTTACAAGTTTGGGACTATCATCTTATGCCATGACTATCACCTTATTATGCTTGATTTGAAATCCTATTATTTTCTACATGCCAGTGATGTAGTAACCAATTATCTCAAGTTATGTCATGCTAGTCTTGTAATCCCTTTTATTACCTTATGTCCGTCCTTTTTTCCTATCATAGTTTTGATGTTATTCCCTTTATTTCTGTATTTGGATCTACTTGCAATTTAGATCGATTCACATTTACATGAGATGGGAATATGATTTGGGTAGATTAGGCAAAACATGAATTGGTTATAAACATGAATCATGAGCTTGATAATAGGCATAAGTTGAAACTTGACATGAAACTTGCCATGAAACTTGACACGAACTTGACATGAAATTTGAACATGGACGTGACACTAGAATGAACTTGAAAATGGCCAACTCGAGGTTGGGTTGAGTTTGCAATGTAATTCTGCCCGGAACCGCCCGGCAAATCCAGTTACTGCAAACAATAGGATCCACTGTGGGTAGCTGGTCATATTGCGCTTGAAACCTGAGGTCAGATTGAGTTGTAGTGTAATTCTGCCCAGAACCGCCCGACATATCCAGCGACCACAACATTAGGTCTGATGTGAGAGGTTGGGGTGCATTAATGAATTAATGCCACATGATAGGGTTAAGTCATGAACATGAAAGACAACACTTAACCAACTTGACATGCTAGACTGATAAGGGTTAAGTCACGAATTTAAATGACAACACTTAACCTGTTGGAAGAAACCCTAGTTGCGCGGTCCATTTCAACAGTAACCCACTTAGAAGTATCATGGTACCCTGGAACTAGGTAGGGTGGGGCACGATTACTAGGCTGAATTGTAAGCGACCAGAACGACGACTGAGTTGGTGCGCCAGTGTAGGTTTAGGCGGACTATGGTCGTGCACGTAGTCCAGAGTTGAAAATGAGGCATTGGGCATCAGTAGGTTTACACTGTGCATGCTTGATTCATGTCGGTGGTTGGCGCCCTAGGGCTTGATACCTCCTATGATGGACCTAGCACAGGTAACTACATTCATGATAGGGCCATATGACACAGACACATGATGAGTTAGAACTTGTAGGGAGTCGATCGATTAGTGGATCGTTCCGTTGGACCTAGTAATGGGTCATTTCATGATATTGGGCCAAGAGATCATTTCATGGTTAATATATGACATGGGTTTGGGATACTAGTACAGTTGGTGAAGGGAACCTTGAACATGCGATGCCATACTTGATTACACTTGAATTATCATGTTATCTTAGTCTATCTTGCCCATCTTGACAACATCCTTATGCTTACTTTCAGTTTATACATATCATGTTACATTTACCTGTTTTTATGCTGAAAGTCAATAGGACTTACCAGTCGTTATGACTGACCCGTTTTCTTTCTCCTCTTTTTCTTTCGTTCCTCCCCCTCAGGTTCTTAGGGAGGAAACTCTAGCACTTAGCTTGGATTTTGCTTGCTTTCGGTTCAGCTCATGTACGGTTTGATCTTGAGCTATGCTATGGCTGCATTTCTGCTATCTTTGGGAATTATGCTATTTTTGCTGTTTAAGCTTTATGCTTCTTTATTTATGCAAGACAGAATTTGTTGTAATGGAAAATAATGACTTTGGCTATTTGGTACTTTGGATGTAAAAGGCTTTGACTATTTTGAAAGTAATGAAATTTATCTTTTGATTCTTCCGCTGTTTTATTTATGTTCTGTCTTGTAATATTTCTGTGTTTGTTTACCTCGATAACGCTCCTCCAAAACTAGTGCATTCCCTTTATGAGTGACCCTAGCGGAGGTGGGGTGTTACACTTGGTATCAGAGAAGAAGGTTACCAAACTGGGCAAAAGTTTTTGAAACCTTCTAAAACTATTTTCAAAACCATTTACAAAGAAGCATTTTTCAAGAAAAGTCTTGTTCTATTTAAAGGCTATTCCCCAAAAGCTATTAGCACTGTCCTTTGTTTCCTTGTTTGAATCTCTTCTTTTTCATTTCAGCATGTCTGGAAATCTTAACCTTCTAGAGGGCGTGCCAATACCTGGCTGGTTCTGGAGGTACCTAGAGGCTAGGGCCAACAATGCAGGCCCAACAGATATTCCTCCTCCAGCTGCAGCAGTTTCTCCTCCTCCTCCCCCTCCTCGTGCAAATGCTTTTTCAAAGATCTGTAGAGATTTTAGGGCCATGGGTGGAAAGGATTTCAAAGGAACTGAATCATTTGTAGAAGCGAGGAACTGGCTCAAAGAAATTGAGGATCTGTTCGTTATCTTCGAGGTGGACGATAGGCAGAAGGTACAGTTGGCAGTACGGTTGCACAAGGACGAAGCTGCCTATTGGTGGGAAGTCACTAACGCTGAAATACCTGTTGACACATGGATGGATTTCAAGGTAAGGTTTGAGATGAAATTCCTCTCACAAGCTGAACGAAGTCTACAGCTGGAAAAGTTCTTATCTCTTAAGCAAGGAAGTATGACGGTCAAGGAGTACGTCAATCAATTCAATCAGCTGGCCCGATTTGGACTGGACTTAGTGAACACTCCTCATAAGAAGGCTCTCCGTTTTGTCAAGGGATTAAATGAGCCACTTCACAGCTTGGCTATGACCCACATACCTATGGGGGCTACTTAAGAAAGGTTAGTAGACATGGCACTCTTAAATGAGGAAGACAAGGGGAAGAATGAGGAAAAAGCATAAGTTCCTCAAGATAAAAAGGGGAAGGGTCGCAGAACAAGAAAGCTGATCCAAAGAAAGGCGGGAAGAAGAACAAACCCCGTGAGAAGAGAAAGTGTAATTTCTGTGAAATTCCTGGGCATTTGGTCAAAGACTGCAGGAAGAAGAAAAGGAAGATGGGTGGTTGTTTCCACTGTGGTGAGACATGATACATGGCTAAGGCTTGCCCAAGGAAGCAAGGGCAGGGAGCTGGACCTTCTTCTGGAGGACAAGTCCACGCTCTCACGGTACCTCCGCAAGAACGAGGTAGAAATATTTCTGTCGAAAGTGTAGTCTATCTTTTTGATCATCCTGTTCGAACCTTGTTTGACTCTGGCGCATTGCATACTTTTATTTCTTCTGATATTGTTGAAACTCTGCACCTAAGTACCAGTCTAGTTTAGGATCCCGTTATTGTTTCAAATCCAATTGGTGGCTCCACTCATTTATCTATGATTTGTGTGGATTGGAGGATTTCTATCTTAAGCATAGAATTCACGTGTAATGCTTATGTTCTTGGATTTATGGGGATACATTCTGATTCTAGGCATGGATTGGCTATCCAATAATCGAGCCATTCTCGATTGTGAACGAAGGGTATTTAGACTTGTGACTCGCCTTAGTAATACCCTTAAAATTTCTTGTAACCCTATGGGTCCTGTCATGTTATGTTATCTAGAATCTCTTGACTCGTCTATCGATGATTTGCAATCATTAAAGGTAGTCCGAGAATATCCCAATGTCTTTGATGAGGTTAAGGGGTTACCCCCTAAACGCGAGATAGATTTCCGTATATATCTTGTTGATAATGCTAAGCCAGTTGCATTGCCCGTTAGACACATGGCCTCGCGAGAGAGAAAAGCGCTTAGTAAGCAAGTTAAGGAGTTGCTTGAGAAAAATTTCATTAGGTGAAGCATTTCCGAATGGGGTGCTCCGGTGGTATTCACTACTAAGGCGGATGGTTCGCTTCGTCTATGCATATATTATCGTGAGTTAAACGAGCTGACTAAGAAGAATAGGCGCCCACTACCGAGAATCGACGACTCGTTCAACCAGCTTGTAGGAGCGTCTGTTTTTTCTCAACTCGATCTAGCCACAGGATTCCATCAGCTTAGAGTGGCCGAGGATAACATTGACAAGACTGCATTTAGGACTCCGGATGGTTTCTTCGAATGGCTCGTCATGCCATTTGGTTTGACGAATGCACCCGCGTACTTCGTAGGCTTGATGAGTAGGGTGTTTAGGGAGTTCCTAAACAAGTTTGTGGTGGTCTTCGTGGACGATATTTGTGACGACCCGCCCCGCACCAGCCGACATTTCCTCCGGAAGTGCGCTGTACACATGCCCGACTAGCACGGAACGGTCGCCAAAGAAAGGAAAGAAGAGAATGAACTAATAAAGAACCTGTAGAATGTCTCACAGCGCATGGAACAAAATATAATAATAATATACTTGACATAAAACAGGTGAGACCGTGCATAAGCTGATAAGTAAAACCAACATCAACATCAGAGCAGCGGAAATCCAAATACAGCTTATTATCCAACATCATTATTACAACTTTAAACTGTCTCTAAAGTAAAAGAAAGTTAAAGTAGAAGATGCACTACTAATGCCCAAACAGTGATCTTCAACAACACAGGGAGAATATCTATATGTATCATACGTGGAAGCCTCTTGCTCGTCTCCGAATCAGCTACTCGTGCATACCCAGCTAACCTACCTCTAGTCTGCTCGTGAGAGCACCCAGAGTAATAAGAAGAGACATAAAACTCTGGGTCAGACAAAAAGTCTGGTATGAGCGATAAGCAGCTAAACAGAACAATAACAGGTATACTAAACCATACCTGAACCTGGACCTGCAACCAAAGAGTTAGCACTACATACCGTACAATACTCTAAGGTGCCACTGAACAGATGGTGTAAAGATAACAGGGGTGGGGTGTGCATGTCATAATGATGGCAAACAAATCAAGCATAGCAACCATCCTCACATCTCTCACTCAGTGCGTAAAGCATACGATATCTACCGCTTCGATCACTAGACCCATCGAAGTAGTGACGGAGTTCAACCTGTACAACTACTGCTACTACCAAGCTTACCACATGGAGTCATGACCAAACTTTTACAAATGATCCCACTTCATTGGTCTATAGCCCTTTTAGTCGTACCTAGGCCACTATGGCCCTTAATCCGTTCACGTACTCCCTACACATAGTGATCCAAAGTTATAGACATCGACAACCCCTTAGCACGCGTCCCGCAGCAAAGCCCAATCATGAAGTGAACTCGTTGGTTCCCAACTGGATCCTGAGCTCTAACTTCCTTTTGGACCACCTTTGCATCTCGGGTTTTCAGTCGTCACTGGATCGGTTCGGTTTTTCCCTTTACTTTGCTTCGGATCATACTCCCATTGGGTTTGGAACGTGCTCCCCCAGTTCAGTTCGTGATCCACGCCTCATGTCCAAGCTCCCTAATTCGGATCAGAGTGCTTCATCCCGTTGGATCGGGTCAAGTTCCTCAAGTTCTTCCATGGCGCATCGGTCCGGATCGGGTAACATGGTTCGGATCGTGGGCTCTCCAGATAGGCGGATCGGTCCAGAGCTCCCATCGGTTCGGTTCGGAGAAGACTGCACGGGTCGGGTCGGAGAAGATGCTCCCTAATTCTCCAGATTGTCTCGTGAATACAGTAGTTTGGAGGGCGGTTCGGTTCGGGCTCCTTCCTCCGATCCGATCCGGATCGGCCAAAATCCTGCACTTTTTTCCAGCGACTGTTTACGCCATTCAACGGCATTTTCGACCAATCTAACTATTCTAAACAATCACAATTCATACAAAACAGTCATGGGAACATATAGTATCAACCACAAACACCAAAACAATAACTTGATAGGTTAAAATAGATCAAACATTGCCAAAACCCCATATTTTCCTTTAAGCTTGCTTAAACAAAACAATGATAGGATTAGCAAAACTTAACCAAATTAACCCAAATTTCTAACAGAGGTATAAAACAATATTTCAAAATTTACCACTATTTTTCCAGATTTTATTAATGTATAAATTCGCTAATTATCACTAATCACCCTAATTAACTGTAATTAGTGTCAAAACAATGCTAATCACTCAACTTGGCCACAAATAAAATTTTCAGACCCGAAACCTCGCTGATTTGGGCGAATACTGATGTCTAACTGCAACTCTAATACTGATTTGGTGTTGTTAAGCCTAATCCTTGATTAAACGGTGATTAGAGACGATTCTCGATGTTGGCGGCCATTGTTAGGGTTCAAGAATGAAAGTGGCGGCTGAAAAATGAAAATAACATCGTTCTCTAACTGATTTCAGCCTCCTCATAACCCTAATCCTGAAATGGGTTATGGGCCCTCTTGCTGGTCACCCTAATTAGGCCCGGTTAAGCTGTTTTTCACCATCTGAAACTTGTTTCAGCCATACCTCCCAAACGGTAAGTCCGTTTGGCTAATGTGATCACTCTACGGAATTGTAAACCATCATCCGGAGCTAATGGAAGTGGTTTCAGGTAAAAATTCCTTTCCAATCAAAAGTTATGGCCAAAACAGTATCGGTTAGGGGCAAAACGGTCATTTAAAAATAGGCAAAAATCATGAACATAGGAAATGACCCCAATAGTCGTCTCCCAAAGTTATATGACCATACAACTTCGTATGTGAAAGAAATAAGTATCCTACGATCCTTTGATACGTAGAATGCGGGTCGTTACACTCTCCCCCCTTAAGAAATTTCGTCCCCGAAATTCCTTAACTCAAAACATACAAAGGATCCCGCATGCCTACCAGCCACAAACAACAATCAAACATGCAAAACAAACAAACAAACAAGCCTATCCTAGCATGCGGAAAGACTAAATCGAAGTTAAAATCTTACCAGGCGAAGAGTTCTGGATACGTCTTCCTAATGCTCTCCTCTGTTTCCCAAGTACAGTCATTCTCATTCTCGCCCCACTGGACTTTGACTAGATTCACCGCTTTCTATCGTTCCCAATAGTATGCATAGGCTTGCGGTTCCCAACTGCCTCGGGTTCAACTTCGATATCATCCTACTGATCAGGTGAAATAGTCACATCTAGGTCGTACACGAACTTCCTTAACTGGGAAACATGAAATACGTTGTGAACTCCTGCCATCTTCTCTGGTAATTCAACTTTGTATGCCAAATTCCCAACTTGCTCAAGAACTGGGAATGGACCAACAAATCTTGGTGCTAACTTGCCTCTCCTGCCAAATCGTATCACGCTCTTCAACGGAGAAATCTTGACAAACACCAAGTCGCCAATGGAGAACTTTAATTCTCTTCTCCTCCTATCAGCATAACTCTTCTGCCTATCTTGGGCAGCCTTCATTCGCTGTTGGATAATCTTAATCTTAGCTGAAGCTTCTCTTATCACATCGGGTCCAAGCACAAACTTCTCACCAGTTTCTACCCAACATGACGGTGAGTTGCATGGCCTTCCGTACAAAGCTTCAAATGGAGCCATACCAATACTTGATTGATAGCTATTATTATATGCAAACTCTACTAGATGCAAGTGGTCATCCCATGATCCACCGAAATCCATTACACAGGATCTTAAGAGATCTTTTAACACTCGATTCACCCTCTCTGCCTGTCCGTCAATTTGAGGATGATATGCGGTACTGAGATGTAATTCTGATCCTAACGCCTCTTGTAAGCTCTTCCAAAATCCACTAGTGAACAAAGGATCTCGGTCACTCACAATGCCTTTGGGTATTCCATGAAATCTCACTACCCACTTTATATACAGTTCCGCTAACTTAGCTGCCGTCCTGTTTGACTTGACGGGTATAAACCTTGCACTCTTAGTCAATCGATCCACAACCACCCAAATGCTATCATGGCCCAATTTAGTCCTTGGTAACCCATCAATGAAATCCATTGACACTTGTTCCCATTTCCATTCTGGAATTTCTAATGTTTGCAACAAACCACTAGGCTTCTTTTGCTCAGCTTTAACTAGCTGGCAATTCATGCGTTTGGATATAAATTTCCCAATGTCTCTTTTCATCCCTTCCCAGTAGCAGGTCTGCTTCATGTCTCGGTACATCTTGTTACCACCGGGATGTATAGTCAGTTTTGAGTGATGACATTCTCTAAGCACTTCATCTCTCAATCCATTGACATCGGGTACAACTAGTTATCCATTCTTTCTAAGCCATCCATCTCGATCAAGCCCATACTTGTTCATCTCTCTGTCGATTCCCATCTCTAACTTTGAGATGATTTCCAATAGGTAGGATCGTTCCTCTGACTGGAACCAACTGCTCAATCAAAGTGGGTCTGATCGTCAAACTTGCTAACATTTCTGGATCCAATTCGCACTTTGGTCTGAAATCAAACCCAGCGATGTACTCCAGTTGCTTCCGTTCTAGAAACATAGCCCCTAAACTGGCATGTCTTCTACTCAATACATCAGCCATCACATTGCCCTTTCCTGGTGTATATGCGATGTCGAAATCATAGGAAGCTAAGAATTCTATCCATCTTTGTTGTCGGAGATTTAGATCCTTTTAAGAGAAAAGATACTTCAACGATCTATGATCGGTAAACAACTCGAATCTTTCTCCCAAGAGATAATGTCTCCACATCTTCAGTGCAAACACGATCGCTCCCAATTCCAAATAATGGGTAAGGTATCATTTCTCATGCGATTTCAGTTGCCGACTTGCATAAGCTACAACCCTACCTCCTTGCATCAATACAGCACCTAGCCCTGTGCCACATGCATCCGTATATACTGTCATATCTTCATTCCCCTTAGGAATGACTAACACTGATGCATATGTCCCAGACAAAAGCTTGATTCTTCTTGGTCAACTGGGTCAACGGTGCTGCTATCTTGGAGAAGACTTGGATAAACTTATGATAATATCCAGCTAATCCCAAGAAACTTCTTATGTCCGTTGCATTCTTGGGCGTAGACCAATCTTGTACCGTAGCCACCTTCGCAGGATCCACGGCAATACCATTCTTGAAACAACATGGCCCAAGAATCTCACTTCCCTCCTCCAGAAGTGACACTTAGAAAACTTTGCTTTCAATTGGTGTTTTCTCAAGACCTCCATCACTATCCTTAAATGTTCCTTGTGTTCTTCCTTTGTCCTCGAATAGACCAAAATATCGTCCATGAACACAAGGACAAACTTACTCAACTGATCTCTGAATACCCTATTCATAAGATCCACAAAATATGCTGGAGCATTGGTCAGCCCGAATGGCATGACCAACCACTCATAAAATCCAGACGGAGTCTAGCTATACTCTCAGCTTCCACTCTAAGCTGATGAAAACCTGTCGCGAGATCCAACTGAGAAAATACTCTCGCGCCACTCAACTGATCAAACAAATCATCTATCCGCGGTAGAGGATACTTGTTCTTCCTCGTCACTTTATTCAACTCGTGGTAGTCTACACGCAAACGAAGGGAACCATCCGCCTTGGTATCAAACACAACTGGTGCTCCCCATTCAGAAACACTCCTTTTGATAAATCCCTTCTTCAAAAGATCGCTGACTTGCACCTCGAGCTCTCACTGCTCCCTTGGTGCCATACGACGAAGTGGCATCACTATAGGTCAGGCATCTTTCACTAAATCAATACGGAACTCAATCTCTCGGTGTGGTGGAAGCCTGGTCACTTCCTCGAAGACGTCCGGATACTAGCCAATCACGGGCAAACCTGACAACTCACTATGCGGGATGTCGAGGGAATTTAGAAAACTAGCCATTACCCCATCACCGGGTAGACCACCAAACACTACCCTCTGCCCATCATCCGCTCTAGCTGCCACCAAAAAGCCCTCACAGTCTACCACCACCTCGTATCTTTGGAGGCAATCGACTCCCAAAATAATGCCAAACCCAGTAAAGCCCAAAACAAAGCAGTCACTAACAAACATGCATCCATGACTCAATAAGACCACATTACGACAAATCATGCTAAGGTTAGTTGAATCACCAATCGGGTACATCACTACTAAAGGCTTATTGACAATCTCGGGCTCTAATCCTAACCTATCTACTAGGTCACTAAATATGAAAGTACTGGAAGCCCCGGTATCAAACAAAACTCTAACAGGAACATCATAAACAGAAAGCATACCTTGAATAACGACATTCTTTCCCTTCACTGCCACAGTTGGGGAATTCGACGAAGAAGGAATAGCATTAAGGGCATATGCTTTCACCATCTGCTTTTCTTAAGAGGGTTGCGGACACTTGTCCTTGTGATGTCCCACTTGGCCACAGTTGAAGCACTTCCTATCCGCTGGCTTGGCCCGACACTCTTTGGCATAGTTTCCCTTCCTACCACAGCTGAACCACTCAACATCTTGCTTATTCTTCTTCTTATGGCCATCCTTGGTCTGATTATGCTTTCTCTTATTCTGAGAACCATTCTTGCCTCCACTGCTTTCTTGCGGCTTTGGCTCCTCTGCAGATGCAACCTCAGTCTTCGACTTAGGGTAAAGACTCTCGGACGTCAATGCTTTCCCCACAATCGATTCAAACGTCTCATCGATGTGGTAAATAAGCCTTTCCCCCAAGTACTGATCCAAGCCAGTTATGAACTTCTGTTTTTCTTCTCGGAGGTATCAATAAGAGATAACCCATATTTCGACAAAGTGTCTAATTCAGCAATAAACTCCGAGATAGCTCTGCCATTCTGCTTGAGTTCCAAGAATTTCTTAAACAGCACTTACTTCTGGGAAACTGGAATGAACTTATCGCTAAAGCGAACCTTAAGCTGCTCCCGAGTAATCTGATCCTCGGGAGTAGCTGCTTTTATAGCATTCCCCCAATTCATTGCCCGTCCTTGCAGCTGACGGGATGCTAACCTTCTTTTCATCGCATCCTCGATACCCAAATCTTCGAAGATACGTTCGCAGCTATCTAACCAATCCTGAACATCCGTAGCTGACTCCGTTCCGTGGAACAGCTTCCCACTAAGACTAGTATAATCCTTGTTCAGCTTGGTGAAATCGGCCCTAGGCGCCTGCACTATTGGACCACCACCATTACCATTATTGGGAGCTGCCCTCTGCACATCCCTAAGCATCTCTCTCATAAGGTCAGTAAACATCGTCCTCATGTCAACATCATTCCCATTATTGGCTCCTCTACCGGCACCTCTTGCGTATCGGCTCATCGTTCAATCTGTAAAGAGAAAACGATTAACCATCTCCATAGTGGTGCTAGTGCAGTGCGACTTCATCCTTAGTTATACTAATAGTATATATATATAGCTTTTAAAAATCAAAATAATCTCAAATACGCGCTCTTGTATACGTATTATCTCTCCCTGGTGTCTTTCCCTAGGTTAAGTACGCAACCTAGAGCTCTGATACCAAGTGTGATGGCCCGCCCCTTACCAGCCGACATTTCCTCCGGAAGTGCACTGTACACATGCCCGACTGGCATGGAACGGTCGCCAAAGAAAGGAAAGAAGAGAATGAACTAATAAAGAACCTGTAGGATGTCTCACAGCACATGGAACAAAATATAATAATAATATACTTGACATAAAACAGGTGAGACAGTGCATAAGCTGATAAGTGAAACCAACATCAACATCAGAGCAGCGGAAATCCAAATACATCTTATGATCCAACATCATTATTTCAACTTTAAACTATCTCTAAAGTAAAAGAAAGTTAAAGTAGAAGATGCACTACTAATGCCTAAGCAGTGATCTTCAACAACACAGGGAGAATATCTATATGTATCATACGTGGAAGCCTCCTGCTCGTCTCCGAATCAGCTACTCGTGCATACCCAGCTAACCTACCTCTAGTCTGCTCGTGAGAGCACCCAGAGTAATAAGAAGAGACATAAAACTCTGGGTCAGAAAAAAAGTCTGGTATGAGCGATAAGCAGCTAAACGGAACAATAACAGGTATACTAAACCATACCTGATCCCGGACCTGCAACCAAAGAGATAGCACTACATACCGTACAATACTCTAAGGTGCCACTGAACAGATGGTGTAAAGATAACAGGGGTGGGGTGTGCATATCATAATGATGGCAAACAAATCAAGCATAGCAACCATCCTCACATCTCTCACTTAGTGCGTAAAGCATACGATATCTACCGCTTCGATCACTAGACCCATCGAAGTAGTGACAGAGTTCAACCAGTACAACTACTGCTACTAGCAAGCTTACCACATGGAGTCATGACCAAACCTTTACAAATGACCCCACTTCATTGGTCTATAACCCTTTTAGTCATACCTAGGCCACTATGGCCCTGAATCCGTTCACGTACTCCCAACACATAGTGATCCAAAGTTATAGACATCGACAACCCCTTAGCACGCGTCCCGCAGCAAAACCCAATCATGAAGTGAACTCGTTGGTTCCCAACTGGATCCTGAGCTCTAACTTCCTTTTGGACCACCTTTGCATCTCGGGTTTTTAGTCGTCACCGGATCGGTTCGGTTCCTCCCTTTACTTTGCTTCGGATCATACTCCCATTGGGTTCGGATCGTGTTCCCCCAGTTCAGTTCGTGATCCACGCCTCATATCCAAGCTCCCCAGTTTGGATCGGAGTGCTTCATCCCCTCGGATCGGGTCAAGTTCCTCAAGTTCTTCCATGGCGCATCGGTCCGGATCGGGTAACATGGTTCGGATCGTGGGCTCTCCTGATAGGCGGATCGGTCCGGAGCTCCCATCGGTTCGATTCGGAGAAGACTGCACGGGTCGGGTCGGAGAAGATGCTCCCTAATTCTCCAGATCGTCTCGTGGATACAGTAGTTTGGAGGGGCGGTTCGGTTCGGGCTCCTTCCTCTGATCTGATCCGGATCGGCCAAATTCCTGCACTTCTTTCCAGCGACTGTTTACGCCATTCGACGGCCTTTTCGACCAATCTAACTATGCTAAACAATCACAATTCATACCAAATAGTCATGGGAACATCTATCATCAACCACAAACACCAAAATAATAACTTGATAGGTTAAAATAGATCAAACATTGACAAAACCCCATATTTTCCCTTAAGCGTGCTTAAACAAAACAATGATAGGATTAGCAAAACTTAACCAAATTAACCCAAATTTCTAACAGAGGTCTAAAACAATATTTCGAAATTTACCACTATTTTCCAGATTTTATTAATGTATAAATTCGCTAATTATCACTAATCACCCTAATTAACCGTAATTAGTGTCAAAACAATGCTAATCACTCACCTTGGCCACAAATAAAATTTTCAGAACTGAAACCTCGTTGATTTGGGCGAATACTGATGTCTAACTGCAACTCTAATACTGATTTGGTGAAGATCTTCTTTGATTTGGTGTTGCTAAGCCGAATCCTTGATTACACGTGATTAGAGATGATTCTAGATGTTGGCGGCTATTGTTAGGGTTCAAGAATGAAAGTGGCAGCTGAAAAATGGAAATAAGATCGTTCTCTAACTGATTTCAGCCTCCTTATAACCCTAATCCCGAAATGGGTTATGGGCCCTCTTGCTAATCACCCTAATTAGGCCCGGTTAAGCTGTTTCACCATCTGAAACTTGTTTCAGCCATACCTCCCAAAATGGTAAGTCCGTTTGGCTAATGTGACCACTCTACGGAATTGTAAACCATCATCCGGAGCCAATGGAAGTGGTTTCAGGTCAAAATTCCTTTCCAGTCAAAAGTTATGGCCAAAACAGTATCGGTTAGGGGCAAAACAGTCATTTAAAAATCGGCAAAAATCGTGAACATGGGAAATGACCCCAATAGCCGTCTCCCAAAGTTACATGACCATACGACTTCGTATGTGAAAGAAATAAGTATCATGCGATCCTTCGATACATAGAATGCGGGTCGTTACATTATTTTGATCTTCCCAAAGGACGAGGAAGAACATGTTAGACATCTCAAGGAAGTCATGGATATGCTTAGAGCACACGAGTTAAAGGCTAAGTTCTCCAAGTGTCATTTTTGGAGAAAAGAAGTTCGGTTTCTTGGACATGTAGTTTCTAAGCAAGGTATAGCAGTGGACCCCGCAAAGGTAGCTGCGGTACAAGACTGGAAAGTTTCTAAGAACGCAACGGAAGTGAGAAGCTTTCTCGGTTTGGCGGGGCTACTATAGGAAGTTCATTAAGGACTTCGCTAAGATTTCAGCCCCTCTTACTAGGTTAACGAAGAAGAACCTAGCTTTTGCATGGGACATAGAATGTGACGTTGCTTTTCAAAGGCTTAAGAGAGCCCTTACCACAGCTCCAGTTTTGGCATTATCCGACGGAGGTAAGATGTTTATGGTGTACACAGATGCGTGCGGCACGGGATTAGGCATTGTCCTAATGCAAGAAGGGAAAGTGATATGCTACGGGGGTAGACAACTTAAAGTTCATGAGAAAAACTATCCCACACATGACTTGGAATTGGCCGCGATTGTTTTTTCGCTTAAGTCTTGGCTCCACTATCTTCTAGGTGAGAAGTTCGAGTTGTATATCGATCACAAATCGCTTAAGTACCTCTTTTGCAAAAAGATTTGAATCTAAGGCAACAGAGGTGGATGGAATTCTTGGCATCGTATGACTTCGATATAGCTTATACCCCTGGCAAGGGTAACGTGATGGCGGATGCGCTAAGTAGGAAAAGGTTGACTTTGAGTCCTTTGTTTGTTGAAAGGAAAAGTCTAGACTTTATAGCAACCTTTGATTTCACACCTGTTGTTGAGTCGTTGGCTGGCACGTTTGCTGGCACGTTAGCATCTCTTGAGTTAAAACCTATGCTTCTAGACCAAGTAGGGACTTCACAGAAGGAAGACCCACAGATAGTTGAGATCATGGGCAAGTTGATTAGAGGTGAGATGTCAAGTCACCTCAGTTGGTATGCTATAGATGACAAGGGATGGCTAAGGCATGATGGGAGACTATGTGTCCCACAAATGAGAGACTTAGTAAAGAGAGTTCTCGAAGAGGCGCATCACTCGAAGATGACTATACATCCCAGAGGGGATAAGATATACAAGGATATGAAGTGCATTTTCTTTTGGAACGGGATGAAAAAGGACGTGGCGGAATTCGTTTCTAAGTGCATGGTGTGCCAACAAGTAAAGGCCGAGTCGAAAAATCCCAGTGGGCTATTGCATCCTTTGGAGGTTCCGCTATGGAAATGGGAGAGTGTCTCAATGGATTTCGTGGATGGATTGCCTAGGTCAAGGAAGGGCAATACTGGCATATGGGTTACAGTAGATAGACTCACGAAGAGCGCTCACTTCATTCATGTGAAGAGCAAGAGGACCGCATCATGGCTAGCGTCTATATACCTTCGAGAAATAGTACGGTTGCACGGAGTTCCTTCTAGTATAGTTAGCGATCATGACCCGATTTTCACTAGCGAATTTTGGAATAGTTTACAAGAAGCAATGGGTATAAGACTAAGTTTAAGCACGGCCTATCATCCGCAGACGGATGGAACACCCAAAAGGGTAAATAGGGTACTAAAGGATCTTTTGAGACTATGCATTCTTGACTTTGGTGGTACTTGGGAAGATCACCTACCTCTCGTTGAGTTCGCGTATAATAATAGTTACCAAGCTAGCATAGGAATGGCACCATTCGAAGCTTTATATGGAAGACCATGCAAGTCACCAACTTGTTGGTGGGAGTCAACAGACAAGCTCATACTTGGACCCGACATGATAAGGGACACTTCCGAGAAGGTTGAGTTGATACGAAGACGGATGAAAACGGCCCAAGATAGACAGAAATCCTACGTGGACAAGAGAAGGACAGACATAAAGTTCGAAGTCGAAGATATGGTCTTTATAAAAGTTTCTCCTTTACGCAATGTGGTTCGCTTTGGAGCGGTTGGAAAGTTAGCACCGAAGTTCGTAGGACCGTTCCCTATCATCGGGAGGGTTGGACAGATGTCCTATAAGGTAGAGTTACCCGAGAGGTTGGCCGGAGTACACAATGTCTTTCACGTTTCGCATCTCCGAAAGTGCTTACATGAGTCCACCGAAGTGGTTGAGTTAAGCATCCTTGAAGGCGTAGAAGTGGAAAAAGAAGCAACATTAAGGCGAGTTCCAATTCGTATCTTAGGAACGGAGATTAAGAAGCTAAGGAATCAAGAAGTCAAGCTAGTTAAAGTACAGTAGAGTGAAGCCCAAGAAGACGCAACTTGGGAAACCGAAGAGAAGATACGCGCGCTATACCCAATTCTTTTTTAGGGTACATTCTCGATCTCTTTTTCCTATAAATTTACATACCTTCGTATCATGTACATGCTTTTGCTATCCATGTTTGTCTTGTTATCTTCTCGATCTTATCTTGAGAACCTTAGGTAGAACCCTTTTTGATGTAAACATGTGATTGAAACATGTTATGGTTGATGATTGCAAGTGGTTGCAAGTGGTTGCTTGTGGTTGCATAACACACATTAGGCACTAGATCGGCTCAGTCACATTTTTCATGTTGCATATGCATGAGTGCTTATACTTGTATATGGATGGAAATTTGATATGCTATCATTTGGATGTTGCATATGAATGAATGTTTGTGCACTCATGTAGAAATTATAAAGTATGTTAGGAATTTGCATACATGTTGGACTCATTACACTAACATATTTTGCATTGAGGAGGTCTACTGAATCAGTAACCGCCTGATCTTTTGCATTAGATAAGTACATATACACACACTCTTGCAAAAATTCATACAGCATTAGAAAGCTTTTAAGGACAATGGTTGCTTGTGGATAATGGTTGAGTAGATGGATGATTGGATGATAGGATGCATTATTCTTAACTTGAAGATTTCGGGGACGAAATCCTTTAAGAAGGGGAGAATGTAACAACCCGTATTTTTATAACATGTTAAAACCATAAATCAAGGCAGAATTAAATTTTACATAAGAATCAAGGGAAACGGGTTGTACCATTGCGTTCGTCTCGAAATTCTGCTTGGAAAGGAGTCCGAGTTTTCGAGAAACGGAGTCCGTATGAGGGAGATATGACCCTCCGAAGTTTCAAGGATTTTCAAGAAAGAAAAACAGCTCAAATTCGAATTCGAAATTCGAATTCAAACCCCAGCGCAGACTGGGCGGGAATTTTCCTGCCCAGGACCAGGTCGACCTGGGGGTCGACACTATGGTCGACCTCCCAGGGACCAGGTCGACCTGGGGGTCGACCTGGTGCTGAAGCCCAGTTTTGAGCCTGGGTTCATTCTGATGTTTTTGGTCTTGTTTTCAGTCTAGATTCGTCCGCCTAATCCTATATAAACAGCCTCCTAGCCTCATTCTCTTCACACCATTCTTCTCTAACCTTATGCTGCACAAATTCTTGATGGACATGGCTTCTTCTTCTTCTTCTAAATTGAATTAAGATAAATTAAAATAAAACACGAAGACTATTTCTTGAAGACTACGAATAGGAATTGCATATTGTGGATTTGCTTCTACAATCAAATCAAGATTCAACGATTCAACAATTCGACGACTAGTTTATAGATTCAACATCTGCATCTCAATTTCTTAGACCACGATCTGTAAGTTCTGGTTGCTTTGAGATTTAAACTTGTTAATTGTAATATTGGACATGAGATAAAGTGAAATTGGACTTAAGTATG